>CAAE01014781.1:648040-686898 GCA_000180735.1 Tetraodon nigroviridis
AAAAACCCAGCTCAGAAGCAAACAGCACCTCCGAGCCGCTGACTTTCCTGTTTAATTCGTGGTTGCATTTCTTATAAGTGTGTGAAATTCTGGGTGAAACAGAAGTTGCAATCAACAACAATTCTTATCTAAAGGTTAGGGTTAGGGTTAGGGTTAATTAGATTCTCATTTATCCAAGGTCATACAGTAATTATCCAGTTAGATCTCTTCCTGAACAAGTCCAGTTGAACACAGAGATTAAACCTTAGATTATGTTATAGATAGAAAATGTTTGGTTCGTCATTGGAACTAGGAGACTCCAAATCTGCTGAGAAAAAAATCCATTAAAAAAAGTCAAAGTAGAACTGACTATTTTTCCAGTCAATTCATGGCTTGAATTAGTGCTTAATTAATATTCTAAACAATCACTAGAGCGTAGAAAATTTTCTTGAGCCCTTTTTTCCATATTAATTGGATTAAACAGACATTCCACACTAGGAACAGCCACAGTGGGTTTTTTTTGTTAGGTTAAAGCATTTGTCTCATCCACAGCAAAAGAAATTAGTGAAAGACATTCAAAAGGGAGGTAAAATAGTCAGAATTGACATTAAATAACAGAAGTACGGAGGAGCAGGCAGTTGGACAGACCTGTTGAACATGAGAGCAGCTAAAACCACCAATTAATCATCGTGCGATGATTCTGCCTAAAGTCCCAGCATGCTTTGCTGCTGAGCGCAGTCATATTCCTCAGGCAGCAGCAGGTCGCTCACAGCCGGCGGTGGCTGAACCCAACTCCAGCCACTCACCGGCTGCCTGCCGAGTGGCAGGAAAGAGCCCGAGAGAGTGCAGTCACGCAGCACCAGGGAGGAAATGGTGGAGATGACTTCAGGGGTCCTGGTGGGGACCAGCCCGCTCCAGGTGGTTTCTGGGGGACTCGCAGCTTCTGTTCATTCACTTCTATTCACAACGCGATAACGCTGCTGAAAAACACCGATGTTATCAGAGCAGAAGGTCATATTCTTCCGGTGAACATGGGCAAGAAGTACTGGCGGTGCTGTCCCGAGAACACGCCCCCTGCCTCTGTTCTGCTCATTACATGAGAGCACTGATGTACGCTCCCTCATACCCAGGCCTGGCCAAAAGGGTTTGGTCCACATGAAACATTAACCCTTCCAGAGTGGAGCCGTTCCTGCTCTGAAACTTTAAAACCACTTTCTCTCCCTCTTCATCGTCACACCGCCAGAAGTTCAAGCCGTCAGAAAAGAAAACATCCTGTCAAGACTGCGGAAGGCAACAAGAGGCTGCGTGACAAACAGGAACAGGCTCAGGACGCAGTTCTCCGGCACGAAAGTGGCTCTTTCCTGGAGTTTGCTGCCTGCTGCTTCCCCACCAGATCCAGATTCATCTGCTGGGCTGGAGGGGAGCTTTCTGGGCATTAAAAGGTACCACTTCCCAATCTGGTGGAGCTACCAGGGACCCAACCATCTGCCACAGCACAATCTGACTGCCCATCAGCCAGAAGCTTTTAGGTTCTCAACTCTACAGCACATCCAAGGGCACAGAATAGAACAGAAATCACGTGGGGATGTTTTTTTCTGCCATACCTTGTCCTAAAACACACCAACTAAACCACTCTCTAATCTAGAAGCTCTTTAAATCATGCCCGAACAGGCAGGTTCTCTAGAGCTGTTCTCGCCTTCACTGTTGAAATATTTTATTCTAATAGCACACCTTAATAATTAGAATTAAAAAAAATCCTTGGACACGGAGCGTTCGTTGTACCCTTGAAACCTGCTTGCAGTCAAACGTGTTGCTACTTGCGCTCCTCATAATTTGTTCTCTCTCTCAGGCTGCTCCAGCTGATTCGAAAACACGAGTATATTCATTTTAAATATTAGATGTGCTGCACTCTTTTTTTAAAGTAGGGTTACCACAAAGCACAAATGCGTCTCCACCCTATCAAAACCTTTATTTGTGCGCGCGCGTGTGTGTGAGTTTCTCTGCAGAGATAAATTAAAACCAGAAATGTTTCACAGTTAAATGGTAGAGTTGAACTTTAGCTTTACGAAAATGCTTTAATATAAGGAGCAGATACAAAACCTCATGGTTGAAGAGAAGAAAATCTGCAGATCTGTGATCGAAACATAGCCGACACAATCCTAAAATCAGTAGCAAGAGAGGAAGTGTGGAAATATCCTGTCAGCAGGCGGTTTAGCCTTTGTGGTGTTTAACGCGAGACGTTAGGACGCGTAATCACACCACCAACCACCAAAGAGCAGCTGCTGAGAGCAGCCAGTTTACCCGCCCTCTTCCTAAATCAACCCAACGAGCGGCTGAAAGACGGCGTTAATGCAGCAATCAAGCAGCTGCTCCTCCAGGACACGATCTCTGTCATTTGCATCTGGCGCTGCTGCTCATTCTGCAGAAGAATGATTCATTTTTCTGTGCCATTCCTGCAAATCGGTCCAACCCCCTAATGGCAGCCTGATAATGGACGGCTTCCTCTTCATTATCTCTCCTCTTCCTCTGCTCCTCACCTTTCTCCACCTCCACATCTGTCTGGACCGACCCACATCGGGCAGCACCGCTAGCGGAGCGCCCTGCACATCTGTGTGCTTGTTTTACACACAGCCTTTTAAAAAAAAAAACAAAAATAAAAGCCAAATCTAAAAATGCAACACCTTTGTTTTTGCTCCCACTTTTCATGATCTGATGAGCTAAAAGATCTAAGACCTTTTCCATCGACTAAGAGGTCTGTGTCACAAATCTGTCCAGATCTGTGTTGGGGAGCACGTCTCTTCTGCCCAGCCCCGCCAGCCCCTCACAGCGGCGGCGTGTGGAGATGCTGATCTGGGGGAGAGGGTGATTGGCATGCTGGCTGCAGCAATGTCCACCAGAGCTGTTCGAACGGCCAATTTTCTACCAAGATCGACTGAGGCCGGCGAACTGGTGCAACAATAACTGAGGAATTTTGGCACCAACTGTCAGAAAGCGTGGGCCGATACGCTCACATTGGATGGCGCCTGATACTGAGAGGTGTGTGTGGATCCCGATTCCTGACGGTAGAAAGGAGCGCGGGCATATCTGATGCTGGTCTCTGCATCTGGTCGGGTATCGTTACGGCTACCTTCACTTTGAACACAGAACTGAGAACACCTACCTTCTTTACAGCTGCAGAGAGCATGTTTACTCATGGCTGCACACAGATTCAGACCTACAAAGAGTTCAGATTCCAGATCGGGCATCCAAGATGCTAGAAACAACAGGGCAGGCATGCCCTGGCTGAGCATGCAGGGACACGAAGACAATGCGGGTCAGTACAAGGTTTGTCTCTGCATTCAGAGCTAAGGAAATGATCAAATATTATGGCTGGGGGGTTGTGTTTCACATTAAAGTTTCAGGTATTTGATCAAAGTGATAAGAGCTGCAGTAAAAATCCCCTGATCTTCAAGAATGAACTAAAATGACTCTAGCTTTTTAAATTAGCACATCAGCACCACGAACTGAAAAAAAAAAAATATCAGGAAATTAAATCTAAAAACCCACACAAAAACCTACAGAATAAGATTTTGGAAAGGTATAAAAGGTTAAAAACAGTCAATTGTCACAATAATCAGAGTTTTACCTGAAGCTATAATATTTTAGATATTTCAAAATAAAATTCAGGTTTTCTGATGGTTTTAGGTTACGATGACTGAAGCAGATTCAACTACTGGGTATTTGAAATTAAATCACTAGCTACCCACGTCAACAGAGCGCAAAAATAACTGTACTTACAAATGACAGGTTTCATTCAAAACGGCAAATCCAAAATGTTAAACCAGAAGCAAAGCAATCTGACAGCAATGGTGGCAGCTTGGTCGGGCAGAAAACCCACATTTCATGAGCTCAGATGGATCCTGGCTGCGAGTACAGGCACATTATTGCAATATTAGTCTGTGGCAACCTGTTTAGATCTCGTAACTAGCCAGTTACTCCGTTGCTTCGGCTACCAAGGTTGCACAATGTCTGTGTGGACTCTGCCCTCCTTGATGTGTCAGGGAGGATTCAGCGGTGATAAAAGTGCTCGTCTACAGACACGTCTGAGGCTTTCCCATAAAAACACGTCCTGCTGATAATTGTTCTGCTCCTTCTCTGAGATAAAAGGGCAGATTTATCCAAGCAAGCGTCCAGAGTCTAAAAGAATTAACCTTCACAAGGAGAAGTCTACACGCTTTGTAGGTAGAAAAAAAATTTGCATCCCCATACGCCATGTTCAGACGCACAGGACACGAGCGCCATGGCTTAGTTCCCTTTCCGCTTCCATGCTCTCTCATGCCTTCGCTCTGCTGTGACACCACGGGCAGCGAGGTCCAGAAGAGCGCTAACTCCATTAAAGACTGATCCCAACCACAGCCCTGCAAAAACCTCTGCTTCCTCTGTAGGAATGAGACATCTACAACCTAAATTACACACACACACACACACACACACACACACCTGGATGAGGACGCTGTGGTGCCAATTAGGCCATCTCTTTTTTAACGGAGCAGTGTGTGAAGAGCTCGTATGTCCTGTAATTACCAGAGCAGGAGGCGTTTCATTTGAAATCAGCAGTTCAGACGCAGCCCTCGGGGGGCCGAGGCTCCACACCCAGTCAGGCTGAAGGTAAATCTCCACCTTCTCCACGGCGACGGGCTGCGAGAGCGTCACAGAGACCCGGCGGGGGTCCGATTTGTTGGACCTGAGACTGGAGCAGAGGTGATAAAGCACAGAATTGATCGTGCGAACGGCTAAGCCGGAGCTGGTTAACGACCCGAGGCTCCTGCCGAGTGTGAACGACGATTTAAAGATTTAAAAGCAGCCAAAGACGCTGTAGCTGCAGAGAGGGTAAATTATTTTATCACCGCGGCATTCCACAACGACCCGCGGCGAACATAAAGCAGCCGTACGCCCCGTCACGCTCCTTTTCTGTGTACCCAGGGGTTGAACTCTGGTGTGTGTTTGACGCTTGTGTGATTTTGTTTTTTTTGTTTTTTTACAGCGGTCATGTTTGGAAATCTGTACAACAAAAAAAAAGAAGAAGAAGCTGAAACAGGATGGTTATTTTAGGAAGAGCCTAAACGCAGCCAGCAGACATATGGCTCTGGAAAAAGGGACCCGTCCAGACCTCCCAAAGCACATCCTACCCTGATAAATCACAGGAGGCGGCGGTCCTTGATGACAGGCTTTCACGGTGCCCTCCCCGACGCAGACGGCCCACAACAAGGTCCCGTGAAGGAAATGGAGCTCTGCACCTCACATTAGAGCCCATAAATACAGCCAGGAGCGCTGACGCCCACATGCAGGCAGCCGCTGATGTGAGAAGGTTCCGCTGGAAGCCCGCTTCGCCTTCTCTCCTCTCTCACTCTGGTGGAGGCTGAACAGACGTATGAATGCCGGCACCGGCGGCTTGTTTCACCCTCTCACAGCGACGGGGAGCTAAATTTACCAGCTTTTGAACGCGCTCGCTCACCCATGTTCACACTGAAAGAACAGAGGAAAGGTTAGCGGGTCTTAAAACTCTTCTGGGCCTGAGCATTGAATGGGCAGGAAGGACAAGCAGACTAATCCAAAGCGGTATTGCCATTTTCAGAAAGATTAACGTCGCTATAATCTGTCCCAACCCTGGACCGTCACCTCTAAACACAGATTAGGATTAGCAGATTATCAGATTTATGGTGGCGAATATGAATGAAAGACAGCAAAGGCTTCCCAAGACTTCCATGAGAGGACTGAACATGTGAGAAAGGAGCAGGAAAAGGTGCTCCTGCACTCTCGGGCGTCCAAACAACTCCTCACAGTAGGCTCACAAGCCTGTCGACTTGTTTCACAGGCCCTGTGCTCGCTTCTCATGGAGGCGGCCTGCCCTCCGAGGCCTCCCGCGTCGGGTCCGACGGGGCACAGCTGCTCCTCGTGACTCCTGAGGTCCTTTTGAAGACTGAGCCCCGACAGCTGCTGCTTCCAGCACATCTGAAATTCCACCTTCCCAGACCGCCCAGCGCAGGCAACCTGGCCTCAGCGCTGCTCTACACCGCACCTCCAGGCAGAGGGTCAGCAAGGATAAAACCGGCACTCCAGCCACAGCTCCACCACACACACACACACACACACACACACACAAAGAACTGTCGTTATTTCCTCTCATTTTGAGGCTGAACTCCTAAATGTGGTGAGAGACTCTGAGATCTGATTCATGTGTGTCCAATTGGGTCAACAAAAGACTGTGAAATAAACGTATGACCTTCCAAAAGCATGAGGCGTTTGCATCCCCCAGCTTTCCCAGAAGGCACCTCTCGCATTTATGGCCACATTTCACGGTTCAGCGTCTCCGAAGACAGAAGGCGGTGGTGCAACATTCACGTGTGTTTAATGTCCGGGCGGGAAATCGCCGCCCGTACGCTGGCGTTTCGTTCGGACTTCAGTAGAACAGTATAATCCAGCACTCACACCATGTTTCACAGGATAAACACGAAGCCGAATGAAAGGCTCGCATTTGTTCGGAGCAGGAAAACGTGCTGACTGAAGCAGAGAAAGGCTGTAGGAATAAATTGTCTGATTAAAATTCCAATTAAATGAGCTTGCTCTAGGAACACCATTTGAAACCTGCTTTTTATTGGTTCTTTGCACCAGGGCAGCATGAGCGTAGCTGCCTCGTTATTCTTCACACCAAAGTATGACTCTTGTCCTTTGGCTGTGTTTACTCCAGAGACGCTGCACACTTGGTCAAAGTTAGCACTGAGCCGCTAACGACTACCTGACTTCCATGCTGGTCTGGAAGGACCTGAAACTCTCAGGGACAGACGTGATGTCACTGGAGCTTCCATAATTGGTCTCCCCCAAGGCGATTCCCCATAGTGAAACACCGAACGAGGTTAGAAAAAGAACTCTGCTTTTACTGGATTTTGAAATGCCAGCCCTTCTACCTCTGCTGGTTAAAACTATAAACTATACAAGAACAGCAGCACCTTCAGGTGGGTCCAAAGAATCGTCTCTTAGCTCCCAACCTGAAGTGAGCGAGACCAAGAGATGAACTGGAAGAGGGAAAAATTGTGTTTATTCAAATTCATTTGCATAATTCCCCCCCCCCCCTCCCCACCAAGTCCAGCTCGCTCCACCTCTGTATCCTGCTGATATGGTGTCAGGAGCTCCAGCTCTGCCCCCTCCCACAGAAATTAATTTCCACTGAAGTCTGCAGAGGCAGATAGGAACTGTTTAAACAGATAGTTGCATCTGCACCGGCCACAGCTCGGCCAGGTACTAAGGTTCCTGCCTGAATGCTAGCCGCTGTCAAAAACTGTGTTTTATCTGGTTAACAAATCCAAACATCTGCACATGTTCAGACGTCTTTCCACATGAATAAAAATGCTTTTAGGTCCCTCGCATGTAAGCCAGCGGGTGGAAGTGGGCAGCGTTAGCATCTCTCAGGATTTTCTCTGCTGCGCTTCCACTCAGAACCGTCTAATTACACCAGTGGGTCAACATTAACATCACTGACCTCTTTTATCCCGGAACATTTGTCATAAAGCAGCATTTTTAAGCTCAGAACATCCTCCACACTGACTGCTCAGATGGTCAGAATAATGCTTTTTCTTTTCTCTCTCTCTCTCTCTCTCTCTCTCTGCATTAAAAGCTTTTCACTCATGGTTGCAGGTCCAAACAAACTGGCTGGCTCCCGTCAGATGATGCCAATTGTTTTTTCCGAGAACACAAAGCACGGACGGTACATTTGGGTGTCCTCACCGGTCCGGTGCGTCAGGCACTCTGCACATTTGGCTGGCAAATTCCTGCAGAATAGCAGAGCCGAAAACATGATTGGTTCTGGTTTTAAGTCGCTCCGGGGAACAGTTTCAGTGCCGCACCGAGGGTTTTGAACCGACCGCTTAATGGAATTTCTGGGAATGTCATCAAGAGGTAAACTCAGGAAAAGGCAAAGACTAACGCTGCAAAAATCAAATTAGGAATGGCAGGAGGCTGCTGGTATTCAACACAGATCTGAGATACACTAGACAGTTTTTAATTATTTGGTTTTGTATTCAAGAACAAAAGAACAGAAATATAAAAAATGAGGAAAATGTGTTTTGCTTGGAAAATAGCTGCAAGCATGCTTTCAATATGGAGCCGTGGACAGGATAAAACTGGAATTCTGCTTCAGTGCACACGAGGACAGCAGCTCTTTTCACACCTGAACATATTTTTTTTAATATTCAACTGCGCACAGTGTGCACAGACAGACAGACACACACACACACACACACACACACACACACACACACAGTCATTTGAACCTCTCTCAGATACGAGTCCACCATTCGGAATGTGCGATCAGATCAGGGCGTTCTCACGTCTCTGACCAATTATCATGCATCTTCCGTCTGCATCCAACTTTCCAGGACTGGACAGAGGTGCAGATTTTATATCGGGGCCGTTTCAGGCTGTACCAGAACTGGGCCAGACACCTTCAAGGGTGGCAGCAATTAGACCGCACCGGTGAAAGCCATCAGGCCGACCGTGACAGCCTTCCACACACACCCGCCTCGGTTTCTGCAGCTGCAATTAACAGGAATTCATCAGCACGTCGTCGGAACGAGGAGCTGCCTCGTTGTGTGTCTCTGCAGCTGTGCTGCTGTTCCAAAACACCTCCTCAACACGAGCTTTGCTCTCCGGATGCAATTATTCCGCATCCGCACAGACAAAACAACTGCATCTGATGCTGTGTCACAGCAGCCTGGAGGCGCTCCGTGCTGTCGTCCACACCAAAGAGGAAAACCCAGCACGCCGGCTGGGGCAGGTAAAGAGGTAAAGAGGAGGAGGCAGAGAGGAACCCAGTCCTGCCTTTACTGCTGATGGAGGGGTTGTGGCGACATTAAGCTCACCCTGACACACACTTTCACACTCCACTGATATCAGACAACTTCAAAAGAAAAGGAAATGACTGCTGAAAGGCCCCCAGACAGGGGGGGGGGCGCATCTAATTGCCCCTGACACCCACACCTTTGTGTCTGCACGGAGGCCGGAATTCTTTCGCCACCTCCGCTGAGTGAAGACAAACTGGGATTCAGACAGACCAGCAGGAGCAGAAAGTGAGATGCCAGCAGAAGCTCAGGGGTTCAGTGATTAAAAGCTGCTGGTGCCTTCAAGACAAGCGATGAACTTCATCACTCCATCACTCCTCACCCCTCCAAAATAAAAGCTCCCACCGCAGAAGGGAGCAGCGTTCTCAGGGAGTGGAGGAGCACAGGCCGCTCCGAAGCTCTCCTCCTCATTGTTTTGAGGCGGCGGCGTGTGCATGATGCTGTTTCATGAGAACTTGTCAATGAAAGCATGAGGCTGAGCTGCATCTTTAAGTTGGGAAGCAGCGCGCAGGCCCGGCTGCGCTCAACGAGGTCCGCTTGTGCAGAAGCTCCCCGCTCTTGTTTTATTTAACGAGATGCAGCCAAAACCACAATAAAGTCCGTCCAACGCGCCAACAACACACCTGTTTCTGGAATCATTTTGTTGTTGTTTTAATGCTTGAAAGTAGCGACCATAACCGAGCAGCTGTTTAAACGCGCTTCCCGTCGCGAAAGCCGCGCTGCTGCCGGGCCAAGTGCTGCAAGGGACAAACGGACAATCTCCACATTTTCTGTGCAACTTTCATCTAAATTAGCCCTCTGCATCGCTCGGCTTGCCACCGAACACCGTGCGTGCGGCGCCGCGTCCTGCACAAAGAGGCGACCGCAGATCCGCGCCAGGAAAAGGCGAACGCCGCGAACAAAGACCCACCTACGAACTGTGTCGGTCCCGGCTGGAGGCTGGCGGGGGCCGCTGGTCCATTCTGCTCGTGTCCGCCGTGTTGCACAGCACGCAAGCGGCTCGGTCGGGCCACGGAGAACACGCGTCCGCCGCCACTGCGACGAGCCGAGGGGCTGTGCCGAGCGCCCCGCCGCTGCTGGCCCTTTTCTCTCCTCCACGTCTGAGTTTGGGGGGCGGAGTCAGGAGAGATGCACAGAGGAGAGGAAAGAAGGGCAGAGGAGAGGAAAGAAGGGCAGAGGAGAGGAAAGAAGGGATCGGGTGCTCTCCCGGCAGCTGGGGGAGCTAATCATTGTAATTCCCCTAAAGGCGACATCTGCGCGCTGATGACTACGGCCGCTGTTATCGGCGGAATCATCCAGCCCATCATCATCCTCCTGCCTCCTCCTGTCTTTAATGATAACGGTTTGTGTCAGGAGAGCCCAACACAGATACACACCTGCAAACACACGTCTGAGCCAAGCAGCACACTAACACACACACACACACACACACACACACACACACACACACACACACACACACACACACACACACACAGATAATGGGCGGAGACAAAGGTCCACGGTCCACCAGGACACACCAGGACAGTTAGGAGGCCTCTCGCAGCGGGACGAGGACAGCCAGCAGGCTGACGTCTGCAGCTCCCAACAAAGGGAACAAAATCAAATCTAATTAACAAAAAATCGTTTCCGGGGAACATTTTTAATCTAATCATTACACACACACACACACACACACACGTCACTGCTCTGGGATTCTTCCCTCCAGGTGCTGATGAAACACTGGTGATAGAAAACAGCCAGCAGGGAGGCTGATCCCAGCACCGGCTGTTCATCCGGCCTGATGATCAGCCACAGACGAGCACTTCGACCAGGGTAGGAGGTCCTGCTGCTCATGGAGGGACCAGAGACGTGCACGGACCGGGGGGGCCTGCTGGGCTGGATGCTAGTCAGCCTTAGCGGCTCTGCAGGTAAAGAGGCCGTCCTGCCCGCTGCGTCCGCCTTTGCTCTCCTTGTTGTGAAGAGCTGTTTCCATTTCCGCCCAGATGATCCCAACCGAGCCGTCCTGATGAAGGGGCAGCGCCACAGCTGCAGGCCTGCAGGCAGAGCCGGAGCATCTGGCTGCTTGACTGCTGCTCGGAGTCAAACTTCAGACTTCAGAACGTGGAAAAAACATCGTTCGTTTCAGGTTTTTCAAACAGGTTTTTTAACTTAGCACAGAGACAAGACGATTCAGCTTTTACTGAGCGTCTGTGCTGCATAACAGATGTACAGAGAGGCAGAACTGGAATTAAATGATTTATGGTTAATGTGTGTGTGCGCGCATGTGTGTGTGGGGGGGGGGTTGAAGAACAAAGAACAGTAGAGCAGAACATGATGCATTTTAGTCTGGACTTGATTCCTCTAAACCCTGAAGATGGAGGAAGGAAACTGTTATCCATATTGAAATGGTTGTTGTTGTTGTTGTGTGTGTGTGTGTGTGTGTGTGTGTGTGTGTGCGCGTGTGCGCTACTGTCTTAATTGCCTCATCTGTAAATGTCAAACCTTCAAAAAGCCCAGCCGTCCATATTTATTCATCCGTTCACGCCCTATCAGATGCAGCGCTGCAAACTGCAATTACTGTTGCAGCCAAATGTGCCGATGAATAATAAATCACAACACAAAGAGGTCTCGCCCGCTGCCCACATGACCCTCAAGTCGCTGCAAAGTAAGTTTGTGCGTCCGTCGTGACAACGGGAACATGAAAGCGTTTCTCGCTCGCTTTAAAAACCCGGAGCAGTAAAAGCCGATGAGTCACCCCGTTTCACTGAAAATGGGAAGTGGGTACCTGGCATGTTAAGACCTGCACAGTGAACACGCTGCCTTTCCGCTGCATCAACAGGCCCCCAGCAGGCGGTGGGGTGCGGGTGGGGGGAGAAGTGCCTGGCGGTGGCACTTATCATCTTTCTCCAGGTGTGTCCGTCAGACACACTCCGTCTCACTGCTGCCTCTTCTAGAGGACGACTGAAAAGGATTTTTTAAATGCTGGAATAGGTTTTGGATTGAGGGAGGGGAAAGTGACAGCAGAGGATGAGTGCTCCACCTTCACGCCTGCACTTACAGTATTAGCTGCATTTCTTCAAAAATGGCTCAATATAAATATATATATATATATATATATATATATATGCTTTTCTCAGTACTGGGCAGCTCACTATAACCTGACAACGGCAGCCTGGAAAGAAGTGAAAGGAAGTGAAAGAGGTGAAACAAAAGATACGTTCATCCATTCGTGTCCCCTTTTGTTGCCCTATTCCATACGCGGGGTGACGGTCCACGGTGATCTCTCGTAGGGAGCAGTGGGCCAAACCAACAGGCTCTGCTCATGAAGGCTGTCACCTGTCAGAACCGGTTCCGGCCGCCCTGCTGCTGGTCACCATGAGGAACCACAACCACGTGACTGAGCCTCCTGCCGCCGCTAAAAGCACATCACACCATCAGGCTGTCTTTCCGATCAGTCCCGCTTTGTCCCCCCCACACCCCCCGACCACTTTGCTAAACGTGGTCATTAACAAAGCTGCGAGAGCACGACGGTTTCCATGACAACGTGGCGAAGTGCCTGAGTGTTTTTCCTTGCGTATCCTGGTCATTTCATGCCATCTGTTTCTTCTAATCGTACTATCTGCACCGGTTTGATAAATCCGAGAGCCACCGTTTGACTGGAGCCGCCCCGGCTTAATGGAGCCGTTCACCGGAACAAAAACGCTCGAGGAGCGGACTGATGAGAGGCACCTCACTTCATTCTAATTCACTCCTCGCTACAGAAGGGCAGGAGGGCTGAAGGTAGCAAAACGACAGAGGTTACGCAGCAAAGGATGGAGTCTGTGGTCGGCCCCCCGAGGCTTCCGCTACCGCTGGTTCATCTTCCATGGCAGACAGTCACTGCTGTGCTTGCGGGAGGGTAATCTCACCACGTGCTAATGCTAGTCCTGACGCCTCACATATTCTAATCAAACTTGCTGGTGACAGAAGGACTAAAGAAACAGAAGCAACACAACGTTGAGACAAAGCAGCTGGAGGTGAGACTGATTCTGCCGCTTCGCTAAAAACTTCCCCATGACGCTGCACCAAATGTCAGCGCGTGAGTCACACTCGCCGGCGTCAGGGACATTCGATACGGAACCAAGCGGCAAAATCGAAAACTCATCAATGCCCCACACTCGATCAGAGGTACAGCAATAAACCAGAGACGGGCTCGGGCTCCCAGCTCGATGGTGTGTGAAGGTCGAATCTGGGCCCATTTGTGCTGTAATGAGATGTCAGCGTTGTGGCATGATTGAAGAGCAGCATCGCCGCCATCTGAATTCCAGACTGAAGGATGCATGAAGGTGCATCATCAAAAGTGACAACATGTCGCTTTGTACCAGCCCCAAAAACCTCCTGGGGGTAGGTGTGGATAGAAAGATCCTGATACCAGAGAACCACTCTGTCAAACTCCGCCTCCAGGATGTGAAAGTCCTGCTAACATTTCATGCAGATACACAACAGAAGTTGCAAACATTAAAGCTAAAATCACAGAGAGCCCAGCTTGCAGAGGAATGCAAACATCAGTTCATTAGAAATGCAAATAATTCCAGGCAAATCAAAAAGGCAGCCAGCCCAGAGCCGGAGTACATTGATTTAAGCTGGTGTGCAGAAGCCGAGCAGCGTCTGAAGCCTGCAGGGATCCCCCAGGATCTGCACTGATAAACAAGAAATTAAAGCAGCAGCGCTTTTTAATCCAAACTGAACCGTTTTCAAATGGTCAGGGCTGCTCTGTGTTTGGATTACACGCGCCTGTGTGGAAGCGATAGAAGCGGCTCAGTTCCGTCGCCCGGCTGCTGGTTAAAACGAAGCCAAACGCAAAGGTGCAGCTGGGACTTCAGGAAGGTTCAGGCTCTGCTGGTGAATCCTCCCTTTTCCCTGATTTGTCTCTCCTTTCATCAGCATCCTCCTCCAAACGCCCAACGCTGCAGCGCCGTGGCAGATGGAATTTCCATTTAAAATCAATCTTCCCGGCGTTTGTCTCCTACTTTGAGAGTGCAGCCCAGAAGCTGTAGGTGTGAAGGAGCCTGAATCCTCAAAGAAAAGAACCGCCAAAGGCAAAGAGAAAACAGGCCAAACGAGCGCTCCACTAGAATCCGCTCAGGAGTGGAATAAGACCTGCTTGGAGGAACCAGGAAGGGCAAACTGACGCTCCTTAAACAATGACACAGGAGAATTAGTCAGTGTGCTGCCTGCGAGGGAAAGTCTACAGGTCGCTCCTCCACTCGTGACCCTTTAGCGTAAAACTGGCTGAAGCTCTTCATCATCCTCACAGCTTCACTGGCTTCCAGCTCCCACACACCTTTGAACTCAGATCATGTTTAAAAGCGTAAACCAGACACCAAGAGATTCCTTTTCAGTAAACGACGGCAGCATCAACCTGGGCTCTGCTCCTGTATTATCTCCCTGGTCCAGCAGGAATCCAGGGTTCACTGATGACACCACACACGCTGTTTTTAGCCTTTATCAAACTCAGCGGGACCAAAGGAGCGTCTGGGCAAACAAACACAACCAGGCCAAACAGCTGTTTTTTTAAAGATCGTGGGAGGACAGAGATGTTGATTAGGAGGTTCTGAAATAACGGAGTTTCCCTAACCTGGAGGAGCGAAAACAGCAGCAGGGGACTCGGTGTGCTGGTTAATCTGTAACAGGGAACCGGTGAAAAATGAGCAAACACTGATTTAATCAGTCACAGGTATTCTGTCACTGATCTGAGATCTGATCGTTGCTGGAGGGAATTTCCAGGCAAGCCATCAGGAAGAGCTGCTCCAAAAGTACACACACATAAAACCAGCATCTGGTGATGGAGGGAGATCAGCTAACTGTAAAAAGTGCAAAAAATGGCGGGTTTAAAAGCGGCCAAATTGGTCATTTGCGTTATTTGAGTGTTGGATAGTGTGTTGGTTCAGGTGGCGTGTCTGGAAACGAGAAGAGTTCCTAAATGGCACCGTTAGCGGCACTCTGCCTCCGGGAAAAACACAGTTACCAGCCGGCATTTGGAAGGACTGCAGGGCCCCGAGGCCAGGCAGGGGAGCCGAGCGCGGAATTAACACGCTCAGCTGACGACAGGAACTCAGGCCGTTTCAAAACCGAGAACAGGTCGCACCGCAAGAGCAAAACCAGGAAGAAAAGAGTTTTATATAAAAGAGGAGAAAATGAGAGAAGAAGGAGGCTGCAGTGCTGACAGAAGGAGGGGAGGGAGGGCGTTATGCAAAGCGAGGCAGATGCGGAAGCAGGTGAAAGGCAGCAGAGCAACCGAAGCAACGGACGAGCACAAACCTAACAGGACAGCTGAGGAGCCCCGCGTCACGCTTCAGCTGCCACTTCTGGAATTTCAAAGATGTTAAATAAGTGAGATTAAAATAAACAAAGAGCATGTCTGTGTGTTGTTGCGTGTCGGCAAGAATTAACATCCCTGAGAGGCCTGTTCTTTAATGGAGCTGGATGTCGCATTGGGTTTTGTTACAAACTGTAAAACGCAATAAATGATTGGCGTTAATAAAAACAGGAGTCAAGTCCTGCTCAGGCCCACA
This sequence comes from Tetraodon nigroviridis, assembly GCA_000180735.1. Classification (NCBI taxonomy): domain Eukaryota; kingdom Metazoa; phylum Chordata; class Actinopteri; order Tetraodontiformes; family Tetraodontidae; genus Tetraodon; species Tetraodon nigroviridis. Next base: position 663,429 of record CAAE01014781.1, read on the forward strand.
ATACAAGAGATTTTAGAACATCGCCTTAGGTAGAGCCTCCGGCTGAGAGACACAACTAACAAAACAGAGTTTTAGGCATGAATGATTCACAGGAAATGATATATTTATTAAAAAACAGAAACGCTGCTTGCTGTTTATACCCAGAAGCATGTGAGAATGCTTGAGTACAACCCCCAATATCCCGTCCGAGAGACCGCAGCAACTGAGAGAGAGGCAGAAAACGCCCTGAGATAGATTCCATCTAATTCCGATCTCTCAGGATGAGGCCTGCCTGCTTTCACATCTATTTTTCCTCATCAAGTGTGTTCCACCTAAATATTACATGCGCATTAGCGGCAGCAGCAGATGACGACTTTGTCGCCTTTCAGATTTCCAGCCTTCGCTGCCGCTTTAGAGGACAAAAGAATTCATTACAGACAGTCGGGACCTCCTCTGTCTGTCAGAACGATCTCCTTTCAAATTCAGATGGAACAATCGTGACAATGAGCGTTGTGATTACGCTGCCACGAGACTGAATAACCTTCAAATCAGCTACTCTGTGCCTTTTTCTGGATGCAGCGTATAGATTTTCGGACTCATGCTTTGCTTGTTCTCACAGCAGAGCGGGTGCCCGTGAGGTCTTCCGGAGATTTCTTCAAACCAGTTGTCACTTTCTGGGAGGCAATCCCTCCATTTTCACCACTCTGCTGTTAGGAAATTGTGTTAGCTCACCTTGCTTCCCCTCCTGGGATCCTTATTGGTTTTATGTACTGTGTGCGTATATTTGTCTGTGTGTACGTGTGTGTATGTGTGTGTGTGTGTGTGTGTGTGTGTGTGTGTGTGTGTCTCACGCCTTTGAAAACAGCTATTAATCCACCTTCAACACTTGAGAGACAGTGTGAAGTCACAGCCGTTAGCTAGGACGTTAGCTGCCAGTCTAACCTTTGCTAGTTCCTTTCATCGTCCCCTGACGGTCCCTTCTCCTTCCTCTCCAAATGTCACTTTAACTATAATCTTACTTTATTCTTTATCTCTCTGTTTCCTCTGGTGTTTTTGATCTATTGTTAGCCGCTGATGTAAGCTGGATGTAACTCTTGCAAAGAATAAATGCTGGTGATCAGATAAGCCTCCTCACCCTCTTAGAAACTCTTGAACTCATAACCTCAAACACAATTATCTTTTTTTCCATGGGTGGATGAACTATTATCCCAGCCGTTCGGGCTTAAACATTCATTTCAGAGACTTAGGAATGCTTCGTTATGGCAGCGTGTGATTATCCAGACATCTGCTGCTTTACACAGCTCCGTGGTCTCGGACACCTTTTGTCTAACTCGAGGATGAGGTGCTTGTGATAAAAGCAGCCGAAGCTCTGGCTCCTTATTTTGCTGCAGCCCGCGTGCGGAGGCTTGGAACTGGGTTGTTTCCATGGTGACCGTGTATTTGACAGACAGGTCCGAGCGCCATGGCCGGTAAACTTCCAGAGGGGGCCACCTTTGTGGTGTCACCCCCGCGAGATCAAAAAAAAATAACCCAAGAAAAAGGACCAGTTTGACAAGAGTTTGCACATTTTTACACACACCTGCACACACACACATAGTCCCTTTTTGGATGCTCCACCCCACCCTCAGCGTTCTACTCCTAGGTGCAAACTCCTACATCAGTACTGGTTGGGGAACGATGCCACCCTGTGTGAATCCTGCATGTGAGAACTTGGGATTATCTGCCAAAAGAAGTGTTTCCCAAACTCTCCAGGCTGCTTTGTCCTCAAACTGTCTCTTGCGTGGTGCAGAGAAGTTGCTGTGGAGCTGAAGCAGCTATTCCCTCACCTCTAATAGGCTGGGAGTGGACTGAAGGTCACAGGCTGAGTAATGGCAGCAGAAAACCCACCATCAGCGAAAAGCAGAGACGTAATCGTGAGCAGGACCGTGAACGTCTCAGCAGCAGCAGCAGGGACGGGTGATGAAGGCCGATGCTCTGAGAGCAGCTCTGCAAACGGCCTGAATCTGAGGTTCACCCTCTTAAACCTTTGCAGGAGCCTTAAATAAACTTTGAAGAGAGACTGAGCTCTGTCGGCTCCCGGTGCAGAACCCACACAGGACGGCCCCCCTGAACGTGCTCCAGACTAGATTCGTCAAGCTTTTTGTCCTCCGTGAAATAGCTGCAAACTCCCTCCTAATAAGTCCCCAGTTCCAGCCTTTTTCCCCCCGTCATTTTAAAAAGGAATGTATCAAAGGCTTTGGCAGGCAGAAGCAGCAAAGAGCTTTTTCAAACCATTACAGCGGAAGCAGGAAGAGCTTTTTCATTTGTTTTCATATTGCCTTTTTTTTGCTGCACAGTTCATAAAAAACAAATTTGTGACTCCCACAAGCCGCCTGCTGATATAAACGGCCAATTTATCGGGCTGCTACAGCTGAACCGACAGCACACATGAAGCACATCCTGCTGCATCATCGCCATGGTCACGGTGACGTTTGCAGATCGTCGTCAAGTGATCACTGCACAATCAGCAGGATTTAGACCTCCGCCATTAGACCTCCACCTCCTGGTGGTGAAGACGTGTCTGTGCTCGTCACATCCAGTCAAACAGAGGGGCAGCACACTCAGAGATGACATGACAACAAGGAGCCGTTTTTAGATGAGCTGGGAAAGCTGGAGCGCTAATTCCAAAATTCTGCTCATGGTAAAATCTGCTAAAAGCCAGAGAAATGCTCCAGCCAACAAGTGTGGCTTTGCAGGATTGTGCAGCAACAGACAACAATGCTAGTCACTTTCCTTCACTCTGCTGTATATTTAGCTCCTTCTGGCATGATTCCAATAATGAGCAGCCTGACGGCGGCGTGACGGAGCGCTCCAGACTCTTTAGTTCCACGTGAACACGTGTTTTTGCTGCTAATCATTTGTCCTGTTGCTGCTCTAATGAGGTAATAGATTGCATCCCACTGGCTCTTTACCCTTAGCACATTACTTCTGCATGAAGCGTGATGGTCACGTGACTCAGGGGATGTCGCATGCCACAAACACAGGGATCACCTGGCCCAGATGTACTCATCTAACCGACGCCTCCGGGAAGGGAAGACCGGTGAAAGAGTTTGATGGTGGCTCTGGAACTGCAGCTAGAAGAGATTCCTTTCTTTCTTTCTTTCTTTCTCATTAACTCCGCCAGGGAAGGAGCGCTCTCCCACTGATTTTTATTTCTTTCGAGCAACAGATGCCAGATGGAGCTACAAGAACACAGAACATTCAGGATTCCGGGTCTGCAGCCTGGGAGACGACCCCCACTTTCACTGGTTTACACCCCCAACCCCCCGCCCAGGGAAAAGAAGGATGGATGATTGATGGATGGATGGATGGATGGATCAATCCCGAATCCACCGACCGTCTCAGACGCCCCAGGTGGACAGTCAGAATAACGTTTCCCAAGACGATACCAAAAATATAAATATTGAAATACACGAGCGATAACTTTTGAATGAACTCGTCGCTAATGAGCCGTCCAAAATAACTCTGGCTGGAGGAAAATATGCTGACAAGACGTCCCTTCATGATTATTGAAATGGGTAATTAATGACGAGTTAATCATGAGGTAATGAAAACCCACTTGTGATGTATCACTTTACACAAAAGGGCTCAGAAGGAGTAAGTTGCATAATTAGTGATGCATGGGTCTTTGCTATTTTGTGCCTCTCGTTGGCTGATTCATATTTAATCAAGAATAAATTTGGCAGATGCAGAGGAGGAGCAGCCGTGAGCCCGGCGTTTAGCAGGGAGACTGCATAATCAGCAGCACAAGTTTTACCAGCACACAACAGAATCTTCATTTACATTTCAGCGTGAAAGGCTGCTGGATTTAGTGTGACTGCGATCATTGGCCCGGCGGTGCTGTTGGCTCTTTAAATGCCAACACAAATAATGGGTCTGCCTCCTTTGGAAACAGGAACACAAGTGGTTTTCATTCACCGTTGGTGGTGAATTATGGAGATCGTGTTATTCCTGTGCTATTTAACAAGGGCACATACGTTCATTTTTAGATGCACATTTTTAAATCCTGCCAGCACCTGTTTATGTAAACATCCTACTCCTTTGGGCGCAAACACACATACACACAAAATCAGACTGCTGAGGTTATTACACTACAAAAACATGTCTGCTTTTTTTTTTTTTTCTGAAAAAGCCCTTGATGCCAGGCCTGACGGGAACAACAACCATTTATCAAATAATGATCGATAAAGCATCTCTAGTGGTGATGTGACTTATAATTGTCATTATTTCACATGCGTATTTCCACAGCCTGTATCACTACATAAAAATGAGATAAACAGTCTCTTGAGCTGCATAATAATGGTCTGTTATCAAGCTTCAGGGTGCAGCAGCACTCTGTGTGTGTGTGTGTGTGTGTGTGTGTGTGTGTGTGTGTGTGTGTGTGTGTGTGCGTGTGTTTACTCATACTGTGATAAAATGGCTTGTGTTATTTCTGTGTTTTGAAATGTTGGACCCTGATGGAGCGCAGAGTGGTGGTGAAGTCTTCACCACGCCAGCTTCTACCCACCCAGGGTCCCAGACCGGCCAGAGTCTCGGCTGGCAGGAGGCCCCAAAGGGGCCACCGCTGAGGGACTGTAGACGGAGGAATAAGCGGAGGCTCGTTGGACGCGTCTGTGGGGTCAGCAGAGCCACGCCTTGCAGAGCCTAAACAGCGACTGTTTGAATCAGCTGTCAAAACCATTATTCTGTGATGATTTATCTTTACGCTGAATAGTCGGGATGATTAGAGAGATCAGATAAATGGGGCTGTTGATGAAGAGCTCTCCTGAAGTTTCAGCTGTTTTCAGCCTTTGAATTAAGATGGATGCTCTGCAATTAACAAAGAATGGGGATAAATTATCCAGGGAAGCACTTCATTAGATAGATAATTCTTCTTTTTCAGTGACAAAAGGGGATCAACCAAGAATAAATCAACAGCTTCTTTTGTTCTCAGTGGCTCAGCATCATTGTGGTCAGCGTGAAGCTTCTGATAACAACTAAAATGTGAAACACAAACAAAGCCAGAGACCTGCCTGCTACCACTAACCTGCAGGAAAACCCTCCGTTTACGGCTGATGTGTGCAGCCGTTTATCCTCTAGGCCTCCGCGAAGGAGCGAAGAACATTTCCTCAAACAGTTTTTAGATCCTTTTTTAGAGACAAACTTAATAATACAACAAATTTCACACTCACGTCTGTGATACGTTGGCTCGATCTAGGGAGGCACCAGATTCCAGAGGATGATGATGATGATGATGTCGATGATGATGCCGCCGATGATGATGATGGGGATAATGCTGGCAGCAGGTTTTGCAAACATCATGTCTCCTCAGGAGAATCGGAGCATGCAGCTGAAGATCTGTGTGTTTCAGAAATGGAAGCAGTTTTTATTGTTTGACTAAAGTATCTGCATCCACACAAAATACAAAGATTTAAAATAAATGTGTTTGGTGACTTATGATATTAAGTCCCAACAACTATATAAACATTATAGACCAATAAATACACGCTTTAAGAAGCGCTGACAGGTATTTTCAAGGATAAATGAGGAAAACACAAAAGGCACCGATACATTCGGACCATTGTGCTTAACTCTGCTCTTGTGCGAAAGCTCTGCATTTTTAATGAGTGAATGACTAACGAGTCCACGGTGGTGGAGCCATGTGACCGTGCAGGCTATTAACAAGAGCTAATGGTCAGCAGTGCAGAGCGGCCCCGGGCGATGGAGGCTTTTACTGTACATGCTAACAAGCAGAGGCTCTTAGAACCAGCGACAGCGGAGATCTGAAATGAAAACGCTCTGCTAAAAGGTGGTTTAGACTGAGAAGTCATTCAGGGTAGGCCAACAAACTAACACACAGAATTAGAACGGGCTTTTGTGGATCTGTCAGTGAGAAGATTATATGTGTGTGATTTAGAGGAAAGAATGAAAATAGAAATGCTGCGGATGTTGGGATCCTTCGCGTGCCAGTGTGCCCAGGTGGAGGTAGGAATTAAAGGCTCAACACTCAGCCGGCGGGTCAGTGTTTACTTTAACCTGCGTATTCACCATTCATCACATTTGCAGACGCCCTCGAGAGGTCATTTACTTCCACAAGATTACCAAAGTACAAGGGGCCCGAGCAGATGTGCACTTGGGAAAATTAGCTCGAAAGGGATGAGTTTAAGTTGCAGCGCCGCATTTAAGCAGAAAGCAAAACTGTGTAGAGCCATCTGCTCCGGGGAGAGTCCCAGGCTCCGAGCCGTGCTCCGACCCTGCTCCTCCTCGTCTTCTCAAAGTGCTCGTCAAGGCAGAGAAAATGAAAACGTCTCAGCAGCGGCAGCAGCGGCCCGCCTGACTGCTCAGAGCTTTGCACTCCTTCCAGTGAGGCAGCAGAATGATCTCTCTGAGCGCTACGTGAGGAGAGATGTCTTGTGGTTGTTTTCCAGCGCGTCTGCCGAGCGCTCCTTCGGGGATCCTGAGGCCAGCCGGCGCTCGTGACCTGGATGGTTGCTCAGCTGTGTTTTTACCCCTGTGTTCTTCAACCTTCACCGGGGCTGCAGGACTCGGGGGAGTCAAAGGTTGTAGCTGCTCGCAGCACTTCAGTCACATCAAAGTGCAGCTGGATGAAGCAACGTTCCCTCGAGGCTCCACCGCTGTTTCTGACACTCCTACGGAAAACCGACAGGACGGCGCTGAACAGCTATTCCCACTGAAACCTCTGGCTCATCTGTAGCAGTGACCGTGTGTGTGTGTGTGCACACTGCGTACTAATCTACATAGGCACATGTACTTTTTCACAGTCCATTTACCAGAAAATTCATCTACAGCCTCTTCCTAAACATTGTGGAAGCAGTATCGACTTCTCCATCAGAGCAGGAATGTTTGTGGATGACCCAACACTTCCTCTTCAGATCGGACACTGATCAGCAGAAAGTTAGCTCAGCTCAGCAAAAGTCTGCATGGGTGTGTGTGTGTGTGTGTGTGAGAGAGAGAGACTGTGCACATGTGTTAAATTTATTTTCATGCACATTTACCTGGAACTTTGAAGAAACAGAAACCTGGTGATCTCAGATTTGGTCAGAAATGTTTGCGGGTGCTGTAACAATACAAGCAGCGCACTTGTTCCAGGGTGACGGAGACATCAGGGGTCGTATTAGGCAGGAAGGCCTCCCATCAACAGGCCACTTATGTGCTAACGTCATCACTGCCAGCACAAACATCACCTTCCTTTGCACATTTCCTGTTTAAGCATAATTCCTGTGTCAGCCTGGTGACAGGGGTCACCAGCTGCTCTCATCGGGGAGAAGGGGCCAGAAAATGGTGGAAGCTCCAGGGGGAGCAGGAGAAATGAGATGGCCCAGAGGAGCAGCGAGGGAAGGGGGGGCAGAGGGTGGTCCGAGCCCACAATAAAGAGTGGACAAAAGGTTGAAAGTGAGAAGAAGTCTATTGTTGCTGACCAGTGGTGGAGCGAGCAAGAGGGATGAAAAAAAAAAGGATTTTCTTTGGGCCCAAATTGAAAACACATTTTACACAATTCTACACAACAGTTGCACAAAGTGAAGGCATGAAAACCTGCTGCCGAGACAAGTTATCAGCAAGAATCAGGAACAAGTCCATTTATAAAACACACAATTACTCAAATATACACAGAATGTGGTTTTGTCTGAGTACTGGAAGTAATTTCCTGATCAAATGAATTTGTAGAGAACATCAAACGTCTTCAGTTTCACTTACTTTGGTCAGCACTGCAGCTTCACAGTGGTGGAGGCCAGCAGGTCACTCACACACACACACACACACACACACACACACACACACATCCGGCGATGACAGCAAGTTCTCACTGATTTAACACACAGGTCAAACTGGGGACTTAAGACCCAAACACAGGGAGGAAAGAGGGAGCACCAGAGGCAGGAGGAAGAGCGCTTGAACACACCAGACAATTAGAAACAGGTGAGAGAGCCTGAGATAATTGGCTGAGAGAGGATGAGGACAGTGAAAAAGAAGAAGAAAACAATCACAGTGTGTGTTAATACAAGACTGAGCTTTAAACCTGACTATGACACCTAAACTACACCGAAAAAACACCGAGTTTTTCACTTAAAAATGATCAAATTATATCTTGAACTGAACTTTTCTACTCTAAATGACCTGAGGTGGGAAGCCTCAACGCTGTGCACAAATAAAGGTGTTTTATAAGTTTAGCATTGATACTGATTAATTCTCTCCGCTCACAGTGGAGAGAATGACAACAATTCAGGGCCCCGCGCTGATGAAAAGGGCCAAATATAGAAGGCGCTCGGAGCCAGGCCTGGCGGAACAGTGGCAGCGTCGGATGTGGGCAGCCTGAAGGACTGATGGATGCAGAGGAATGGATACGACAGATGGAGATAGGCAAAAAAAAAGAAACAGGTTTATTATCATCTTGCACCATGTGGCTGATCACCTCACGCTTCGCTCTTCATCCGTGTCCTTTTTTTCTCCCTCTGGATGAATCGCGGCAGCAGCAGAGAGCAGGGAAATGTAATTCCTCAGGGCAAACATTCATTTTCTCACTCTCCTCTCCTCCTACACAGTGCTTTGTAGACATAGCAGTCTTGATATTGTCTTTCCTGGGATGGATGTCTGTGCTGCAGAGGAATCAGAAGGCTGGAAATGCAATAAGGAGAAGAAGTGGGAGAGGCAGGGAGACGCGGAAGCTCGCCCGTATTCCTGAAAGCTGAGCCAAGTGCTCTGCTCAAGGGCTACCTTTGTATTCTCTATGCATATGCTCATATATTGAGACGGGGGCTTTAGGTCCGCTTACAAGCGGAGCTATCAAACGCAGCGCATTTCCTCAGGCACGTACTTTAATTAAAAAGTCTGTTTGCCTCACTCTTTCATCCTACATTAGACAACATAAAATTAAAAAATGTTGCCTTCTTCAAATTTGTGGCTCACGTGCAACTAATTGGTATTTTATTCCTTTTTTTCCCTATTCTGATTGATCCTCCAGCACCCTAAAAATGTTATTTCAGCCACATCAGGCAATATCTGCCAGGGCTGTTAGATCACCGCGCCGGCGTCGCTGACACGGCCGCCGGAGTCAATAGTCCTGATCACAGCAGCATATGTGGTGCAAAGTTCTGCTGGAGCACCTTTGATCCTGGCACGACTGTGGAGCTCCCACAGATCATCCACCTCGGCGGCCCTGCAGGGAGATCACGGTTTTCACTCTGCGTGTCGCTGTCTGCAGGTCTGCCGTCTGTCTGCTTGTTGGTGTTAGTTAGTTCACGCAGGATCTTCATCAGAGAGACAGAGAAAACGCTGATGTTCCCCCAAAACACTCCTCTGGTGCCGATAAAGGATCCCTACAACATCGCAACATCGTTTTTCTTCACACTCCCTCCCTCTCTGCGTTCATTGTTATAATTCCTTTGTAAATTCTTTTCAGTATTGGGGTTTTTTTTCTCTTTTTTTGTTTCATCTTGATAAAACGCTGTCTGTTGTGCTGCCAAGGTCGTTTTAGGAGCGGGAGGGAGAGGAGACGGCATCGCTCGCCGAGGAGAGAAGTCGTAATCAGGGAGAGCAAAGCTATAATCAAAAGTGGACCTCGGGCGAGTCGTGGTCAAAACACAGCGGTGAGAGGGAAGCGAGGGATTGGACGGGGAAAAAATCACGTAAAGTGCAGAAACAAAACATGGGCTTTGGAGAAAAGAAAGGGATTCAGAGAGGAGGAAGAGAAACGCTTTTAATGTACTGTTAGCATAGCCACCATTGTATCTGTCAGTCAGATGATTCCAGACTGAAGTAGAGGATCTGACATGTCCAACATGTGGACATGAATCAGACGTGGGTCCACTCTCCTCCACCTATAAATAGTTTCCACGGTGAAGATGCCTCCTGAAAAACGCTAGTGGGGTTAGCCTCCCCCGTCCTGCCTCCTGACTGTGGCGCAGGGAGGGGGAGGATGGATGCCTGTCAGGGGAGGGAAGGAGGTCTGAAGGAGCAGAACCAGCCGTCTGCCTCGTATAGGCTGGTTTCTGGGACAGTTTGATCGAGGCTGTGTGAATAATTGAAGCCAGCAGATTAGAGGAGAAGTTCTCCCTAATCCAGAGGGACTTGACTGCGCCTGATTCCATCACCTTTGTTGGTCTCCGGTGATAATCATGAGGATGAGGATGATGATGATGAAGCGCGTCGCTTTGAGCCTCGGCATGGTTCCGAGCACAGAATTACCGTTTCTGGCTGGTTCCATCAGGCCCTGGTGGATCCTGCCCTCCTCCGGCGTGTTTCAGGGGTGCTGATGAGCCGTCGCTCTGAGATCACTCAAATCACACAGCAATCAAGCGTGATCACAGCTCCTGCGGCTCAGGTTCACGCTGCTTTCACCTCCGGCTAACGGGGGCCTCGGCTCCTCCAAGCACGACTGGGCTGATGAGCAGCACGGCCGCGTCTTCAAAGCTCCGCTGCCAGGATGGAAAATGGAATCCAGGACAGGGCTTCAAGCGATACAGTAGCTCGCATGCAGCAACACACTTCCAGCTCCTGCAGTCAGGTGGGAGAAGGATTGCAAAAGCCTTTAAATGTGTCCTGGGGGCTGGATCGAGGAGTGGAGGTTATTATCCGAAGAATCATGACGGGAATTCAATAACAGGCTTTTGTCCTGTGAAACTTCAGGCATCCCAAAAGGATCCTTGTGTTGCTGTATCTCATTTCTGCCCCCCGCCCCCCCCCTCCCCCCCCACGCTCCACGCTCCTCGCTCCTGAGGGGAATAAGTTAAAAGCATAATACTGAGTGTACTTGAGTGCCGCAGATTCTTCTCGAATGCTAAGCAGTCTTACCAACAGTCAGCGCAGCTCAGAAGCTCAGGTGATGGACAGACGGGAGCCGCTGGGCTGGATTCGCCCTTGTGGGGGCGGTGCCTGAGAACCACCATGGTGCCGCAGCACTAACACAAAATTTAAACAAAAAAAAACAGTTTTGACCTTTTTAACAGCATTGTGACTAAATAAGCAGGTGCCAACCTGAGGAAAGGTGTGTGTGGAGGCTCCAGTGTTGCCAGGCAGAACACAGCTGGCAGTAACGTCACAAGAGGGTGGACCGACTTCTGTTTTTTTGTTTGTTTGTTTGTTTTTTGATTCATAGAAATTTAAAGACATTTTTTTTAAAATCCCAACCCTAACCCTGACTCTGACCCTGACCCTGACCCTGACCCTGACCCTGACCCCGACCCTGACCCTGACCCCAGTCCTCAGCACTGGTCTACAACTGTACTAGACTAAACAGCTCACCCAAAACCATCTGTGTGTGTGTGTGTGTGTGTGTGTGTGTGCGTGCATGTTTGTGTGTGTGTGTGTGTGTGTGTGTGTGTGTGTGTGTGTGCGTGGTTGTGTGTGTGTGTAATCTGTGGTCATCTAACTATGGGGAAGTTACAGATGTTCCTGAATTCACTCTACAACACATGAATCATTCTAGACAACTGATCACTTCCTAACTCATTTGTTCATAACTAAATAACTATTGTGGCCCTTACACAGATATATACATATATATACTGTATATATATATGATTTAGCATTTATATGATTTAACATTGTTTGGTTAAAATTGTCTCTTTTAAACTGATTTGAAGAACACACCTAAACTGGGACAAAAAAAATGTTTTCCATCACAAAGTCTCTGCCCTAATTACAAATAATAGATTTGTCATCCAAAAATGCACAAAAACAATGCAGAAGGCAGATTTAGAGCAGAAGTTAGGAGAAGTGTTCTATCTGCTCTGCCTCTCAACACCAATACAAACACATCGGCCAAGATTGTCAGTACTGGAGGAGAACCTGCGTATAAAGCTTTCATGAGCCTGTGGGGGACGCGGCCTGATGGGGTTTAAATGTTTAAATTCTGCCGTTCCTCCCTGCTGCAGCGGGAACCAGAGGCTTCCGCTGCTAATCCTTGTCTCAGCCGACTTCCTGCTCCCTCTGCCACAACAACTCCCCCAAGGCATAAACACATCAACGTCTGGGTGATGTAAGTTTGGCAAAATCCTGGAGCTGAGGGACAAATATAAAAACAAGAGACAGAAGGGAGGGAAGCCTCACAAGGAGAACCGGCAGAAGCAAATGTAGTTTCAAATAAAAGTGTTCCGCTCTGTCCTGAAAGTTCTAGCGTTCCACCAGCGGTGAGCCGAGTGAAGGTGAAGGATGCTGCCGGATGTATGTTGATGGCAGCTCCAGGAGCCTTGTTGGGGAGGCTGGTCTCTGCAGCCAGTCTGCTACCAGGCAGGAGGAAGAGGAGGAGGAGGAGGAGGAGGCTGTTGGTGAAGACCAGGTTTGAAGCCTAATTTAACATCTGAGAAAACAATGGTACGAACACAAATTCTGCTTGACAGCCACCACCCCCTCACACTCCACTCACGTCTGGCTCTCTCTCACTTATCTTCACACCCCCTCTGCTCTGTCGCTTTCCGACATGGAGGCTCACATTTACTAAGTGTGATGTAACAGTTGCCCCGAGCTGCCAGCCAGAACGAGCAGCCGCTAAAAACGACCTGGAAAGATGTTCAAAGGGAACCATGAACCGTTACTGGTGAGCAAGGATCCGTTAACCAGCCACCACATCTGCCTGTCTGTGTGTGTGTGTGTGTGTGTGTGTGTGTGTGTGTGTCACATTTAATTCCTGTGTCTGCACACACACACGAGAAGCTTGTGAACTGTTAAATGTGTCCTTTACTTTACAAGCTGTTGCTCCAAGCAGATATTTTCCTGCTGTGGCTGCAGGTGGTGATAAACTGTGTTTTCCTATTTGCAGTAGTGGCAAACGGTGTAGAGAAAAGGAGAATCTCTGTTCAAAAGAGATCTCTTGAAACATATGTGTGACGTCTGTTACACGTTGCTCTCAATGGGATTAAATGACTTTATGACTAAACTGGTCTCCTGGTGACAAATCATTCACCAGTCAGAAAAAAGGGCAATAATAAAACTAAATAACGGAAATAATACCAGCATCCAGACGTCATGGCCACGGTAGCTGTGTTCTCTGAATACTCAGGGTCTTTAGACAACAGCATATTTAAACCTACGGCTGCACTGACACATTTAATTACTTTAACCTGCTTTTTTTAAATTATTTTACAAATGAAAGCACTCTTTTCACTTTAAAACACACACATACACATACATATTTGAATTTGGTCACACAAAGCTGCTGTTTCTGTTGTGTGTGTGTGTGTGTGTGTGTGTGCTGCTGTGTGTGTGTGTGTGTGTGTGTGTGTGTGTGTGTGTGTGTGTGTGTGTGTGTGTGTGTGTGTGTGTGTGTGAGAGAGAGAGAGAGACTGAATGAAATACCTGCACCTCCGGAGTCAGTAGCAGCAGAAACACGCGCGGGGGCGCCATCTAGCGGTGGACCGTTGAACACTCCTCTGGAGGTAGTGGACAAACACGGGTCTGGAACAAAGATCAAATATCATAAATAATAAATCTGATTGAATTAGGCGAGCAGAGAGCTTTTACCTCGTCTAACCTATGTCAAATAAAAACAAAAATAATCGTTTTCTGAAACAGAATCTGTGATGTTTACAGAACATCCTTTGCGACAGACTGCTCAGAGCGCTTCATGCAGTACATGGGAGTTTTTTATTGAAAGAACAAATAAAAAGGTTAGAAAAGGTTTCGCAAACAGAGTTGCAGCTGAAAGACAAATTTTTAAGTCAAGCATAATGTTTTAGAGGATACAGAATGTCTGAAGAGCTGCAGGGCTAAAAAGGAATAAAGAATGTGACCGTCCGTCCGGCCAGAAAGACTCAAAAAGAAGATCTGGGACTTTCAATAATCCTGAGCTTAACATAACACTGACTGTCTTCACATTCTAGATGATCCGATGTTCAGTACACATCAAAGGAATCTGCTAAAGATCTTTGTGACATGTTATAATCCATTCAGGTCTGTCTTCTCTTCTCTGACTGCATCAGCTCACCAATGCGTTCATTTTGTAACAGACTGTTTATTAACAAGACATTTGATTTATTAAAACAGCATTAAAGATTAAAAATATTGCAGGGCACAGTTCAGTGTGTGCAGACACCTGTTCATTTGTCACTAAATTCACATTCTTCAAATTCATACAGCCAAAACCAAGCAAAGATAAAAGCAACAACTACGGGCTCAGTGCACAAACAAGTATGTGTATAAAGTATGCAACAGTAACCAGAGTATACAGTCTAAGATAAATACAAACAAAAACCATGGCATAAAGCATAAAAATACTGTGTATAGTCATCATAACAATATGGAAAAATAGAATCTATATGAAACCCTGGCTATTCTCTTGTTTTTAATCTTGTTTTCAAGTGTCGCCAAATAAATTCCAAAATCTTTCTGGTATCTGTGGCTCCGTCTGTCCCAGAAAACAGCAGAGCAACGCTTGAGCGACGCTGCAGAAAAACCAGTGTCTGCAGGTTTGGGAGGAACAGAAAGCTGCTCCTCCTCAGATGACGAAGGAGTGAGCTTGTCTGTAGTGCTTCAACTGTGGAGAGAAGGAGAGCGAGTCATTTCCTCTGGTCAGAAAGGTGTTATCAGCCCCCAGCCAGCCTAAACCCAATGGAAAAGAAAAGAAAACAACAACAACAACAACAACAACAACAACAGTGCTCATCCCAACACTCATCCCAACACTCACGTTATGGATGGGAGGAGGAGGAGGAGGAAGAGGGCCAAAGGACTTGGAGCTAAAAGAGAACGGGTGGAATGTGAGGCGAGTCGCGGAATAACACACAGAACGACAACCAGAGGAGTTACAACCTCACCTGTTACCCTTCTTGTTTCCTGTTCAAAGAGACAAAAAAGCAGGAGTCAGACGGGAGGAGGGATATCTGTCGCCACTAGCACTCGTTTGCATGGAAGACTTTCCAGAGAATGAGCCAAAGGGCTGTCAAAAACTCAAATTTACATGGAGCAAGTGAAAATCAGAGCCGTTGTCACCTCCATGATGGTCTAATCCACAGGTAGGTATAGAACATTTATAAAGATGTGGACCCAGAGAAGAGGACCTACAGACCTCTGATGCACCCAGAAGAAAAGCAACCAGACCATATTCTAGGTGCTTTCTGCCTTTTCCAGATGTATTGAATGATGCAAATATTCACTCTGTCTTTCTGATTTGTGCCAATAATAAATGTGTCTTGCTCTCCTAATTGAAGTGTTTTTGCCTCAGGTGTCACTGTCATTTTTCTGTGATTGTGATGCTGAGACAGCAGCTGAGCAGGATGCCACTACTCACTCTTGCAGCAGCCTCTGCGTCGACAGACACAGACACAGATGCAGCAGATGAGCACAAACGCCGCAAAACCTGCAGCTCCCGATATCAGAATAGTCAGATTCAGCGGATCTGGAAGGAGGTGAAGGAGCAGGGGGTGATCATTTGTGCAACATCCCGTAGAACATCCCTGAGGAGCGGATCAGGCCACTTACAATCGATGACCTTCAACTGCTGGGCCACGCAGCTCTTGGGCGCCCCCACGCTGTTGGAGGACTCACAGCGGTACATTCCTGAATCCGTTTTGGACACGCTGTTTAGTTTCTGTTGCAAACAAGCAAACAAAAAAAAAGGCTTGAAATAAGGAGAACAACCCTCTGCACAAATATTGTCTTTTCCTTCTCACAAGCCTGTATTTGAGTATTTCCTACCAGCGTTCCTTTCTTCATGTCGATGATGTAGGGCGTGTCTGCCGTCGCCGTCAGGGCCCTGTTGTCTTTGTACCAGCGGTAGGTGGCAGGAGGGACGCTCAGTTTGTCCTTGCAGTGAAGCTCCAGCCCAGAGCCCACGAACACCGAGCTCGGCACATCGCAGGAAGGGATGTGAGGCGGCACTGAGAGGGCAAGATGGAAGGACCGACGAAGAGGAGTGAACGCAAACGCAACGCAAAGGAAGGATATCATGCTGTTAGATTACAAAATCAAGGTCAGAGGGGGCAAACAGGGATGGAGCCCAGCAGGGTTCTAGTTCCGGAGCGTCTCTCCAGCTCACACAGGTTTCCCATCCTACCCAGGACGTTGAGGGTCACGTAGGCCTCTCCCAGATTGACGCTGTCCTCGCTAGCGGTCACCTCGCAGCGGTATTCCCCAGAGTCCTTCTGGGTCACGGCGTGGATGGTCAGCGTGGCTCCGTCTATCTTCGCCCGTTTGGCGTATTCCTCTGCACACCCACAGACAGACGGTCAGACGGACCTGGCGGGGACGCGTCCAGGCAGGACAAATGTCACTCACTGGTCAGTTTGCCATTGAAGTACACAAACACCACGCCCTTCTCCTTCTTCTTCCACTCAACGCGCGGGTTCTGATCCCTCTCCGTCCTGAACTCACAGGGGAGCACGGCGTCTGGAAGAGCAGGAAAACCGTGTTTAGGCAGGAAACTCTCAGACGCTGCCGTCCTGTCTGTGAGGAAGAGTCAACCCAGCATGGAAAACCTCCCGCCCACGCTCCACGCTCCACGCTCCACGCTCCACGCTCCACGCTCCACGCTCCACGCTCAGCTGTGCCCGGCTGGTATCAGACTGCGTTAGTGTGCACGGTCTCACCTGTGTGCTCGTGGACCTCCACTCTGGGTTTGCTGCTGCTCACCGTCACGGAGAGACAAGCAGGACCTGCAGGGATGAAAGATCAGCCTTGAGACTGAGGCCTGTCGGAGCCAAACTCAGACGGTGACACGGTGAATATGGATGAGGAGCAGCAGGCCTCCTCCACCTATATCTGTGGGGGGGAGCAGTACACACGCACACATGTGTGTTCATCGGAGCGCACACAAAAATGCAGAGTAAGAGAGGAAGAATGTGTGTGTCCTTCTATCCTGACGGTACCAGGAACGCGTGTGTGTAGGAATGCAGGTGATGGATGACTGTCTGACAGGCTGTGTTATCCTGACCTGATAACCTCCTTTAGGGTCAGGCACCAGGCAGCCAATCAGACTGCAGAGTATCTGATCAGTCTAAAGAGAAGTTGCATGTGTGTGTGTGTGTGTGTGTGTGTGTGTGTGTGTGTGTGTGTGTGTGTGTGTGTGTGTGTGTGTGTGTGTGTGGAGTGCGCTTTTCTTTTGCAGACAAAGCACCTCTTCACAGGAGTAACTTTATACTTCTCAGCTGGCACAACACACACACTCACACACACGGGGTCTCTCTTAATCACACACAAACACACACACACACACACACACACACACACACACACACACACACGTCATCGCTACACACTTGTGAGGAGCTCCACAGACCGAAGCTGTGATTGATGTTTTTTTAGAAAAAACCTCTGAGTTACATCACAGAACTCTCCTCCCAGTAATTTAACTCTGATATTTTCGTCCTAAGTTCTCTTTTAAAGGTCTAATGATATGACAAATGAGCCTTCAATAATATTACTTTCTGAAATAACTAAATCAAATCACACATTTGTGGCCAGAGGCGTTATTAGCAGCTGCAGCTAGTGCGAGGCTACGGCGTCCACTGGGGACATTCAGTCCTCCTCAGCAAAAGGCAACAAAGATAAAAACACACACATTAAAGATGAAATAAAGCCAAATGTTTGCTGTTGGAAATTCCCACAGCAACTTCAAATGCACGTCTCCAGATAGCGGAGGGTCTTTTCCGCTCAGTGATTAACGGCGAGGTCAGTCGGGGGTGAGATCTGGGACTCCTCGTCATCAGCCTGGAGATCTGGGCTTCAAACACCAGCAGAGGAAACGCGGGAGAGGGACCGGGACCGTCCCCTCCCTGCACCGACACACTCCCTGCACCCCCAGCCAGGCTCCGTCCCCAACCACGTTTTTAAATCTATAGTTTTACAATAAGCAAATTAAGTTGATGGAATATTGAATTTTTTTTGATAAAATAATTATTTCTCCAACTGTACTCCTCACATTATTAATTATTATTAAATGTGTTTCAGTTTATCCTGGATTAAATGCATTTTTAAAAGAAACAAACAAACAACAACAGCAGAATATGGACAGCAGTGGCTCGCAGTCCTGAAACCTTTGGTGAAACACTCGAACTCTTTTCAATCAAAGCTGCTTTTCCATCTACTCAGCTCAAACCGGCGTTTTTAAGTTGTAAAAGTCTTTCAAACTCACAGAGTAAAGTGATGAGAAGCAGCAGCGCCAACATCTTCATGCTGGTCCTCTGATCTGGGGTCCGTCCGGAGCTCCGTGTGTGTGTGTGTGTGTCTGCAGACTCTGGATCAAAACTCTGCAGCCTCCACGACCCCACGCTGCAGCACGCGCACACGCCTACGTTTCCCCGACAACTGACAGAGAGCACGCGCAGGCCGCCCCCCACCAGAGCAGCGCGCTGGTGGCCATGATGGACGCCACCGCCCACTGAAGTGACATATGTGCGTGTTCTTCATCCTCCTCTTCTCCCGGAGTCTGTGGAACAAACTCTGCTATGGGAAACTGGCTGAGGCTGTTCAAAGCTGTGTTACGTTGTCGTTCTGGGTCAAAAGACCTTAAATGACAATAAAAACCACCTGTTGATGGAACCATCAGCGCCATCTTTGCATCTGCAGGACGCCAAAGCCACCTGAGGGTGTTTGAGGGCTCGTTGCTTTTTTAGTAATTTTACATGGTTTTACTGATAAACGGTCCTTGGTTCAATTCCACTGTCTAAAGTGTTTGAATTCCCAAGTTTTTGTTCCCACCTGTTTTCCATTTATGAATCAAAGCATATTAGGGAAGTATAGAAGTGTGAATAATATTATATATACTGTATATAGGCTCATCAAAAAGAGGTGAAATACTGACGAAAGGCAGCTCTATCAGACACTCTGAGCACAAAATTACAGAAACTATGAAGCTAAATCAGATTTTGCTGCATTAGAAGCCTCCTTATGAGTTGCAGGTACAGGCCTCACCCTTTAATCTCACCCTTTCTTTAAATCAAAGGAAGTGCTTGTCTAGAAATAAAAATTCCATAAAACCTTTTTGTACAGTATAACTCATCCAATACATGTTTTATATAGTAAACATTTGTAGCAGCTTTTTCTCCCATTTTTCACCTTTTTCCTCTTTTTTGGATGCAAATTTTGTTCGCTCCCTCCCCTGAATGCATTGGAAATTAAAAAAAATAAATAAAAGCATGACAGCGTAACAAAAGGATTGAACACAGTGATGGTGGCCCCATGAATCTCCCTAAATTCTGGTGACCATGTTCTCTGTTGTCAGCAGAGAAGGTGCAGCGCCGGGACAGCTGCTGGCCGGGCTACTGTGTCCTTGGCTATTGGGTTTCCTACCAGCAGCCTCCACACACAGCAGCACATTGTCCCTCGCCCTTGTTAATGTGCACACATGCTGATGCATTTGTGGTCATATGCACACACAAAGACACACAGGCAGGGACACGTGTGCAGAAACACACGCTGAGAGAGACCAGCCGAGGGTGATATCTGCAGCAGCACCTGTTCACCATCAGCCAGCAGCTGCTTGCTGATGTCACGTTACGCACAGTTACACACATATACACATGTCCATGGACCCATGACAACAACTGCTGGCCTCACACAAACATGTTGATGTGATAAAATACGATATCATTGCAAAAAGTTAAAAATAAAATAGATTATTTTTTTGTACTACACAATTCTAATCTGTTTGAACGCGGCAGCAGAATTAGCAGAGCTGGCGTCGCCCTCTTCTGTCGAAGAGCCTCAGTCTGCAGATGCATTCCAAGTGGGGGGGAAATGGAATGCATTTATTTTTAATGACATTTTTGCTCACATTTCAAAAAACACTGCTTTGAAAAAATACCTTTATATCAATAAAGGCCTGAGGCCTGTTTCACTTCACGCTAGCATGCTGTGCTTGGCAGCACGCATGAATGACAGTTTTGTGTGTGAGCGCAGCTGTCAGCCGTAACATGAGAGCTCACATCACATCACAGCTGAGAGCAGCAGAGAATAAAACATGGTTTTCAGGTTGGAGAGCCATCCCTCAGGACCGCTGGAGTCATCTGACCTCATCTGATCACGCGTGTTTTCATGGTTTAGCATCGAAAACATTGCAGGTGTGTGTGGGTGCGTTTCCTGCTTTTTATGACATGTGGTCAAATTCATCTGACTTTATCAGTGAAATATGGCATAAAGCAGGTCAAAGATCTAAACTAGAAGACTGTGTTTTCTGTTTTATGTGTCAGACATAATAAAAGATATGGCCTGAGTTTTAGAAGGTCAGATAATCAGGTAAATAAAATCTCAGACAAACAACACGTGAGGTGATAAATCATGTCAATATTTACGAGAAAAAAGCTAAAGCAACAAAAGGAACATGTGAACTCAAAGCTTAGAGCATGTTATTAGTGTCAGTAACATGGCTGCACTTCTCATGCTCGTCCCTTTGTTCCTGTGCACGCTATGTGGTCAGGATAAAAATACACATTTTATCGGCAAAGTGAGGATCTTTATGGGACGTGATTTTGGCTGGTCACACTTTCACACCTCTTGCACCTGTATTTCAAAGCATTTGTAGTTTTACGTTAGCAGTGAGGGTTAGGGTTAGGTACAGGTTTATTTAAAGGGCTGACCGGCTGTACTCTGCTCACGTGCTCACATGCTGCAACTGTCTGATTAGGTTTGATTGATTTATTGCTTTTTTTTTTTCCAAGAACCTTGACCAAGGTTCTGTAAGCCTCTTTAATTATGATCGGGAAAAAAGGCCAGGAGGAATGAAACTAATGATACGTATCTTCCATGCGATAAGATAAACGGGTCTTGAAGGGCGGTGCTTTAATATTTAATACAGCAGTCAAATGTATTTAAACAACAGCTGGAGCAACATTTTCTCATCAAGGATCCTGAGAAGATTCCAGCTCAGAATAGTCAAGATGAAGATTCTGACTCTGCTCGCTCTGAGTCTCACAGGTCAGTTTCAACATTCCAGCCTTTGTTAGGGGGAAAAAACCCACTTGACTTAAAGTGTATAAAAAGTACCGGTACCTGTGTTCTTGGGTAATTTTGTTTGGGTCTCTCGTCACAGTGGCTCTGGGGATGTCACAAGAGAATGAAGACGCCCCTGGGCCGATGGTGGAAGATGGCCCTCCGGCTCAGGTCCCTGTGGAGGACGTTGCACCCGTGCTGCCGGTGCCGGAGGACCCAGAGGAAAGCCAGGGTAGGGTGGATCTAGAAGCCAGAAGCAGAATCTTTACCACAACAATCTACAGCTCCATCTTCAGATCTAAAAAATGGTGTTAAATGTTGTAATTCTCCCTTCAGCCAGGCGGGGGAGCCACTGTCTAGGCTTTACCCACAACAACAGGTGCTACCGGTTCTTCAAGGGGCCCAGGAGAGGGGACGATGCCGAGGTTGGGACAGGAACCCTCACAGATGGAGCAGCACATCTTCTTTTAGCCATGTGTGCGATATCACCGGTTCTCGCTGCCTTCCTCCAGGTGTTCTGCCGAAGACTTTCTCCTGAAGGCCACTTGGCTTCGATCACAAGCCAGCACCTCCACCAAGAGGTTCTGCACCTGGTTCAGCGCTCCAACGGGGCCCTGACCCGCTTCTGGGTGGGAGGCTCCAGATATTTGAAGGTGTGTTTGTTTCATCCACGCTGCCGTGAGCGCTCCATCCTTTTAGCGCTGTGTTTGTGGCGGCGGTGAGTGACTCCTCCATCCATCTTTCAGTCCAGTCGCTTCATCTGGCTGGATGGATCCCCCTGGGTCTACTCCGCCTGGCAGCCGGGGAGGCCCAGGCCCACCTCAGCTGTGGAAAACTGTGTGGAAGTGCTGGGTAGGAGCCCACGACTCTCCTTCTTTTCTGCTGTTTCTCTTTGATTAACCGATTCCTGGTTTCATTTTCAGTGAATGGAAGGTTTAACGACAAGAGGTGTAGTGAGGCCCAGGCCTTCGTCTGCTCCCACCCCGAATAACTCCAGTCTGGGGCTCTTTCATCGGTCCAAGAGAACCGCATCAGCCTGACCAGAGGCCCTTGACTCTGCTGTCCTTTTTTGCACTGTGTTTAAATACTTTCTGTTTGTTTTTGACGCCTTTGTCTCCGGGATGATTCTTGGAAGAAAAAAAAGCTTGTTTCTGCTGTTAAACAGCCTGAAATGTAGCACAAATCACTCCAGTCATTCATCACTTTAGTACTACGACTTTACAGTGTTTGTTAATGATGATGATGATGACGATGATGATGATGATGATGATGATGATGATGATAATGACTGCTTTATGAGGCGGTAAAAAAGTGTAAGGTGACTGTTTGGGTAATAAATAAACGTTTTGTATTCTTCGTACTGGTGGTCTGTTGTTTCTGACCTGCGTTTGTGTGATGATCTTCATCCTCTGCCTCACTGACTGACAGAAGGGTGCAGATGAGGCTTCAGAAACAGTCAGTCAGTGGTGAGGTCTGCTCTGACAACGGAAACAGAGACCTGAATGTCTGAACTAGTTTCCAGCTGAAAGCGGCTTGTGGAGCGACTTTGATTGACATTTTTCAGGTTCTCTGTGAAGCAGCCTGAGGCCTCCTGCAGGCGCCGACCCCGTGGCCTGTGGGCTCGTGTGGAGCCCCGGGTCTGAGTCCCGCTAATCCAGAGAATGGAGCCTGGATCGGCTTTCAGACACACAGCAGCGTGGGCCAAACCTCCAGCGTCTACAGGAAACAATAGCAGCTCATTATAGGCGGCTAACGCGCCGCTTCGCGCCGCAGCCACACAGGGCAGCCAGAGTCTCCCGGGTGATTAGGACCGCTCTCGTCTCAGATGCCATCCCAGGTGCTCAGCGTCAGGGGCAACGCTGGCTGGGTGTTTCTCCTGCCCCTTTGGCCCTCATCATCACCTCCCCATGACAATTACAGGGGTTTAACACCTGCTAAGTGGTGCATTCCCTCCCTCGTGCAGCCAGCGCTGCTACTCTGAAGCCTCCGGTGTCTCACATGTCGCTGGGTGGGACTCGTTTTCCACTGGCATTCGACCTTTTAACGTGGCCGCGAGGATCAGCCAGCCTGGGATCAGCCAGATCCTCAGCAGGCGTTAGCCGCCTCAGGTTGACCACACCGGGCTGCCGTGTGAGAAAGAGCAGCAACTTGTGGACGCGCTCTGCCGTTGCCCCTCCAGAGAAACTCACATTTGCAACTTTTAGGAGGTGACAGGCTGGGTGCTAATCCTCCTGTTATCCTACTGGAGGATTTCTGCGATGGCTTTGTTGTGGCTCCATGAACACAATCTTATTTTAAGACTTGGCCTAAAATCAGATGTGGACAGATGAACAGATGATAAGAGGAGGGAAAAATACTTTAAGAAGCCAAACAAGTTGATGTTTGTCAGTGATCCTGGTGAGTTAGAAGAAGGCAGCAGTTTCAAATCCAGTTTCATTGTCTGTCAGTGTAGCTCTGATGACAGTGAGTCACTTTCTATATTCATGCAGGCCAACTGGCTGTCTGTGTGTGTGTGTGTGTGTCTGTGTGTGTCTGTGTGCGCGTGTGTGTGTGTGTGTGTGTGTGTGTGTGTGTGTGTGTGTGTGTGTGTGTGTGG
>CAAE01014781.1:687164-710339 GCA_000180735.1 Tetraodon nigroviridis
AACCTTTGCTATGCAGAGAACTCACCATCAAGTCCTTTCCTCCTCCTTGTGGTCCACGCTGGGAGAACTTGGTTAGCTGTAAACAAGGATGCAGAGTTTTGTTTTAGCTCTTTATTTCCTTTCATACCTGCTCTGATGGGTTTGACGTGTGTGTTCTCCTCTCATTTTACATGAACTCTGGGCATTCTGATGCAATTATGCACATCGACCTGGGTTTTGAGTGGCTGCATTAAAAAACCCAACGTTAATCAATTACCTGGAGTGCAGCGACTGTGTTAGCACTGAGGGTCAGGGTGGGTGCTCATAAATCTGCCCTCTCTCAGCTGTGGGTGCCTGAGACCCCTGACACCCCAGGGGGTGTGTCGCCCAGCTGCCTTTATAAATACAAGAACACAGAGAGCACAAGCTGAAAGAACAGAGGAATAAAGGACAAGTCAGTCGTGCAGGTAGGTGACAACTGACAGAGATCATTTATACGGCTGAGTTACCTGGAAACAATGACCAAGTCGCCATTTTGGTTCAATATTTCTCTGCTTCTTCACACCGATTCCCCCCGGGGTCTCTGGGTAAAAGAAAACTGCGCTCTGCTGCATTCATGTTGTCAATCCAGGGGTTTAATCAACTGTTTCTGGGCTCCAGCCTGGAGAACACGGACAGCCTGGAAGACTAAACCTGGTCCGCGCTGGCTTTTTATTAATTCATCATTTTGTTTTAAATCTGCAGGTTTATTCAGCAGCATTTTGCACGTGTGTGTGTGTAGATTTTAATTCCCTTTTCTGCACCTCTTGTTGTTCCCCAGCTCCTGACAGCGAGATCATGCAGAGGCCATCAACAGTCGGTCGACCCCAGCAAACAGAGGCTTCGGAAGAAGAAGCCGGGAAACAGCAAACGGAGGCCGAGGGGGGTAATTTGGGAGTGAACCGCCCACCGGTGCAGCAGGTTAGTGCAGTTGTAAACCGTTTCTCTCTGCAGGCCTCAAACCGATGGCGGAGGAAGCCCTGAAGCGGAGGAACATCTGGGAGCCGAGCGTTTACTTTGCGCTGGGAAACGAATCCTTTCGTTTTGCTGGTCAGGACATCAACATCCACGAGTCCATGGACACGTACGGCGCTCTGATCTGGCCCGGGGTACGGCACCCGCCGCTGCCGGCTGCGTCTGTGCACACGCTGGTGTGTTTTCTCACCTGCTGATGGGGATTTGTGTTGTAGGCAGTAGCTTTGAGCCAGTTTTTGGAGAACAACCAACAACAAGTGAATCTGTTGGACAAAGCGGTGCTGGAGCTCGGCGCTGGGACGGGCCTGCTGTCAATAGTGGCTTGTCTGCTTGGTGAGTCTGTTTCAGGGGTCAGCGACCTTTCAGACGTGGACCGCGTGCCGCCTCACATTAGTCCAACTGAACAAAATGAGAAGTTGCCACGGTGACGTGACCAGTCAGGGACCAGGCAGTGTCCCGTTCCTGAATATCTGGCCCACGATGCTTTGACTTATTTTTCCCACTTTCTGCCGGTCATCTGGGGGGATTTGGAGATGGTTTTTTGGTTTAGGAAAATGCGCGCCATTTCTTCATGGGAAAATGTGAAAGTCAGAGAAAGACTGGGAGTCTGTGTGAGGGAGGACAAACCCACGCACAGACAGCGCTTTGCATCTGACTGTAGCTGCTGAGATAAAGTCATTGTCAGGGACAGACGTCATTGGGTCAGACAGAACCACTTTGGTGAAACATGATATCCGTGATTAACAGTCACAGTCTGGCCCCCAGAAGAGTTTCCTGTTTCCTTCACTGATATGAAGGTTTGTGTGGAACTTCCCTAGATGGGGATTGTTGCACAGATTTACACAGTTTCACCTAAACTTGTTCTAATTCTGCCAAAACTGCCTTTTTTAACGTAAAACACTGAGTTTTGTTGATACGGCTACCCGGTGATCTCTGGTCCAGGTGCCTGGGTCACAGCCACCGACCTGCCGGACATCCTGTCCAATCTGACCTTTAACCTTCTGAGGAACACCAAGGGGAGGTCGCGCTACACCCCACAGGTGGCAGCCCTCACCTGGGGTCAGGACCTGGAGCGGGACTTCCCCTTCCCGTCCTTCCACTACGACTACGTGCTCGCGGCCGACGTGGTTTACCCCCACGGCTGCCTGGAGGACCTGCTGAGGACCATGCGCCATTTCTGCCGGCCTGGAAGCCGGACCACTCTGCTGTGGGCCAACAAGGTCCGATTCCAGTCGGACCTGAGCTTCGTGGAGAGCTTTCAGAGCACTTTCAACAGCACGCTGGTGGCCGAGATCCCACACCAGGAGATGAGGATTTACAAGGCCACGGCCAGGCAGTGAGGAAGATCGGACCCTCACGACGGATGGATTCCAATGTCCGGTTTGCCAGTTAAAAGATGTTTATTGGACTGTTTTTATAGAATTACATTCCCTGACTGATGAAACTCCTGACTCGTTTCTCCACTTCAATAAGCTATTCTATTGGACTATTTCCACACCCAGAAAAGCAACTGTTGCTGTGTTTGACAGACGCAAAAGTTTGCTGTTCGTGTGTCTATGCTCAACTAGACTAGAATAAAGGTCCTGGAAGGTCTTCTGCTCTCGGCTATTCATGTGAGGAATCCACGACGGGCAGCCCTGAAAGCATGTTCAGTGCTGTGTTCTGGTGTGTGTTCTGGCCTAGGCAGTAGGAACAGAGGGGTCCTCTGCCCTGGACGGTTCTGTAGGTGCACATGGACATTCGCAACCCAACGTGACGCCGTCGTTTAGCACCAAACCAGCCCGCAACCAAACGGTGACCTTTTCGACTGCCCTTAGAACCTACTCATTTGCATGCAGACGGAGGAACAGCCCGAGGGGGGTGGAAACTGGGGTAAAACGCCAGCACATCTGATTTTTCTTGTATCTAAACTCAATTTTCAAACTGTGGTCTCAAAGTTCGGAAGAAAGCCTTTGGGCTGGATGTTGCTACTCTAGGACGCGCAGCAGGTGGACGACTTTGGCTGCTCCAGGATGGACTCCCTGCGGAGGTCGTCCGGGACACCCCCGTCGGGCCCCCAGACGTTGAGCTCTCTGTAGATGCCCATGTCGATCATCTCTTCCTGCCAGGGGATGGAGATGTTCCCAGAGGAGAACTCATCAAAGAAGCTCCTGTCGGCGTCCTCCAGGTTCACCCCCTTCACCGAGGAGAAGGCGCCCACGTCGTCCAGGCTTTTGGCATACACCACCCTGGGGTCGGGCACAAAAGGGGGTGGCAGGATTCCTGGACGGGGACATCCAAACCTCTTTTTACTACCGGGGGAATTCCGCATGGTTTCTCACGGTGGACGACGACTGGTGTTACCTGCGTTCAGCTTCCTCCAGTTGATGCCGCTGAAAAAGGGGTGCGCTCTGATCTCGTCACAGCTTCCGTTCTTGAACCCCAGCCTCTTCTCAACCTCTTTGGCCAGGAGCCCCCCACAGAGCAACTTTGCGTTCTGGCTGAAGTTGTCCGGATAGTCCACCTCCCGTGTTAGCATGCGCTCTTTCATCTCCTCCCGTTCCACCTGAGCAGGAGACGGGCGGACGCAGAGGTCATCTACTCCTGTAGAACTTTCAGTTTTGCTGGAGTTTATTGGCCACTGACCTTCTCCCCTCGGTTTCTGAAAGGGTTCTTAGCAGCCAAGAACTCAAAAAGCGTCACCCCCAGGGAGAAGTAGTCCACACAGGCATCGTACTTCTCTCCTTTCAGCATCTCTGGAGGCATGTAGCCTGGATGAAAAGAAGAAAACTCTCAAGAGGCCAAAAACCCACACTTTTCCAAACAGGAAATGACCGGTTTGACCCACCTGGTGTCCCAGCGTAGCCTTTGGTCATGGTTTTGCCTTCTTTTAGCTCCACAGCGAGACCCAGGTCAGATATCCGCACATTCCCTGAAAAAACACGCCAACCTTCCGTCAGCTCCTGTTTATAACACGTTAATAACAGAACGGATGGCACACTTTTACCATCGTTATCCAGCAGCACGTTTTCTGGTTTTAGATCTCTGTAGATGATTCTTTTCTGATGGAGGTGCTCCAGGCCCTGGATGATCTGAGCGATGTAGAAACAGGCCCTGGGCTCCTCGAACCCGGGGTTGTTCTCATCCACCAGGTAAATGTGATACCTTCATGGACAGGAGGACAGAGGAGTTCCAACACTGTACAAGTCACGTCCACACATTTGTCTCGCATTCAAAAATTCAAAGTTCAGGCATATTTTCACCACAGTGATAAACCACTAGAAGACTACACGGCTAAAGCCTAAATGAATCAGACGTTACTTGAGGTCTCCTCCGTTCATGATGGTCATGACCAGGCAAAGCTCCTCCTTGGTCTGGAAGGCATAGGCCAGCGACACGATGAAGCGACTGTGAACCTTCTCCAGGATGCGTTTCTCCACCATCGCCCCCTGCAGGAGGACAACAGGAGGGAGCAGTGTGTCACGGAGATCCGCCGTGGAGAGGAACGTGGAGGAGCTGCCCTCATTAGGACTCAGGCCGGGATATTATGGCTGCAGATAAGTCAAGGGCACAACAGGGCTCTATCCCTGTGGCCTAATACCGCCAGCTAAAGAGGCAGGGCCAGGGACAAAGACGATTAACACCTGTGTGGGACGTGCACGGACGACAAATGTCCTAGCTGCATGGCCACATGCATCGCAACGCAAATAACACAATTCAACCTCAGCGTAAGGTGCGTCAGACCCGACAGCGCCTGCCATCACGTCCTTCACCTGCCGCCAGGCGCGCTCACCTCATAGCCTTTCCTCTTCTTCAGCCTCTTCTTGTTGAGTTTCTTACAGGCATACAGTTTCCCGGTGGCCTTCATCTGACAGGCTGACACCTCCCCAAACCCACCTTTCCCCAGCACGCGGAAGTCCAGGAACCACTCTGCGTCAATGGGCTGCATCTCCAGCCACTTCCACTGCAGGAACCTCTTCAGATACATGCTCTCCATGAAGAACGTGAAAGGAGCTTCCCGCAGGTAGTCCAAGGTGGTGGCCAGAGCCGCGGCAAACAAATCATCCCCCGCAGCCTCCTGGCCCTCCTTCACCTTAGCGATGACGTCCTCGGGCAGGTACGGGCAGTAGTGTTTGGCAGCAGGGTCCATGTAGCGCTGGACTATCTTCGAGGCCTTCTGCGCCCTTTCTGAATCCTCTGCCAGGTCGTAGTTCTCGATGTCCTTCCACAGGCGGCAGGGCCCGTGGTACTCTTTGTTGGCATCCAGGAATTCCCTGAAGAGACGCTTGCCGATCGGCTCTTCCACACAGACGGTATCGAAGGCCAAATCCAGGGAGTCCCTCAGGCCCTCGCACACAGTGATGTGGGGCAGCTTGAGGCGGGAATGGTACTTCTTGTCGCGGGCTGCTGCCGAATTGGTGCCATCGATGCTTCCACGGGCATTGATGTAAGCAGAATTTGCCACCACGGTGGTCAGTCCGCCGATATCCATGACGAGGAAGTTCTTAGGCAGCGCAAAGAAGAAACATGGCCCAAAAAGAAAAAGATAAAACAAAAAAAAAACACCTACCGGTGAGGAAAACGTGAGCGCAAGCGGCTCAGGGGCGCGGGCAGAAGGAACCTGGGAGACTGGTGTCTCGGCCAGATCGCAGTAATGCTCTGAGCGCTGCCCCACCGTCGTTAGCACAAACCTGAGTCAACACCTTTCGGTAATCCACTAACACCCTAATGCCCCAGACGGTGTGTGAGCACGGCCTGGAAGAGAACATCAGGGGCAGCTGGACACCTCCAGAGGGACATCAGGAGCAGCTGGACACCTCCAGAGGGACATCAGGAGCATCGGCGCCCAGCAGAGGTCACATGTGGAGGAGCAACGTGCCACCAAATCAACGTGCAGCAGGAATACACAACTTTTTAGATGAAACCTTGCTCATGTCAGCCGGAGCTGAACACCTTGGCTGCCATGTTGGGCTGCTGTCCAAACGCCTGCAGCACACACACTCCGCTGGTCCTCAGCAGCTCTCCATGTCAGTAACACTCGGACGCTTCAAAAAGACAAAAACAGGCAGGTTGGCGCACAGCAAGGCCAGAGGTGATCGTTCAAGTCACGAACATGTAAACCGACATCAGAGGCCGTTTTTTTTCTTCCATTTAAAAAAAAAAAAACCTTTAGATGCAAATTTATTAAAACAATCTATTTTAATTTGCAAACTTATATTAGATTACAGAAAAGGTAGCTCGAAGAGTCATACATGTGCTGCTAAGTTTTAAAATTGAAACCTTGGAAAACGGAGTACATAAAGACCTAAGCAATCACACATCTTTTTTATTATTTCGTTTTTGTTTTTTTTTTTTTAACATCAATAGTATTTGAAGGTCTAACTTCAGCACTGGCCGCTAAAGGATACTATAAGCTACAATCCTGGATTTGTATATACGTAATTCACAAAAAAAGCTTATTTTACCTATTAGGAGCCTGGGTTAGAAAAGTCTTTACCTTGCTGGTGCCGTTACTTTAGAAACACTACCAAGGTGTTAACAGGGCGGTGATGGAGAGTTCTGCAAACTCCGACATATATTAAAAAAAAAAAAAAACAAACACAAACAAACAAAACAGAAAGAGCAAAAGATTGGGGAAAAGCAGCTGCCAACAAAACCGAGTGAAGCCAGCCCAACAAAATAGAGGAGAAACGATTGGAAATCATTACCCAGAAAACAATAACAGGTAACAACACTTTGTGAGCGGGGGCCGCGGCCCCCGGCCACGTTGCATTGACGCGCTTTAAAGCAGACACTTTGGCTATCTCAGGAACGCTCGGATCAACGCGTCTGCCCTTTGAAATTACAAAACAGGAAGAACTAAACGAGGACACGAAGAACTCTCCAACAGCGGTTGCCTTTCAGAGTCTTTTGTTGCGGGATGGCTTATTGAGAGGCGGAGGAGGCAGAAGGACGTCGGCGTGGCGGCTGGGCAGCAGGTTCCTTTGGACGACGGCGCCCCCGGAGCTGTGGTGCGGGTGCTTCAGGAGCAGGAACGACTCCTCCGTGCTTTTTTTTGTTGTCGTTTTTTCTTCCGGTCATCATCATCTACACCCCTGAGAAGGCCAGACGAACACTCGGGTGTGGGTGGGAGGGATCGAGGGTGGGGTCAGGTCAAAGAAGCACACAGAAGAAGGTCTAATTTCCCGTTGCGGAGGAGGCTTGTAGGACTGTGCTTGTTGGAGTGGTGAGGCTCGGACACTTTAGTCTTCGTCGTCGTTCTCGTCGTACTCGTCGTCATCATCGTCGTCTCCCATATACGAGACGGGCGTCTCCACGCGGGACCCGCTGTAGTGAGAGTCGTTTGAGCTGGAGGCCATGGTGCCGTCGGTGCAGCCATCACTAAGAGAGGAGGTGGGGGCGGTTACCACGGCGCCACGGTGGAAGAGCGGCAGGTTAAAGGTCAGCCAGAGCGCTCACCTGCCAGGGTAGCGGGCTCCGTTGGCCGAGGAGCCGCCCGTGACGTAGACGTTACTGATGGGACCTTTGGCCATCTCTGGGGAGAAGACGCAACCAAAGGTGATGATGAGAGCGTGTGTGTGTGTGTGTGTGTGTGTGTGGTCTGCTTCTCCCTTCTGCTGGATCCTCAGTGGAACAATTCTATTGGCATTTATCCCTTCACATCATCATTAGTTTAAGAAGACGTGCGGTAATGAGCGAGGGGCCGGTGACTGACCGATGACGTACGGCTCCAGGGCCTTGGGCACCAGGCTTCGGGCCACCTTGAGGTCTTCTGCGGAACACTTGCCCACCTCCAGGCCGCAGGCCATGCCCATGCGCTTCAGCACCTCGATGTCGTCGTGGATCTCAAACATGCTGTCGAAGTTGAACAAATACTCAAACCTGCAGGAGGAAGGCAGAGAGCCAGGGAGAGTAAGTGTGAGCACCCAACCGTCACCAGTGGTGGCGCAAGCCCTGGCTGGGGCGGCGGCCACTTCAGGCTGGTCAGAGCCGGGGCTGAGAAAAGCCTCCGCAGCCCGTCTGGGTGGGTTGAGATGCCGCCGGTGAGTAACACCATACTTAGCGGTTGACTCATCTTACACCGCGTCACGCCCAGCGTGTTGCTACACCTCAACGACAGTGTAGCAACGGCGCCTTTGCTTCATTGGGTGAAATATCCCAACGAAAACCCTCAGATAACAGCGAGACGAGCGGCGTACTTGTCGCTGGAGATGCTGCAGTCGATGACGGTTTTCTTGCTGGTGTTGACGATGATGAAGGGAAGGTGGATGATGGAGTTGGGAGGGGGGGGCCTGTTGGCCTGCAGTTCTGTCTGCTTGTTCCGCTGCACCAGATTCTTAAATGCTATTTGCTGCAAAACAACAGTCACAACTGCTGAAGTGAACTGATCAAAGTGGCCCGTACACACACACACGTACGTGTGTGTGCACCCATCGGTACCTGCAGGATGAGCTCCTGGAGCTGTGATTGTTTCTGCTTGATCCTCTCCAGCCGTCGTTGCCTCTCCACCTGCCAACAGAGCCAGAGGTGAGTGTTTGGGCGGAGGTGTGTTTCCTGCTGAGGGCGACGCTCCCACCTCCAGGTTTTGGCACTCTTGGGCTGAGTTGGTGGGAAGGCCGATCCATTTGATTTCTTTCTTCTCTTTGGAGATGATGTTCATGGCCATGAGCACGTTTAGCGCGTCGTACACGCGTCGTCGGATGTTCTTCTGGTCGTACACGTGCTTCAAAACACACAACCATTGCAGGGATGTGAGAAACTGCTCCGCCCAAGGGCGTCTGCAGGAGCGCCGGTCTGCAGGACTCACGGCGTCGTTGGGCGACATGTGGTTGTCTGAGGAGCTGAATTCGGCCACCAGCTCGTCGGCCACTTCGTTGTAGGTGGTCACTCCCTTCTTCTGGACCTTCTCACACACTTTCATCGAGAAGTGCCTCAGGCCTTTGCCGTTCTTTTCCCCTTTCTTTCCACGTTTCCTGAAATTAGATTACGTCACAAAAACGAGGGGCGGTTTTGTTTTTTCTTCGTTATTCTTCGCATCCACAAGCACCGAGGGGAGACTCACCCCGATGACCAGGGAGAGGCGTCAGACTGCTGGGTCTGAGTCAGGAACTGGGAGCTGGGTGTGTGAGGGCTGTTTACCAAAATAGCGTTGGACACTGTAGGTCTCTGAGGTGTTCCGATCACCTGCAAACGGCAAGAAAACATTTCTGCTGAGATAATTACAGATCATCTGACATCGCGGCCATCGAAAGGTGAAAAAAGGTCTGACGGGCACCAGTTTGGAGCCCTGCGACTAGGTTCCCAAACCCTCGTGGTACGTTTATCCGGGAGCCTGCAGGTAAAGGTGAAGAGCACCTGGACTGTGCTGGAATCAGCTGCACCTCTACGCTACGCTGCTAAAGGCTAGCGGCTAGGTAACGCGCTACCAAGTCAACTGGAACAAAGTTCAGCGTCAACGAGCTGAAAGGGGCCATATTTCAAGGCAATCTTCATTCAATAAACTGACTCCACTTCCAGAAATGCACACACTGTGTCAGGAATGTTCCGGGTGAGAGACGTACTTGGCATTTGAAATGTAGCCTAGCCTAAATGCAACAGGAAAGTGTCAGTTAAAAAGCGATTTCGCCTGAAATATTTCATCCCGATACAGGAGAACTAGAAGACAGGTGATCTATTCCTATCTAAGCTGATTTCCCTTATGTATTCACTCCATGAATCTAATGGGATGATGGGTGTAATCTTGCTGACTGTAGAGTTGATAAGCTTAGGATCAACTGTCTCCACCTACCCTCCACCCGGTCACCTCACAATGATAAAACTTACACAACAGTAGGACTCTGAATCTACACACAACTGTCCCTGCGGGTATTTGGCTACGGAAAAAGCACAGGTTCTGGTGCACCGTGAAGCTTCCGACTCCCAAAAGGAGGAGAAGTGATGAGAGAATGGAGAAGAATAAAACAAGCTGCACTGTGTGGATGCACTTGCGCAGCGTTACTCACCATGTGTGGCACATGCTGCACGTGGGCTGCGACGTTCACATTTGATGGCCCGAGAGTTTTGGGTAGTAGCTGTTTGGCCACAGCTGCAGGCTGGACAGTCACTAAACTGTAGACCTCTAACAGAAGACGAGAGAAGACCAGAGGCTTTACTGACCCGCCATCGGCCTCCGCTGTCCAACCACGACCCTACGGGTGTTTGTTCACCAGTGGGACAGGTGGGACAGGTGGGACAGGTGGGACACTGTTTAAAAAGCTATTTCTCGCAAACAGTACCTTTGCTCGGGCTCATATTCTGATCAACAAAAATCTTCAGCTCTCCGTTTGTTTCAATCAGACCAGCCTGTCGTGCAAAAGACACGAGTATCAATCACAAATATTTCATGACGCAACCCCGGAGAAGAGGAGAGGTCTCCGCAGCCCCTGGGACACTTACATCTTTAGCCATGATCCCAAAGGACCAGAGAGGATGACCTTGGGGTTAAAAGGATGTTCTACTTGTCACTGCTTAGATGCCTGGAAGATAATGAAAGTTTAAGTGACAGTGTCAGAATCCAATTTTGTCAATTAAATCATATACTTTCCTAGATTTCCACCACTGTAATATGTGTTTCAAGGTGGGGGAATGAAAGTTCATTGACTTTTAGGGCCCACTTGAACTCTTCTTTCAATAGAAAGTGCAGAGCTACATCACCGGTGTTAGCTCAGGTTTTGGGACCTTCTACTTTTAAATGTT
Organism: Tetraodon nigroviridis; assembly: GCA_000180735.1. Classification (NCBI taxonomy): domain Eukaryota; kingdom Metazoa; phylum Chordata; class Actinopteri; order Tetraodontiformes; family Tetraodontidae; genus Tetraodon; species Tetraodon nigroviridis. The sequence continues at coordinate 697,872 of CAAE01014781.1, forward strand.
GCTCTGCAGGTATTCATAAAACCAGCATCTAGGGTGCGTTTCTGACTAAATGGGTTACACGATTGTGTGCAATAAAACACATCTGGATGCCCCAAACTTCTACGATGCTAAGTGTAAAAAGGGCCTACTTCAGGTACTGAACACGTCCGGAGGAGAAGCATCGTCGAACTTCTGCTAACGTTACAGGTCACACACGCTAACTTTATCACAGTTGCTCAAACCCGTGACTTTTTTGGTACTCTACCACAGAGTTACAAGTATTCTTGCTGTGTTAAACAGTAACAGCACATATAACACCCGACGAGCGCAATCATCCTTTTGTTGAGTGCGTCTAGCTAAATGATACTGCTAACAGCTAGCACTGCAACTTGCTGGCGCTAGCTGGCTAGTTAGCCTAGGCACGTTTTGGAAGGATTTACATGCATTTTTAGCGTTTGTTGTTACTGTGCTGCACAATCTAGACAAATCTGACCATGGATGGTTATTTAAAACAGGTGCTGAAATTTCACACGGTTAATATAAACTATTTCGTGATTATGTGCACTTACGAGTGCACTCTCCGGTTTCTTCGACGGCTGTTGTTGTTGGCATTTGAGAATGGAGGAAGAGGAGGTCTAAATCCCTAGCAAACAGGAAACAAACTCAATGCCCAAGTATTTAGAATTCTGTAATTATTTCAAATGAAAAGAATGTTTTTCGCCTTCTCTCTTTTACTTTCATTTTCATGAACGATCCCGTTTTAACGCTTTGTATCTAGTACCGCTGGGATGTTCCTTTTTTTTTCTAAAAATGGTGCTTTTCCGTCCGAAGACGACCAACCGACACTTAGTAGACAAGTGGAAGAGATCTGGATCATTCGGATGATCGATGTAATGTTGCATTCAGACCTCATTCTGGATAACTGCGGACGCTACCGGTTAGACCCAAAGACGGTCCTTTTTATTCGAAGACTGACAGCTGTGAGTTGGAGTCTCATCGGTGGGGCATACGGTGACCTTGTCCTTTATTAAATCACACTGAAACCCCTGTAATTTTGTTAGATGTTCGTTAAAAAATACATACAAGTAGTATCCGTTGAATTTCTCTTAAAAATCGAGTGAAGGGTGACAGAAATGCTAGTGATTTTTATCAATGTTGTATGGTCAATAATAAAATCTAACTTGCATAAACGCCAAATGTTGTCTCCTGTTACATTTGCACGACCCTTGATTAATTATAGTTTAATAGCAGAAGTTCTCTTCGTGGTCTGCAATTCACAAAAGACTGAAGTAAAGCAGCTAATAGTTGGTCATTTCTTACGTTGTTCGGTTACGAACTTCAAACATTAGAAACAAAGAAGCAAATCGATGGACGTTGCTCTTAGGTTGCAAAAGGTATCGTTTTTTTCCCCAAGTTGGGTAAGTAGTAATAAAGCCGATAAAGCGTAGCTATCGGACAATACACTCGCTGATGTCGAGCTGTTGCTAAAGCGCAGCTGTCACCCACAACACTGCCGCGGCCAGCTGCAAACTTGTCACGCTATCTTAGTGTCTGTTTCCTCTACATTCTGATCATTTAAACCGGCAGTTTCCTTTAAGTCATAAGTACCAGGAACCTATTTGTGAGGTGGCCGAGCAGCGCGCTATCGTTCAAAAACCACGGCTTACCGGTTGACGCCGCAAGCTAGCCCGGTGCTGCTAGCGCTCTTTCTCCGCTCGGCTAGCCTGGCTACAGGGACGCTCTCCCAATCTGATCTTGGCGGTGTCTTGTTTTTGCGCAATCTGATTGGATCGCGCTGATTAGACGTAAGCAACGCGATCGAAGAAGTCCCCGCCCACAGCACGCGCCTCCGCTGATTGGTGGACGGTAAACGAACTGGGCGTTTGTTTCGTCAGAGCGCCCCCGACAGGCCGGGAGTGGAAGCGATCACATCTCCTTCCTGCGTCCATTTTCCCCCCATTTTTGTTGGAATTAGAACTTGCGGCCGTACCTCCCTGAGAACGCCCGATCTCGTCTAAACCGCGAGTGGTCGGATGCCAAAGTTCCCCTAACTATTTCCCCCCACAAGTTAACTTGTAAACGTCAACGCATTTACAAAATAAACGGGATATATGGAGGGATTTGTAATCCATATCTAATGTGCACATAACACAGGGAGTTAGTTTGAAGGCAATTAAAACGATATAATTATTGGGACTGATTTCCATTATACTATATGCATCTATTCATGTTCTTTAAAAAGCCATCAAGAAATAAATAGTACAATAAAAGAACAACTGATTAATTCAAGTCTGGTTTGAAAACTATGAATTGGCCCAAAAGTTGTTTTTGTTATTTCCTTGGGTACAAATCTTCAACTTTCATGCCAATAGAACTTTACTACTTCAATTTCCTGCAATACTAAGGTGGTGTTGTCAGTGAATACTGGCATGACTGCTCAATGGTATAAATGTTTTTAAGGAAGGACTTCATTAAACATGTGGAACTTATATTTAGATCAGGCACAAAAATATTAATAGAAAAAATATCTAAATGGTTTCTTTTTATTCCTCAAGACTCAAGTTTTACTTGGGTACAGCAAATATTTATACCCACCTTTGCAATCAGAAAACAATTAAAGTTGCTTTGCCCACTCAAAAAAAAATTGTTTTCTACTACAAGTAAACAAAAACCATCTTATTTTATTCACAGACTGCTTGCATATACTTGCTATATAGCAATGCTACTTGTAGAAGCAAAACTACTACAATTTTTTTAAGAAAAAAAGAGGAAGAAACAGACTGGAAATTTTAAAATAGTACAGCAAGATTAAAAAAAAATCTATGACCATGGCTTTTTTTTTCAGACTGTTACCCCTGCTGGCTGTAACCCCTGCTAACTGGTAACCCCTGCTGGCTGTAACCCCTGCTGGCTGGTACCCCTGCTCACTGTTACCCCTGCTGGCTGTTACCCCTGCTAACTGGTAACCCCTGCTGGCTGGTTACCCCTGCTGCCTGGTTACCCCTGCTGACTGGTTACCCCTGCTGGCTGGTTACCCCTGCTGACTGGTTACCCCTGCTGGCTGGTTACCCCTGCTGACTGGTTACCCCTGCTGACTGGTTACCCCTGGTGGCTGGTTACCCCTGCTGGCTGGTTACCCCTGCTGACTGGTTACCCCTGCTGACTGGTTACCCCTGCTGACTGGTTACCTCTGGTGACTGGTTACCCCTGCTGGCTGGTTACCTTTGCTGGCTGGTTACCCCTGCTGGCTGGTTACCTCTGCTGGCTGGTTACCCGTCTGTTATCTCTGTTTGCGTGTCTCTGGTCATTTCCTCAGACAAGCGGACCTCTGACCATGTGACTTGTTGTGACGCTAACGGTTGTGTGACTTGTTTCCGTTCCGTTTCTGGGCGTTAGCGACTGTCTTGACGCGGCGTTTGGGTGCCTCACCTAAACACGTCATTATTCAGGGGCAACATTAACGAACGTGGCTGAACAGAGTGTGTGAACTCACTCGGGCCTAAACGGGTGCCTTGGGCGCGTGTGCCAAACACCAGACTTATGACACCCCGAGGTCCCGAGGATGGCACCCTGTGTCTCATGTTACATCTATGAGCGGAGTTATCTGAGGGGCCCTCCTGGGTACAGCTTGTGCTTTGAGATGGCCCCAACCCCCCCGACCAGTCAGCCAGACAGACTCGACCTCTTTAAACAGGAGCCAGCGTCGTCTCTTCACGTCTGCCTGAATGCCTGCTGATTTGTCCGTCTGGCTCTTTGTCTCCGTCTGTCTTCTGTCCTGCATCTGGGCCTTGGCGTGTGTGCTCTGTGGCGCCATCGCACCCGCGTCTGACGGCCCCTGTCCCCTTCTCCCGCAGCATAAGCTGAAAGTCTTCGCAGAGGGACAAGGTACGGCAGTTCATGTCCTTCACACAGGCTGGGGAGAAGACGGCCGTGTACTGCCTGACGCAGAACGACTGGAAACTAGAGGTCGCCACCGACAACTACTTCCAGAACCCAGATCTGTACTGTAAAGAATCCATGAAAACATCAGTGGACCGGAAAAGGCTTGAGCAGCTCTACAACCGCTACAAAGGTGAGGAGGGTGGGAGGACACCGAGTTTGTGTCACATTAATGAGGGACGCTTTTGTTGATCTGACGGTGGTTGTTTTTTTCCGGCCGGTAGATCCTCAGGATGAGAATAAGATTGGCATCGACGGGATCCAGCAGTTCTGTGACGACCTCTCGCTGGATCCCACCAGCATCACCGTGCTGGTGGTGGCCTGGAAGTTCCGGGCCGCCACTCAGTGCGAGTTCTCCAAAAAGGAATTTATGGACGGAATGACGGAGCTGGGGTGAGAAGTTCTGCTGGCCGGGGGGCTGGGGGGGGGGGTCCAGGTGCTCGGACTCACCTGTTCCGCTGGCTCCATCAGATCCTCCAGGGCTCCGCGGGGGCTCTGCCCTCTTGACGTTATAATGACGGTAAAAAAGAAGCGGGGGAAGCTGGCGGCCGTTAGCAGGACAGGGTGGTTGAGGTGGACGCTAACGCTGTGTAGCCGCGGCTATTTCTGGAGCCACTCAGCCACAGTATTCCGTGTCTCTTCTCGGAATCTCTCGATGGGGCTGCGGCGTTTTGAGGGTTGAGTCTCAGGCATCAGCGGTGACGTCGTGTTTGTCTGTCCGTTTGTTTTCATCTGTTTCTGTTTTGTTTTCCTGATGTTGTTTTCAGGTGTGACAGCCCGGAGAAGCTGAAGAGCATCCTGCCAAGGCTGGAGCAGGAGCTGAAAGACAGCACAAAGTTCAAGGACTTCTACCAGTTCACCTTCAACTTTGCCAAAAACCCCACACAGAAGGGCCTGGGTAAGACCTGGGGGTCAAAGGTCAGAGGTCCCCCAGCTGCCCCGGCCGTTCCTCACGCGTGCGGGTTCTCTTCCAGACTTGGAGATGGCTGTGGCCTACTGGAACCTGGTTCTGTCGGGGAGGTTTAAGTTCCTGGATCTCTGGAATCGGTTCCTCCTGGTGAGTTAGAGGGAGGGGAAGGTCAAAGGTCACCTGCACTCAGGTGATGGTGCAGGAGAAGGCCTGTGCACACCAGCGAGGGTGTGTGAGGCGGCTGTGTGTGTGTGTCCAGACGTGTTGACCCACTTGTCCCCTGCAGGAACACCACAAACGATCCATCCCCAGGGACACGTGGAACCTCCTGCTGGACTTCGGAAACATGATCGCAGACGACATGTCCAATTACGACGAGGAGGGTGAGTGTGAGCGCTGAAACCCCCGTCCGACCCTCGCCCGGAGGCCCCTCATTAACCAGGCTTTGTTTCCCAGGAGCCTGGCCGGTCCTGATAGACGACTTTGTGGAATTTGCCCGTCCGATCGTAACGAGCTCCAAACGCAAGCCTCTCTAAGTGCAGCCGCAGGCGCGGCCCACCAGCCCCTGGGTTCTTTTACACGGACTTCCTAGTTTCTTTTTAAGACTTGTACAAAAGAGTGAGAATTGTAAACGTTGGTGAGCAAACGGACTCAAAGGCGAGGGGAAAGCGGCCTTCGGGGGGGCCGAGCGCCGACCCTGAGAGGAGCCGGCGGAGGCGGTCGGCGTTGTCCTCCGTCCACCGCCGTATCTCCCGCTGCCTTCGCCCTGGTCAGGGACGGAGCCCAGAGACGGACCCCCAGCCTGGCCTGCGCTACAGGAACGGGACGGGGGGGCCGGCTGGACCCCCAGCTCCTCCCCCGTCAGACGAAGTTGCGATGGAGTCTCCCCAGGCTCCCGACACCAGCACCATCGGAACCGTGGACATTCTCATGTACATACTGTAGCTACGGGGACGGTTTAAAGACAAATCTATATATGGAGAATAATATAAAAACAAGGCTGAGTTTATAAATGCAGAAGATGAGCTTTTATGTACAGTGGGTGATGTAAGTGATGAAGGAATGCCTCAGAATAAGTATTTGGTGGTTCTGGGAAGTCACCGCCTCGCTGGGAGCGCTTCCAAAGCATGTTTGAGCGTTTCCATTACCTTCGGCCGATGCGTTTCACCCGGTGGAGGAAAAAAACAGTGCTTTCATTCAGAAAACTGATGTGGGTTTGTTGTCAGGGAGACTGTCGGTGGTTTGTTTTCAGGATTCCCTCAGAAAAGCCTTTTTTAGTGCTGTTTTGATGCTTGGAGGGAGCAGCGTTAAAGGGAATTCTAAATGTAGGAGCTTCGCGACGGCGTGGTACATATCGGTGGGGAACCAAGACCCTCAAAACGAGAAGAAGAAGAGCCTTAAGAGTGAGTCTGCTGCGTGTCTGCGTAGGCCCACGGCTCCAGGGGTTCAGGGGACCGACGATGCCTCAGAACGTGGCGCTGGGAGCGAAAGTCCGCCTGTTTACACCATAATAACAGACGGGTCAGGTGACATGGTGGAAATATCATGTTTATTCAGAGGAGCCAGACGTTTGTGTCAACACTGAGGTCTCTTTTTTATTTCGCAGGCTTGTGTTTGACTCTTCCTTCGGATGCTGAAGGACTGTGGATTCAAAACTAATCAGCTTTGTGAATTTTCAATAAAGCCGCCTTGTAATTACGGAACAGGTGCTGGGAAATGATGGAATGTGGATTAAAAAGCTCCCTTTAGCGTCCACCCACATCATTTTTTCTAAAAGCTCCCCTGACGCCTGAAAAAGGTCGTGCACGGTGGGGTCAGAGCTTCGCGCACGCGCAGAAAACCTCCTCCTGCGCCCAGCTGCAGACTCCGGTCGGCTCCTGGGTTCCTGGGAGAGGGCCGCCAGGCAAACACTGGCCTTTCTCCGATTGTTTAGCATGCACACACGCGTGCGGACGTCACCTGGGCGTTACCTGCACCTGCGGCCCCTCCCCCGGGCTCCGTCTTCTGGTGCTGGGAGCCGGAATACAGATGTGTGAGTCCTGAACCTGCTCCGCCGGACCGGACACACACACACATGGAGCCACAGAGGACAGGAGGCGTCCCCGGGCCCCGACCCCGCCAGCCTGACGGAGACAGGTATGTGGGCCCTGCTGTGGCTTCGGTGCGTCCTCCTCGTCCCGGTTCTGCCACCGGTCAGGCCTCCATCCAACGGCTCAGATCGGGGAGGTAAAAAGGCCCCGGCAGCGGCCCCCCGTCCTCTGGCCCCCCGTCCTCCGTCCCTCCGGTTTAGCGGCTGATCAGAGGGTGTAATTTGAAACGGATCATTCAGCGGAGGCATTTGATCTCCCCGCCGCAGAAACCCGACCCAGCCGGGCCGAGGCTGAACCGTAGCGCCAGAGCTGAGGTAGGAGCCCGGGGACGGAGGGGTGGAGGGCCGGGGGCCCTCACTTTTCTCATACATGGCAAAAGTGCTGTTTCATGGCTGGAATATCAACACGGGTGGAGTCAAACCAGCGTCCTGCTACCAAGGTGGCTTTTCTGTGGCCCAGCAGGCTAGTGTGTAAACTGTGTGTGGCCCCCCGACCCCCCTGCAGGATCGACCCCTATGGCTTCGAGAGACCTCACGACTACGAGTCCTACAAAGAGATGATGAACGAGTACGTGGCCGTGCTCAACAGAAGGTCCCTGAGGTGGTCCCGGCTCCTGCAGGAGAGCCCACACGTAGAGAAGAGCCTGACAGGTGAGCCCCGGGCCCCGGGCCCCCAGGGCAGTCTCGCTCCGCCTCCGGGGACCGTCTGTGTGTTCATGCAGACCTACCGATCTTTCTCCAAGTGAAACGGTACGTGCGCAAAGGCGTGCCCAACGAGCACCGCGCCAGGATCTGGATGGCGGCCAGCGGTGCCCAGGAGCGGCTGGAGAGCAGCCCCGGCTACTACCGGTCCCTGCTGGCTGCGGAGCACCGGGCCCCGCTCAGAGACGCCATCCGTGCAGGTGAGGCGGGGCCGCCTTCCATTTAACGTCAAACAGACGTTCAGGAAGTTGAGGACCCTGGAAAAAGACTTCTTTTTGTCTCGGTCAGACCTTCATCGGACCTTTCCTGACAACATCCTCTTCCGGTCTGAAGCCAGCCTGCAGAGCTCCCTGTTCAACGTGCTGGTGGCTACGGTCACCACAACAAGGCTGTGGGCTACTGTCAGGTGACCCCAGCAGCCTCCGCCTCGGTGGCTCAGTCCGTCTGCCCCGGGCCGCTCAGGGGTCGGGGTCCGGAGGAGAAACTGACGCGCTCGGTTGTTTTGCAGGGCATGAACTTCATCGCCGGATACCTCATCATCATCACCAAAGATGAGGAGAAGTCCTTCTGGCTGATGGAGGCCTTGTTGGCCCGGTTGCTGCCAGGTATCTGGGTCCGATCAAAGCTCAGCCCGTAGCTGCGGAAGCATGAAAACAGGTCCGCACCAGTCCCAGAAGTGGACTGCTTACTTCCTTTTTCTAAAAAGTGAAGGGATCCTTTCAGAAGAGCGTGGACGCCACTCGGCCCCAGCGTGGTGGCCTTTTTCAGGCACCGTGCACCTTTGGGGTGTGTTTGATGTGTATCTCTCTGTGCGCTGGCCCGGGTGGTGCACGTTAGATGGCAATTATTGACTTTACTGTGTCTGAGGCTGTGAACTGCACGTCCCCTCTGACAGATTACTACAGCCCGGCCATGCTGGGCCTGAAGACGGATGTGGAGGTCCTCAGCCAGCTGGTGAGGATGAAGAGTCCTGCGGTGGGACAGCTGATGGCCCAGTACCCCGGCATATGGACGCTGGTGGCGTCTCGCTGGTTTATCTGCCTCTACGTTGATGTCCTCCCGATTGAGGTGAGAGAGCAGCTGGCGCGTGGTGGCGTCAGCCTTTCCCAAACTCCCTCTGGTTCCTGTCCCTGGCAGACGGTCCTGAGGATCTGGGACTGCCTCTTCTACGAGGGCTCAAAGGTGCTCTTCCGGGTGGCCCTGACTCTGGTCCTGCACCACCAGCAGGAGATCCTGAGAGCGCGCTGTCTGCCCGACCTGTGTCAGTGTTTCAGGCACATCACGGGCGGAGCTTTTTCTCTGGACTGTCATTCCTTCATGCAGGTGAGGGAATTTCTGAATCCTCAAGACCGGAGTGGAAAACATCCTTGAGCTCATCTAATCTGTGAACGTACATTTCTGGGATGCCCTTCTACATTGTTTCCTTTCTTTAAACAGAAAATATTCTCGGAGCCCGGCAGCCTGTCCATGACAACCGTTGATAAACTGAGGGATCGATGCAGAAAACAAATCCAGGAGGACGAATCTGGGCAGTCGTAGAGTTTTGGCCGGTGACTGGTCAAAGCCTCTTTACTAAATGATTATTACTGGATGTTGAACTGATATCCATCGAGTTCCATCTCTTTCTCTCATTCATTCCCACCTAAAGTGGCATAAACAGCTGTTTTTGGGTAAAATTCACAGTGCGAGGTTCCACAGCGCCCCCCAGAGGCACCTGTGTCATTACACCCGCGACCACCTTGACAAGTTGATCAGTAACAAAAACCTCCAAACATTTGTTTGTGTTGCACTTTCAAACTAACATTATGTCTATAAATGTGGGGGATCATTTAATGAACACTTCCCTTGTCTTTCTGACCTACTTTATATCTGTGGCAGCTGGATTCTGTCTTAATGTTCTATTAAATAATAATATTTAACACCAGACTTTGACTTAGGTTCTTTTAAAAGAGTTCCTATTCTGATTTAAAGTCTAATTATTAGAACTGGACTATTTTATATGACATAAATGAGGTGCAACTAAAGGTTTGCATTCTGATCTCAAAAACAAATCATAGAAATGATATGCAAGTAATACATAAACTTCACAGGGCTTCACTCAACCAGTTTAATGACCTCTCCTTTAGAAAACAGCCCAAACAAATCTAAAAGCTGATTAAATGACGACCAGGATGTGTGGATGGGGGCAGAGCACACCGACACTCCAGGGCACAAACAGGAGCTGGAGGCTGTGCAGGACGGGACGGCGCCCAGTCCTGGAGCGGTGGGCTCCACCTCTGTAGCTGGGAAGGCACTCGTGAGGCCCCGCCAGGCCCCTCCGGCCCCTGCATCTGCACACAAGTGGCCCTCAGGGCACTGAGGCGACCCAGAAACAACCCAGAAACAGCCATCGGGGAACAGGCAGCTCTCCTCCTCGGTCACTCTTTGTTTAGGAGCCAATGGGACACGAGCGTGGTTGGGTTCCTCCCTCAGCCAGGGGACGCTGGCGTCACGGCGGTGGGGGTCTGGTCTCCAGCCAACAGGAGCCAAATCTGCTCGCTGGCGGGTCAGAAGCTCAAAATGGACGTGCAGTTTTATTTCAGCTGCAGAAAATGTGGTTTTGTGTCGCAGGAACTGCCAGGGTCACCTGACACTAACTGCACCTGCACACGGCGCAAATCTGAGGAGAGACACGTCACACTTCCCTCGGAGGAGAAAGAAAGACCCCAAATCAGAGATGAATGCCAAGCTTCAGTAAAACACTCAGATCTTTACATCTGAACCGACAACCCAAAATATTCCCTTTATGAACACTAATCTGCTAAACAGCAAAAAAAAAACAACCGTCTCAAACCCCTCAGGCCTCCTACCAGAGATATCACAACCACACCTCCTTTTATCATCCCTTGCTTCCCATGATGTAGTGCCACAAGTGTTTTTTTTCTTCGTTTCAAAGCCATCACCCAACGAGTTCCCTTTTTATGCTTCTAAAACAACAGAAAGGATCATTTTCAGAGGAACCTCCGCGGATGTCAGTGTTACCGATGAGGGCAGAGAAGAGCACACACAGGCGGGTGAGGATGGAGAATGAGGACGGGGGTGTTACGTCTCAGCAAACAGTGGTTAATCTCGATGCTGGACCGTCCAGGCCGGCCCCGGGGCGGCGGGAGCCAGCGCGGCCTCAGATGGACTGGTAGCCGGCGTGGCTCCTCTTCCTGCCGATGAGGTACGCCAAGAGCACCACGAGGACCAGACCCGCCAAAGCCACTCCGACGACGATGGGGATCAGCATGTTGTCTTCATCCAACTGGCATTCCTCAGCTGGGAGACAGAAAAACGGGGAAAAACCACAGAATAGTTTTTCTAAAGGGGGTCAAATGAATGCATTTGCCTTTTTGCTGACATCTACCTGCAGCAAACTGCGTTCCATTGACACCAAAGGGCTGCACCTGCACCTGGAAGGTGTTAATGGCAAAATCCGGGGCCACGCCCAGAGTCTGCATCTCACGGCACATGTAGGAGAACCCCAGGGTTCCTCGCAGGTAGTCCAGGCTCTGGTTCTGCGCCACAAAGAGCTCTAGAGCCGAGGACAACACCCAGATCACGGTTAGTCTACAGACCACCGAGGACGGGGCTGATTTACAGCTTTTACAGGTACTTTTGTTAAAAGTTTTCAACTCTATAAACATCTCTGCAACCAAGGGAATGACTGAGTTGAAGTTGCGTCCTCAGGCAGTCACTGCTGCAGCGCAGGTTCAGGTTTTCACCTGAATACTTGACGGAGACCCAAGAGCCTTAGAGCACAAATACCTGCTTCGAAACCAGCTCCTCGGTAAAGTCTGCATACCTTTCATGTCTGGCCAAGCTGCAGTCAGAGATACCTCACTCAGGTGGTATTTGTTGGACGTGGCGTTCTGGATGGGAGAAAAGACCGGTTTTAAAAGCGCAGGAGGACAAACACTGAGTCCACGGTGCGAGTTACTGAGAAGAGCAGATAACGTCGGTTACCAGGGTGAAAATAAAGGTGAGGTTGGTCTTCTCTGCATCTGTGGTGAGCTTCAAGAGGGCGCTACTTGTATTACATGATCCAGAGCTACTGGTCAGATTAGGCTGAATGTTCATTGATCTCCTGCAGAGTCTGGAGGCAAACAAGGAAGTTGTTCAATTTCTGGGTGAAATGAGACGAGATCATTGATGCAAGCTGACACCTCCAGACGGAGCCTGGCCAGTGCTCGCCTTTACCCACCTTGTTCTGGGAGGTGGAGTTGTAGGTGACATTGAGCTGGATGCCCATGGAGGCCAGCAAACACACTGTGCCATTACTGCTGGTCACCTGATACGTGCCCTTCTCAGGCCTGCCGGGCTCCTTGGGTGGCGCAGCAGTGGTTTGGGCGGTCACCGGGGGGGCGACAGTGGCAAAGGTCTGATGCAGGACGGCGGCTGTAAGTCACCATCCAGAGGCAAAGGCTTGTTAGACCCACGTGAGTCTGACGGTTACCCAGGTAACCGTTTTTACAGTTATACCCGCATAGAAAGACCAGGATCTGTGGATTGCTCAAGAAAAACGTTTTAATCAACTGCTTTTGATCAAATTGCGGTTTTACAGCCATTTAAATGACATCAAACCAATTATGTACACGCTATATCTATTTTCTGAAATATGCAAGGTTAACATACTTTTACAATAAAGCAATCACTTTAAAACACCTGACTTAATCATCATTTTATTAGTTTTTGTCACAGAAAAAGCAGAAAAAGCTCTTTGAAAGTTGTTTTGCAGTAAAACTGAGCAAAGGAAATGTTCCACTGTTTGATGATCTCTAGTTATTTTCTTTTTTGTCACTTTTACATTGTTTTTCCAACTGGCACA
>CAAE01014781.1:710389-760759 GCA_000180735.1 Tetraodon nigroviridis
TTAAATGGAAGCCTGAATTAGAATCGAGGAAGCTTGATCTACACTCATAAACTAGGATCCTTAATTTTGAATCAACATTTTAGGGATGGGGGGGCACTTAATCACCAATAACTACAGGAAAAGGTCACATCTGTTGCAGACCTACCGATCTTTCTCCAAGTGAAACGGTACGTGCGCAAAGGCGTGCCCAACGAGCACCGCGCCAGGATCTGGATGGCGGCCAGCGGTGCCCAGGAGCGGCTGGAGAGCAGCCCCGGCTACTACCGGTCCCTGCTGGCTGCGGAGCACCGGGCCCCGCTCAGAGACGCCATCCGTGCAGGTGAGGCGGGGCCGCCTTCCATTTAACGTCAAACAGACGTTCAGGAAGTTGAGGACCCTGGAAAAAGACTTCTTTTTGTCTCGGTCAGACCTTCATCGGACCTTTCCTGACAACATCCTCTTCCGGTCTGAAGCCAGCCTGCAGAGCTCCCTGTTCAACGTGCTGGTGGCCTACGGTCACCACAACAAGGCTGTGGGCTACTGTCAGGTGACCCCAGCAGCCTCCGCCTCGGTGGCTCAGTCCGTCTGCCCCGGGCCGCTCAGGGGTCGGGGTCCGGAGGAGAAGCTGACACGCTCGGTTGTTTTGCAGGGCATGAACTTCATCGCCGGATACCTCATCATCATCACCAAAGATGAGGAGAAGTCCTTCTGGCTGATGGAGGCCTTGTTGGCCCGGTTGCTGCCAGGTATCTGGGTCCGATCAAAGCTCAGCCCGTAGCTGCGGAAGCATGAAAACAGGCTCCGCACCAGTCCCAGAAGTGGACTGCTTACTTCCTTTTTCTAAAAAGTGAAGGGATCCTTTCAGAAGAGCGTGGACGCCACTCGGCCCCAGCGTGGTGGCCTTTTTCAGGCACCGTGCACCTTTGGGGTGTGTTTGATGTGTATCTCTCTGTGCGCTGGCCCGGGTGGTGCACGTTAGATGGCAATTATTGACTTTACTGTGTCTGAGGCTGTGAACGGCACGTCCCCTCTGACAGATTACTACAGCCCGGCCATGCTGGGCCTGAAGACGGATGTGGAGGTCCTCAGCCAGCTGGTGAGGATGAAGAGTCCTGCGGTGGGACAGCTGATGGCCCAGTACCCCGGCATATGGACGCTGGTGGCGTCTCGCTGGTTTATCTGCCTCTACGTTGATGTCCTCCCGATTGAGGTGAGAGAGAGCTGGCGCGTGGTGGCGTCAGCCTTTCCCAAACTCCCTCTGGTTCCTGTCCCTGGCAGACGGTCCTGAGGATCTGGGACTGCCTCTTCTACGAGGGCTCAAAGGTGCTCTTCCGGGTGGCCCTGACTCTGGTCCTGCACCACCAGCAGGAGATCCTGAGAGCGCGCTGTCTGCCCGACCTGTGTCAGTGTTTCAGGCACATCACGGGCGGAGCTTTTTCTCTGGACTGTCATTCCTTCATGCAGGTGAGGGAATTTCTGAATCCTCAAGACCGGAGTGGAAAACATCCTTGAGCTCATCTAATCTGTGAACGTACATTTCTGGGATGCCCTTCTACATTGTTTCCTTTCTTTAAACAGAAAATATTCTCGGAGCCCGGCAGCCTGTCCATGACAACCGTTGATAAACTGAGGGATCGATGCAGAAAACAAATCCAGGAGGACGAATCTGGGCAGTCGTAGAGTTTTGGCCGGTGACTGGTCAAAGCCTCTTCACTAAATGATTATTACTGGATGTTGAACTGATATCCATCGATTTCCATCTCTTTCTCTCATTCATTCCCACCTAAAGTGGCATAAACAGCTGTTTTTGGGTAAAATTCACAGTGCGAGGTTCCACAGCGCCCCCAGAGGCACCTGTGGTCATTACACCCGCGACCACCTTGACAAGTTGATCAGTAACAAAAACCTCCAAACATTTGTTTGTGATGCACTTTCAAACTAACATTATGTCTATAAATGTGTGGGATCATTTAATGAACACTTTCCTTGTCTTTCTGACCTACTTTATATCTGTGGCAGCTGGATTCTGTCTTAATGTTCTATTAAATAATAATATTTAACACCAGACTTTGACTTAGGTTCTTTTAAAAGAGTTACTATTCTGATTTAAAGTCTAATTATTAGAACTGGACTATTTTATATGACATAAATGAGGTGCAACTAAAGGTTTGCATTCTGATCTCAAAAACAAATCATAGAAATGATATGCAAGTAATACATAAACTTGAAAAATAATTTCTAATTATGTCCACAACAGTCTTCCGGACTGTCCTTTGATCCGTGTTCCTACTTCTGGGAACCACAAAATGTCCAGGAAATACAAAGAAGACAACTTCACAGGGCTTCACTCAACCGGTTTAATGACCTCTCCTTTAGAAAACAGCCCAAACAAATCTAAAAGCTGATTAAATGACGACCAGGATGTGTGGATGGGGGCAGAGCACACCGACACTCCAGGGCACAAACAGGAGCTGGAGGCTGTGCAGGACGGGACGGCGCCCAGTCCTGGAGCGGTGGGCTCCACCTCTGTAGCTGGGAAGGCACTCGTGAGGCCCCGCCAGGCCCCTCCGGCCCCTGCATCTGCACACAAGTGGCCCTCAGGGCACTGAGGCGACCCAGAAACAACCCAGAAGCGACCCAGAAACAGCCATCGGGGAACAGGCAGCTCTCCTCCTCGGTCCTCTTTGTTTAGGAGCCAATGGGACACGAGCGTGGTTGAGGGCCTCCCTCAGCCAGGGGACGCTGGCGTCAGCGGTGGGGGTCTGGTCTCCAGCCAACAGGAGCCAAATCTGCTCGCTGGCGGGTCAGAAGCTCAAAATGGACGTGCAGTTTTATTTCATCTGCAGAAAATGTGGTTTTGTGTCGCAGGAACTGCCAGGGTCACCTGACACTAACTGCACCCGCACACGGCGCAAATCTGAGGAGAGACACGTCACACTTCCCTCGGAGGAGAAAGAAAGACCCCAAATCAGAGATGAATGCCAAGCTTCAGTAAAACACTCAGATCTTTACATCTGAACCGACAACCCAAAATATTCCCTTTATGAACACTAATCTGCTAAACAGCAAAAAAAACAACCGTCTCAAACCCCTCAGGCCTCCTACCAGAGATATCACAACCACACCTCCTTTTATCATCCCTTGCTTCCCATGATGTAGTGCCACAAGTGTTTTTTTTCTTCGTTTCAAAGCCATCACCCAACGAGTTCCCTTTTTATGCTTCTAAAACAACAGAAAGGATCATTTTCAGAGGAACCTCCGCGGATGTCAGTGTTACCGATGAGGGCAGAGAAGAGCACACACAGGCGGGTGAGGATGGAGAATGAGGACGGGGGTGTTACGTCTCAGCAAACAGTGGTTAATCTCGATGCTGGACCGTCCAGGCCGGCCCCGGGGCGGCGGGAGCCAGCGCGGCCTCAGATGGACTGGTAGCCGGCGTGGCTCCTCTTCCTGCCGATGAGGTACGCCAAGAGCACCACGAGGACCAGACCCGCCAAAGCCACTCCGACGACGATGGGGATCAGCATGTTGTCTTCATCCAACTGGCATTCCTCAGCTGGGAGACAGAAAAACGGGAAAAAAACCACAGAATAGTTTTTCTAAAGGGGGTCAAATGAATGCATTTGCCTTTTTGCTGACATCTACCTGCAGCAAACTGCGTTCCATTGACACCAAAGGGCTGCACCTGCACCTGGAAGGTGTTAATGGCAAAATCCGGGGCCACGCCCAGAGTCTGCATCTCACGGCACATGTAGGAGAACCCCAGGGTTCCTCGCAGGTAGTCCAGGCTCCTGGTTCTGCGCCACAAAGAGCTCTAGAGCCGAGGAACACACCCAGATCACGGTTAGTCTACAGACCACCGAGGACGGGGCTGATTTACAGCTTTTACAGGTACTTTTGTTAAAAGTTTTCAACTCTATAAACATCTCTGCAACCAAGGGAATGACTGAGTTGAAGCTGCGTCCTCAGGCAGTCACTGCTGCAGCGCAGGTTCAGGTTTTCACCTGAATACCTGACGGAGACCCAAGAGCCTTAGAGCACAAATACCTGCTTCGAAACCAGCTCCTCGGTAAAGTCTGCATACCTTTCATGTCTGGCCAAGCTGCAGTCAGAGATACCTCACTCAGGTGGTATTTGTTGGACGTGGCGTTCTGGAGGGAGAAAAGACCGGTTTTAAAAGCGCAGGAGGACAAACACTGAGTCCACGGTGCGAGTTACTGAGAAGAGCAGATAACGTCGGTTACCAGGGTGAAAATAAAGGTGAGGTTGGTCTTCTCTGCATCTGTGGTGAGCTTCAAGAGGGCGCTACTTGTATTACATGATCCAGAGCTACTGGTCAGATTAGGCTGAATGTTCATGATCTCCTGCAGAGTCTGGAGGCAAACAAGGAAGTTGTTCAATTTCTGGGTGAAATGAGACGAGATCATTGATGCAAGCTGACACCTCCAGACGGAGCCTGGCCAGTGCTCGCCTTTACCCACCTTGTTCTGGGAGGTGGAGTTGTAGGTGACATTGAGCTGGATGCCCATGGAGGCCAGCAAACACACTGTGCCATTACTGCTGGTCACCTGATACGTGCCCTTCTCAGGCCTGCCGGGCTCCTTGGGTGGCGCAGCAGTGGTTTGGGCGGTCACCGGGGGGGCGACAGTGGCAAAGGTCTGATGCAGGACGGCGGCTGTAAGTCACCATCCAGAGGCAAAGGCTTGTTAGACCCACGTGAGTCTGACGGTTACCCAGGTAACCGTTTTTACAGTTATACCCGCATAGAAAGACCAGGATCTGTGGATTGCTCAAGAAAAACGTTTTAATCAACTGCTTTTGATCAAATTGCAGTTTTACAGCCATTTAAATGACATCAAACCAATTATGTACACGCTATATCTATTTTCTGAAATATGCAAGGTTAACATACTTTTACAATTAAGCAATCACTTTAAAACACCTGACTTAATCATCATTTTATTAGTTTTTGTCACAGAAAAAGCAGAAAAAGCTCTTTGAAAGTTGTTTTGCAGTAAAACTGAGCAAAGGAAATGTTCCACTGTTTGATGATCTCTAGTTATTTTCTTTTTTGTCACTTTTACATTGTTTTTCCAACTGGCACACATCTGTTCCTTTTTAAATAGTTTAAAAACTATTTAAACACATTGGAACCTCGCAGCCGAATGTGTCTCTCACACTCTCTCACACACACACACACACACACACACACACACACACACACACACACACACACACACACGCACGTCCAGCTCAGACTGAATAAAAGATGCGCCACTTTGTCGTTGAATGTGGCAAAATTAGAGGCCATCGACATTTTTAAACAACATTTCGGTTACCCGATTACAGAAAAAGATACACAACGTTGCTGCTGCGTTCACGAGCAAAGGCAGACGTGAGAGTCAACAACATCAGCTAAGTGGGCTAAGCCTGTGTGCTACAAACGTTCCTTAGTTTTGGGCTTGCTGTTTGTGACCTTCGAGGTTAAATACGCTGTTTTACTCACCCAGAATCAGATGCACCGTCACCCCCAAGCACCCTAACGGGACCCCGCGGGTCGGTGTCATGTCTGCCTGCTTTCTCTTCGTGCTGCCTCAGAGAAAATGACAAAAACAAACTGGGAGCAGCTCGTTAGCTTACCGAGCTAGGTGATGCTGCGCTAGCTAGCCTGCTAAGCTAAAGTCTCAACTACAGCCAGAAAAAAGTAATCTGACTAAAGACGGCAGAAGCACCGCGTCTGCGACACGTTTTTGAGCTATTATACCAGCAAATACCAGCCTGGTGTTAAATTTGCTCGCCTTTAATGCACAGACGCCGCAGAGGCTGGGAGTGACATCACGGTCACGTGACAGGAGAACCACCCAGAAGGTCACGTGGTCGGCGCGTTTACTGAAGGAGGAGGAGAGGCCGCAGCGATGGCCTTTGGGTGCCTCTGGGCTCATCACCAACCATGTCTGACAAGAAAGGAGCTTCGGTGGTTGGAGGAACTGTAGCGAGGACTTATGGCGTCCGAAGAAGCCAATTAAACCAACACTACATCTCAGTCTTTGTTCAGATCTGAACCTCATCACAACATCATCAAACAATGGGAAATGTTTCTTTTTTTCAAGTACTGAAAGTATCTGGTTATCACCGTGCTAGGGCAGGCGTGTTGGTGAAGGTGTGTGACTCTAAAAGGACATTTCTGACGTGCAGGTGCTAAAATGAGCGTGGCCTCACCTCTCCAGCTGCTGCTCCGTCTTCAGCGGGGCCCTCAGAGGTCGCAGATCTGTGTGATTGTGCCACAGGAGACACAGGGTGTGTGTGGCCTTGTTTTTAGCGTAGACGCCCAAACACTTGTGTCATCTGTCGAGTTTTTGAACAAATGGTGGGTGAAACAGACAGAATCATCTGCAAAGTCAAAAAGCTGCGATAATGCAACGCTTGGTTTGGGACCATTTCTGCCTCATGCACATTTAAAATAGCAGTTTTTACTTGTCGCCTAGTTTCTGACGCGTGAACTTTGGTTGATAGTCTGTATTTTGGGAGCTTCTAAACCTTTGCAGACTTGAGACTTTGGTCGCTCGCTCGCTAACCATTTGTTCCATTTCCTCCCTGGAGCAGGTGATTGTTTTGCTCTCCTCCTGACACGTTTGACACTGACAATAACGTCAAACACATCATACTGGAACACACACTCAACAGACGGTCCGTTCAGCACCCAGCGCCTTTTCCCACTACGATTTTAACACCCAGACAACAGTTTTTGTAAGGTTGGTTTTAACGTTCTAAAAAAAGCCCTGCGTGGTGATCACACAGCAGCCAGAGCGCGATTAAAATCTGGTGTGTGTGTCATCACCTGCAGCAGGAGGGTCTACGCCAGCAGAAATAACGGTGAGGAAACAGGCGAGGACGCTGTTGCTGCTGAAGGTTCCAGGTGTGTGTGTGTGTTGACCTGCTTCCTCTGGGGGCCAGAGCCAGAAGGCTGGAGGCTCCGGACCCGAGACAACATGGACACGCTGAGGACAGGTGTGATGGTGGGGCTGTTGGCACCTGCTTCCTGCCAGGGTAAGCCCATGTTTCACCAATTTTATCTAAAAAAAAAAGGTTGAAAAGTGTCTCGATGTGCTCAAACTCGATCACGTCGTTTGATTTTTATAAAAACATTTATTGTATTAAGAAGAGTTTATGAACAGGACCTAGAAGCCAGCATTTTATCACCGTTTTATTGTTGGGTGGATTGATAAAGGAATAAAGGTCTTTCAGCCTTTTCACATTTGTTCTCTTTGAAAAAGTGAATGATGTAAACGTAGAACTGCCACAGTAACAACTCTTATCAAGGTTCACGTTTGTCAACTACATGACAACAGTACAAACCTAAATTTAGTCATAATTTAGGAAAACAGCAGCTAGAAATCAACACGCTTTTATTTATGTTTTTGTTCTAATGCTAAAAAAAAAAAGAAGCACATTTGTTATTAGTGGTACAAACACACGTTTGCAGCTCGTTTGTTGATGTATTGATTTGGATTCAATAGTTCCTTTAATCTCTCACAAGTGATCAAGACTTTGAGTATGAACACACTCACGTCTGTGTCTGCTGGTTATTCACAGTGAAGTCAGCATCGATCATAACCATCGACAATAACAAGCATAATAACCATCGACAATAACAAGCATCAGAGCTTTTGGACTGCGCTGGAGTCAAGTCTGGTTTATTAAATCTATAATAATGTATTTATTAAATCTATAATAAATGCAAACATCAGGTTCTCTGCATTTATTTACTGACACCAAAGACCTTATGGCTGTTATTTATCACTATTATTTTCACTTTACCTGTATGTGTTTCTACTTTGGCTGCTGGAAGTTTACATTTCAGACTTGGAAGTTGGGTTAAAATGCATTTTTGAAGGTTTTTTTTTTTTTAAACTGTGTGTTTTTTTTTTTTTTTTTTTTTTTTTTTTTTTTTTTTTTTTTTTTAAACTGGGGGTTATCTACCTCCCCTGGACCCACCATCCGCGGGAGGAGCCGTAGGGGCCGGGTGCAAAAAAATCTGGGCGGCAATCAAAGGGGGGGGCCTCGGCGACCGGATCTCCAAAAATGGAAACTACCTCTGGGGACATGGAATGTCCCCTCCCTGGGGGGGAAGGAACCTGAACTTGTGCGGGAGGTTGAACAATACCGGCTAAATATAGTCGGTCTCACCTCCACCCACAGTTTGGGCTCTGGAACCCAACTCCTTGAAAGGGGTTGGACTCTCCATTTCTCTGGCGTTGGCCCCGGGGAACGGCGGCAACCAAGTGTGGGCCTACTCGTAACCCCACAGGTCAGCCGCTGCGTGTTGGCGTTTACCCAGCCCGGGGATATGGAGCCCGAGTGGGCTTCGTTCTCGGCCTCTATTGTCGATGCGGCCATTCGTAGCTGTGGCCGTAAGGTCTGCGGTGCCTGTCGCGGCGGCAATCGCCGAACTCGGTGGTGGACACCGGAAGTAAGGGATGCCGTCAAGCTGAAGAAGGAGTCCTACCGGGCCTTGTTGGCTCGGGGGACTCCTGAGGCAGCTGACGGGTACCGTCGGGCCAAGCGTGCTGCAGCTCGGGCGGTTGCAGAGGCAAAGACTCGGGTCTGGGAGGAATTCGGGGAGGCTATGGAGGAGGACTATCGGACGGCCCCAAGGAAATTCTGGCAAACCGTCCGGCGCCTCAGGGGGGGGAAGCGGTGCCCCACCAGCACTGTTTACAGTGTGGGGGGAGAGCTGCTGACCTCAACTGGGGATGTTGTCGGGCGGTGGAAGGAATACTTTGGGGATCTCCTCAATCCCACCGTCACGTCCCCCGAAGAGGAGGCCGAGGCTGGGGACCCAGAGGCGGACTCATTCATCACCCTGGCCGAAGTCACCGAGGTGGTCAGAAAGCTCCTTGGTGGCAAGGCTCCAGGGGTGGATGAGATCCGTCCTGAGTACCTGAAGTCTCTGGGTGTTGCGGGGCTGTCTTGGTTGACACGCCTCTGCAACATCGCGTGGCGGTCGGGAACAGTACCTTTGGACTGGCAGACCGGGGTGGTGATTCCTCTGTATAAAAAGGGGGATCGGAGAGTGTGTTCCAACTACAGGGGAATCACACTTCTCAGCCTCCCCGGCAAAGTCTATGCCAAGGTACTGGAGAGGAGAGTTCGGCTGATAGTCGAACCTCGGATTCAAGAGGAGCAGTGTGGTTTTCGGCCTGGTCGTGGAACACTGGACCAGCTCTACACCCTCCATCGGGTGCTCGAGGGTGCATGGGAGTTTGCCCAACCAGTCCACATGTGTTTTGTGGACTTGGAGAAGGCATTCGACCGTGTCCCGCGTGGTGCCCTGTGGGGGGTGCTTCGGGAGTATGGGGTCCGGGGCCCTTTGCTAAGGGCTATCCGGTCCCTGTATAACCGGAGCAGGAGCTGTGTCCGCATTGCCGGCAATAAGTCAGACCTGTTCCCGGTGCATGTTGGACTCCGCCAGGGCTGCCCTTTGTCACCGGTTCTGTTCATTGTATTTATGGACAGAATTTCTAGGCGCAGCCAGGGGCCGGAGGGGGTCCGGTTTGGGAACCACAGGATTTCATCGCTGCTTTTTGCGGATGATGTTGTCCTGTTGGCTTCATCGAACCAGGACCTGCAGCGTGCACTGGGGCGGTTTGCAGCCGAGTGTGAAGCGGCCGGAATGAGAATCAGCTGCTCCAAATCCGAGGCCATGGTTCTCGACCGGAAAAAGGTGGATTGCCCTCTCCGGGTGGGTGGGGGAGTCCTTGCCTCAGGTGGAGGAGTTCAAGTATCTCGGGGTCTTGTTCACGAGTGGGGGGAGGATGGAGCGCGAGATTGACAGGCGGATCGGTGCGGCGTCGGCAGTGATGCGGTCGCTGTATCGGTCCGTCGTGGTGAAGAGGGAGCTGAGCCGAAAGGCGAAGCTCTCAATTTACCGGTCAATCTACGTTCCTACCCTCACCTATGGTCATGAGCTTTGGGTCATGACCGAAAGGACAAGATCGCGGATACAAGCGGCCGAAATGAGTTTCCTCCGTAGGGTGGCCGGGCGCTCCCTTAGAGATAGGGTGAGGAGCTCGGTCACACGGGAGGAGCTCGGAGTAGAGCCGCTGCTCCTCCACGTCGAGAGGAGCCAGCTGAGGTGGCTCGGGCATCTGGTCCGGATGCCTCCTGGGCGCCTCCCTCGGGAGGTGTTCCGGGCATGCCCCACCGGTAGGAGGCCCCGGGGAAGACCCAGGACACGCTGGAGGGACTATGTCTCTCGGCTGGCCTGGGAACGCCTCGGGATCTGTCCGGAGGAGCTGGAGGAAGTGGCTGGGGTGAGGGAAGTTTGGGAGCCCCTGCTTAGACTGCTCCCCCCGCGACCCGGCCCCGGATAAAGCGGCAGATAATGGATGGATGGATGGATGGTGTGTTATCTACAGAAAAATGACAAACTAAGCATCTTTATAAAGTTAGCTATAAAACAAAAGTAGTGAAAAGAATGTCAAGCGTCACATATCTCCCTCTGCAGAAATGCTAAAGCTCCACATATCTGCAAATGACCCAGTAGAGGTGGGAAACTGTTCTCTACGAGCTGTTAGCAACCAGCAGTACTCCGAAAGACAACATTTGGGGGGGTTTGTTTGTTTTAAAAAAAAAATGTGCCTTTTTCAGATTCTCAGCTTTTGCTCTTTAACCCTCAATGTGACCTTTAATACGTCGAGCGGGTAAAAACACTGATAACTCCCTTCATTCCAAGCTAAATGATAGATTTGCTGATGTGTAAACACTGAGCACAGGGGAGCCGCTCTAGCCTGCTGGTAACGTTGAGTCAAAGCCGATTTATGGTTTATACAAGAATAAAATGTGTCTGAAGGTAAAATCCAGAGAAGCCATTTGATGGTGGGCGTCTGAGAGCAACCTGCCCCACCTGCCCCCCACCGGTGCAGGCAGAAAGAGCGAGACTCTTGCTTCCGGTTTCAGGGCTCTTGCTCAAGCTTCTCGGAGGCTTTGCTCTGCCTTTTTCCATCCACCTGTGGTTAAATGGACATCCTGTCCCCGTCAGTGTAACCGTCGCACAATCATCATGTCAACCACACAACAACTGGGGCTGCAGCTTCTTTTTAAAATGTTTTTCAGAAGAGTTTGATTCAAACAAGTTCTGCATTCAAATTTGGCACAATGAAATGGAGAAACTGGGTTGTTTTCTGCTTTTAGACCGCTCTTTTAGCAGACTTTTCCCACCCTTCTGTCCTGCAGGTCTGGTCTTCACTGAGCCGCTCACCTGCTACGTGCTGGACGGGTTCTTGATGGCTTACTGCATCATCGCCACTATGCTCTATTTCAGGCTGAAGGTCGGTGGAAGGCTGCTCGCCCACCTAAGTTTGACGTGCACTAACCTGGCCTTAACCAAACATGTTCTCTTGCATAGTTTTTCCCTGCTGGGTGTGTGGCTGCTGAGGAGCCTGTAAGTCCCCACTTACCATCCTCATCATCATCGTTTCTGTGAATGAAAGAAATACACATCAAATGGTTCTTTTATAATTGGTGTTAGATAAAGATAACACATTCACATTTCAAGAAAATTAAAACTAGAGTCATAGAGTCACTTTCTGTATGAATTATTTGTAAAGACAAGTTTATTCATTTTCGCAAGTGAATAATAGAATTTCAAAATATCAATGAACTTTTACAATGAATCGCACGCATTTTAATTAATTACAAAGGAAAAGAAAAAAGCACAGAAATTGTGTGTGTGCATTTGTACATATATATATGCACAAACACACACACATGTGTGCGTGTGTGAGTTATAAACTTTATATATAGGTTTGCCATATTTTTTCTCTCGTCACGTTTTTGTTTCTATTTTAGTCCTTCTCTTGTCTATTTTATAGCACTTTTTTCTCGATGCATGCTGCAGGACTGCTGCCCTCTGCCCCCTGTGGGACTCTAGACATGTTTGGTTCTGACCCAGAGGCGGCCGATTCCCCTAACAGCGCTTCTGTCGCCGCCTAGCGGCCACAGTCGGACACGCAGCCCTAAAGAGGGCGGCCGCGACCGCAGCATCCATCCGTCCCCCGTCTAGGAGGGGCCAGTAAATGCAGAATTACTTTCCTGCCTTGTTAGTCCTAATGTAGCTGATGGGCATTTTCAGGACCCCCAGGGCCCACCTACCCCGGACCCCTACCAGGATCTGGAACCTGTCAGGAGAAAGGTGAGGCAGGTCCCCTCCTGAACGGCAGCATCATCCATCCATCCATCCATCCATCCATCCATCCAACTCGCTACGACTCACTTTGTCGCTTCTTTTCATCTCCAGAAAAAAGACGTTAGAAGAAAGAAGCCACGGGTGAGGTCGAAATGAACATCGTCTAATAAACTTTGGCGTGCGTGCAGACACTAGCTCAGTGCTTTGGTCCTCCCCAGAAAAGCCCAGAGAAGAAGTCCCGGCCGGCTTTGCCGTCCAGCTCCACGAACGCTCCTCCGTCTCCCTAAAGAAGAGCAGCTGAGCGGATCAGCTCGTTCACCGATCGTCCGTTTGTCCGTCGGCCGCTCGTTAATCGGTCAAATCTAATAAAGGTCCTCGCGATCAAACGCCATCATCTCCTGCTGAATCCTTCGTCGGAAACGTTCATCTGACTTCCATTACCTGAACCTCTCACACCGACACATTCCAAGGACCCAGATGTTCCAGGTGAAAGGTTTCTAGAGAAAAAAAGATGACAAATCTGCAGAAAAACCTGCACGGGAGCAACTGGACAGCAGGAAGGGACCAGGCAGGATTCAAAACACTTGAAAATGGTTTAATGATGTTTACAACAAAAGAACTGTACAGTAAAAGATTATCTTTATGTGTGTATAAAAACAAAACCAACAAAAATACAGCAGACAAATGCATCAAAATCTACTATGTATCCTGATTCACATACTTAAAACTCCTACACAATCGTTTAGTTCCATGCCGCCGTGACGGGAGGCACGGGCTTTTTTCTTGGTTTTATGTTTTTATTTACTTTTTTGTTTGGTTTTTTTGTTTAACTTTTTTTTTTTTTTAATTTTCTTTTTGAAATCAGCGTCCCTCAGTGTCGCTGTCCACGATGGAATCCAGGACTCCAGGTTAGAGTCCCGGGAAGACGACCTGCATCCGTCTGCGGAACAACCGAAGGGCAGAACTCAGGTGGGACAGACGCGTTCCCAGAGGCCCAAGCTCCCATCGGAGTGGGGCTCGGGCTGGGGGGTTTAAAAGATACACAGACATAGTATGTACATAGTTGGTGGTGTTTTTTCCTCTTTTGTTGAAAGCCATGGTCACTTGGGCTGTGAACCGATAGTCACACACACACACACACGCACACAGAAAACACCCAAAAACATACAAAAATACTATATCTTTAACCTACTAGGAGTAAGACAGTTCTGCAATTAGTTCCATGCTGTGGCAGAAAAAAAATAAAATAAAAAAAAAGAGGTTACATCAAACAAACGGACGCTTTTCACGCAAGTATTTCTGAGAAATATACCAAAATATACATCTAAGCTTTGGAATTAGTGAGGCTAGGACTAAAGCCAGCGCTGGGTTCGTCTCCTAAACACATGCTGCAGGGTGGAAGGAAGAGAAGTACAGCCAGAGGAAAGACACAGGACAGAGAGATCTTTGGTATCTGCGTTTGTCACAAGGTAAATATTTGGATTTTTGCTTTGGGATAGCGCTTGTGAGGTCCCGGGACCTCACCTGGAGTAAAGCATCAGACAAAAGGGTCACTGCAGCCCAGCGGCTCCGGTTCCGAGCCGGGGGGACGCGATCCGTGCGGGGACAGGGACCGCGATGCATAGTGTCACAGCTGATCAGAGTCTACGGTGAAGAGGACGCGTCAAAGGTACCAGCGAGACCATGAGGAGGGACGGCAGTGAGGTTGGAGACCGCAGGACGCGTCTCCCTGGAGACAGCGCTCAGCATCCTGGGCTTGTTCAGTGTAGAGATGGAGGAGAGGACGCACGCCGAGAGGGTCGGAACAGCGATAACCGCAGGGTGGGGGGTGGGGTGGGGGTTCCCTAGCAACAGCACTCCAGACAGACAATCATACAAAGTCCTGAGCGTGTACAATGTGCACAGGATCAACCCTCAGTGTGTACTAACAAACATCACCCAGCCACCACCATACTGGTTCGTGTGTGCTGGAGAAGCCCGGCGGGCCCCTGCCGATCCCCGCCCACAGGCACTGGAACCGCAGCACTGACGCTGTGCCATGGGCGCGCTGCACATTCGCATGCATTTCAAAAAACAAACAACAACAACAACAAAAAGCCACCACCAACAAGGCGTTTGGGGGTGAAGCGGGGGCGAGAGCGTGCTGCTGGGAGGGAGGCTGGGCGGCGAGGCGGGGATGGGCCACAGATAGTGTTCTTCACGTACAATCAAACGACAAGTCTTTGGTCAACGTTGAACCACAGGAGAGCACGAGCGAGCCGCCACAGCGCGCCGGGGGGGGGGGGCACGCGCACACCTGTACCCACTCAGGGTGGACATAGGAAGGATTGTCAAACATAAAGTGTTAAATCAATTGTTGGTGGGGGTGGGGGGTACTCAAATAATTACGATTATTAAATACATTTAGGTCTTTGTACAACAAAAAAGGTCCATTCAAACCAGTGAGAAACACCAAACTGTGAAAAACGCAACACATTCGTGGGCTCCGGTGGCTGGTGCCCCCCTTGGTGGCGGCGCTGTGCACGACTTTGTTTGAACCGAGAACAGATCCGAATTGGCTTCTCCACTGACACAAATTTCCTTTTTTTGTTTTTTTTTGTTGTTTTGTTGTTTTTTTTTAGATTTTTCTCTTAAATATTTTAAGTAGAATAAAGCAGGTTTTACTCAGTCTTGAGTCAGAAATGAGGTATACGACATCTTCGCTCCAACCTTTCTCAGTCAACCAGCAAACCAGTGTGGTGGGCCCGCAGACCACCGGGCGCGCGCGTGTGTGTGGCTGATCCACATCGGGAAGGGAGTTAAAGCCCAGCCAGCATCACACGCCATCTTCCTGTCGCAAGCCTACCACCCGAGCCCTGGCGTGCTTCGAGGCGTCACCAGAGCCACTCTTCTCGTCTGACCCTCTTTCTCAAAGGTCACGCTCAAACATTTACTGGAAGATGGTTAGAAAAAAAAAGAAAATGCACCATAATGGTTTGCAGACTGCCCTGTTCTCACACGTGTACGACACACTCAAACACGCACAAACCTCTGCTGGAATTATTAGTAAAGCTTTTATCACAGGTTTTAATCAGCCCGTTTGAGTCACGCTAAAAAAACAAACAAACAAACAAACAAAAAAAAGAATCAAGCTCTAAAATGCCCAAAGTACACTGTCTGGTTTCAGTGAAAAACAATGCATCAGGTGAGCTCAATGCCCAAGCTCTCGCACACGTCGATGCTACAATGCTCATGTCTACATAACAATAAGGCATAAATGATAATGGTCGTCTTCTCTGTCAAACTAAGAAAGCCAGTGATCTTCGCCCTCTCGCGCTATACAAAACAATTAAAGGCATAAAGAAATATATCTGTATCAAAAAAACCAAAACAACAAATGATTGTTAAAGACAGCACAGCAAACAGTCCACAATAACTCAAAAAAAGGGGCAAAAGGAGCAAAGACCGGGACCAGGAGAGGCTGAACGGGCCACGCCTGCCGGAAAAAGACCGCCACCAGGGCCTCAGCACCCTGGGGCCACACGGCTCTCGTTTTCAGTCTGGAAAGTTAAAAAAAAAGGTAAGAAAAGGTTTAGGGGACTTTTTTTTTGAGTAAGCGTGATAAAGACTACATTCAGTCTTGATTACATACTGGTTCTAATATAAAATATGAATATCTTACAAGAGTAGTTTATATATATTTATATGTATAGAATTAAGAAAAGATCGGTTCTCTAATTCTTACGTCTTTCCTTAGATAAATATCTCAGTAACATCCCACGGAGCCGACGGCAACTGGTTGGACTTGCTAGCACATGTTCAGCTCTGGAGCAACATAAAATCAGCACGGCCAGGAGCGGGTCCTGGCAGCAGCCCGGCACCGGCCGGGCTGCAGAGAAGGCTTTGACTTTGGCAAGAAGGATCTCAAAATAACTATTACACCCGGAAACACCCATCATTAGTAGTACTAGAAAATAGCAGTAGTAGGTCGTCTTATGTCTGTTCCTATTCATGGTTCTTCACTACAAAATTTGAATGGCAAGCCAGACAGTAGTTATACATTCTACACTGTTCTACGCACGCAAGAGTATAACGGTGAACCATGTGTTTAAGTGCTGCTGAGGTATATTCAGTCAAAGTAAATCAACGACAGAGAGAAGGTCTGCGAGCGGATGATGCGGACGCGTGTCAGGAGCAGGAGGGGAGCGCCTCCGTCCTGTGGGATTCAGCTGAATGTGGAGCATTTAACAGTACTTAGTCCAGCTCTCTGTCAGGTGGGAGAACCAGGCAGGTTTCAGAGCCGGGCCACGCAACAGGTTTGTGGGGACGTGCCGGTTAGAAACGGTGGTGGTGGGAGCAGGCGTGGGATCAGATCGATGCACTAGCGACAGGAGGGTCCGAACCGGAGAACCTGGTTTTCACAGGACAGAGTCGTAAAGCTATAGCGGAGCACGCAGGCCTCTCAGCAGCTCCGCTCCAGCAGCAGGTTGTTAAAGCTAAATGATACCGCCGTCGGCCCAGCAGCACTAAATCGCAAGTACCAGGTACTGGTACCGGCCTGGTCGGGGAGAACCAGGGAATAATCCGTCGTCGGTGTTGACTGTGTGAGCGGCAGATCTGCGTGCTGGGACGGACACGGTAACTACAGAGGAAAAAACCACTTTGGTTCACGCTGTTGCTGTATGGCTGAATATTGTTAAGTCCAAAACTGCTACCAAAACGGCCAAAATAGATTCAAAAGGAACACAAGCCATTAAATGGCTCAAACAAACCCAGGACCGGGCAGGGAGGCGACGCCCCTCCCCGCCCCCCCTCAGCAATTAGAAACAAGGTAAAAAGAAAAGATTTTCTCACGCTCCAACCCACCAAACCCCTGCTTTTGGTCAGTTGTGCTGCCAATTAAAAAGTTGAGCTATGAGACGCTTTATCAAATAAAAAAAGGTCATCTTTGGAAAATGATCATCAAAATATTGCATTTCTATATTCTGTCAACAACGATGAGAGAATCTGCATTCATAAATATATTGACTAGACTAGGCTACACCAACTACACACAGCAAATATTTTAACAAATATTTTTGGTATATCTTTAAAGTACGTAAGTCAGTCGTCTGACTGCAGACAAAAAAAGACAGAATTGAACTCCTCCCCAAACAAGCAGACTGCAGCTCATCAATCCAGTTTTTGGTACAGATACTGTGCACAAGTAGATACAAGGGTACTATCGAGAAAGAACAACAACACGTTACATCACGTCCATCTAGCCAGTGCCAACACACATCTGGCATGGCGACCATGTGCCCGGACCAGCCGCTCCCAGGAGACCAGTCGGAGCGTTCTGCCTCGTGCGGTCACGACAACGCTGGCATCTTTCTGAGCCGTAGACCACACGAGCAAACCTCCGGCTGCTGCCTCCGCGTCCATGACGGTTCCCCGTGGGATTAGCACTTCGAACACTGCGCTCTCCGTTCAACACGGAGCTGCTTCTTCTGCACGTGTTCATCTTTCAGGAGTGACTCCAATCCACACCTCAGCCATCATTCTACGGGAGCTCTGCGGCCACATGGCCTCCACGGCAAATATCAGTGTTTCCAGACAGAGAGAAGCAGAGAGACGCATCTCGTCCCTCTGTCCATTAAAGCAACAATAACCTTAATGTCAGCCACTTATTACTTGATTTTAAAGCCTTATAACCATGATTCAAAGTTGATAGTTGAATTAACTTAATTATGTCATTAAATTCTGTAATGTAAAAAAAAAAAAAAAACTAGACTAAAAATGAAAAAAAAAAAAAGATCCTCAACCAAACAACTCTGCTATTACCAAAAAAAAGAAAGAAAAATAAAGAAAATGACATAAGTTGACCCACAAATCACCCACAAAGATGAGTATTTTGAAATTAGTAGGAAAAAAGTTTGAATTGAATATTAAAAAGAGTTAAATCCTTTTTGGTTAGAGAAATTTCAGAGAAAGTTCTGAGCTGGAACTAGGAAGATATATATTTATATTCCTATATGTATGTATATATACAGAGTGTGAGTAGCTTGTCGTATAGAAGATTTTTCGCTAGTCATGGTTAATGAGGAGCGGCAGGCCAAAAGTGTTTGTTTGACTACAGTTTGTGGACAATAATGATGATAATAATAATAGTAATAATAATGATAATTAGGAAAAATGGAAAGAAAACAAACCAAAATACAAAAGCAAATCTCAAACCTAGGTGAGGCCATTTTTTTTTGGGTGGCAGCAAAAAGATTAAATAATGATAGAGAGAATACAAATGTGGCATGTTGAGTGAAGCACAGAGCCTGTATCAAATGACCTTCCTATCACCTACATGGTGTGATGAGTAGTGCACAAAATAAGAAATACGGTGTTAAATTAGGATGTGTCCCGGCAGGTTTCACTGAGCTTTGGAAGCAGTGGATATGGTGGAGGCTTGCACCGAAACAGCTGTGGTGGGTTGATGATGAGCGTCTGAAGTGACCTGCAGCCCCCCTGCCCCAGCCGACACCAGGCTGACGGGGTTGCTGGTGAGAACCGAGAGGTTCTGGGGGTTCAGGAAGAGCGGCGTGGTCACCAGATTTGGTGCGTTACCAGCAGAGGCGTTGGCAAACAGCAGGTTTCCTCCATCCAGGGATGTGATGGGGATTGTGCCACTTGATGCTAGAGCTGCAGGAACGGCAGGCAGGCGGCTTCAGTTAGAGGAAAACGTGCATCATGTTCATTTTGAAATTTGTGCCTCTAGGGGCTATAGAGAAACACAGACAAAAAACCCTAAACCCTAAATTTAAGACCTATTTTTCCGTCTACGTTTTAAATCAGGATTGGTTGATGAATTATTCACTGGTGCCAACAAAGTGAAAAAGGAATACGCAAGAACACAATCGTGGCATCTTTTAAACACATTGT
Organism: Tetraodon nigroviridis; assembly: GCA_000180735.1. NCBI lineage: Eukaryota > Metazoa > Chordata > Actinopteri > Tetraodontiformes > Tetraodontidae > Tetraodon > Tetraodon nigroviridis. The sequence goes on from CAAE01014781.1 coordinate 729,447, forward strand.
AATTTTTGGAAGGCTAATGCATTCTTTATCATTCTTTATGTTGCCCTTTCCAACATGCAAATATTTGCCAGTGTTAGCAAAAGACTGTTCACATATGTACCTTGGATGGTTGCCAGAGTGCTGTTGCTCATGAGTGCTGGACTCAGTGCACAGCCGAGGCCACCAGGAGTCAAACTGAGCAGGGCACCCCTGTGGATGTGGTAAAAACAACAGGAAGTTATTTCAGTGAACTAGGCGGAGTCGGCAGAGCTCTCTGCATGGGTACAAATCAGAAGACTATCTTAGACTAACCCTGGGGCAAACTGGGAGGAAGCCATCAGTCCTGGGTTAAGCCCTGCAGCAGCAGCCATAGCGGCAAAGCTGGCACTGGTGGGCAACTGGGCAGCACCCTGTAGAGCAGCAGACAACCCTGGAGCTGCCACCATCACCTGGCCAGTCCCGACAGTGGTGGCGATTGAAGTGGAGGCCGGTGTGATGCTGGTTTGTGCATTAGTTACAGCCTTGCCCTCTGCGATCCTGGCCTGATTGATGGTCGGTGACGGACTTAAAGACGGAGAGCTGTTTGCTGTTGTTACCATGGATGCAGTGGAGATAACTGATGCAGTGTTTGTGGGGCCAACGGTTGTCCCTGTAGTGGAGAGCATGGAGAAAACCAGGGCAATGCTGAAGATGACAGTCTGCTAGTGGGGACAGGCTAGTGTAATGTCAGACAACAAAACATACCAGTGAAAGGCAAACTGGAGACACTGGTGCTGGTGAGAGGCATCACTGTATTTACAGTCAGAGTAGAAGATGTGTGTATAGTTGGGCTGCTAACAAGGCTCGCTGTGCTGGCCACCTGGTGCAAAAAAGGCATGAAAAATGAGATAAATGGTCAAATGCATAATGAACACAGAGAGAGAAAAAGGAGAGGAGATTATTCATACTTAATCACAGCAGAGACTGTGTGTGTGTGTGTGTGTGTGTGTGTGTGTGTGTGTGTGTGTGTGTGTGTGTGTGTGTGTGTGTCCATCCTTACCAGGGGGCTACTGGGGGTGAAAATAGTTTTGATAGGGGTGCTGCCTCCTCCACTGCTGCCACTACTGGGGGGATTGATCCTCTTTTCTTTCTGTCGGCGATTGCAGAACCAGACCCGAATCACCTCCTTCTCCATGTTGAGCTCGTCAGCGATCATTGCGATCTCTTCAGAGGTAGGTTTTTGGTTCTGCTTGAAGAGGGCAAAGAAGCCAGAGATGCCCTGTGAGCACTGGGAAGACTTTGATATTTCTTCCACTAGTGACAGTCATGCAAACGTCATTTCCACCTGAGTGAAAACTGAAAATGAAAACACTGGGTAAAATATGCCAACATATTCCTGAACCTACCTTTAATCCAACCCCAATCATGAGCAGGGTTGGGCCGATTGACTCTAAATTGTTATATTAATCACAAGAGAGGACTGGCTGATAACTGTAGGAATGGGATTGCCTCACCTCCAGAAAGCTCTTTTCTAAGGCCACTCGGATGTTGGTCTCTATGCTGGTCCTCTTCTTACGTCTGCGGTTGATCCCCTCTATGCCCAAGCCCGGGGAGCCCAGGGCACTGGGGCTGGACAGGGCCTGGTCAGATGTCAGGTTCTCTGCACGAACAGCACCCACACAAGAGAGAAGATGGAAGGTAAAGGCCCAGGCCTCAGAACAAACCGACTTGGTCTTTTCCTCCATCACGCCTGACTGGCGTATGTGTGTGTGTGTGTGTCTGTGGTCAGTGTCTTCCAGTCAGGTGGGCTCAGGGACAAACCTGCATCATTAAGCCACTTCTCCAGCAATGGTTTGAGTTTGCACATGTTTTTAAAGCTCAGGTTCAAGGCCTCAAAGCGTGAGATGGTAGTTTGGCTGAAATCGTTTCCGTACAGCTTCCCCATGGCCAGGCCAACATCTCCCTGATGAAAAGGCAAGAAAAAAAAGGGTCATTAAACAAAAAATGACTTGCACACTTTTATTATCAATTTGGAATTGAGAAAAATTAGCAGAACATCATCACAAGAAGAAAACACTGTGTAGATTTTAGTGTGCACCTGTGTGAAGCCCAGTTTAATACGACGCTGTTTGAAGGTCTTGGCAAACTGTTCCAGTTCTTCCAGATCGCTGGGCTCCTCTAGAGTCGGGGTGTCTAACCGTTTGGGTGGTGTCTGACTGTGGGGCTGGGATGAAATCGGAGCAGCTGCTGTTGTGCGGGTTGGAGTTGTTGGCTGCAGCAAGAATAAAAAAGATAATTACGCAGGTTTAAAATATTCAGCAAACGTGACAACAGAACGGCTTTAAAAGAGTTACAGTTTATTAGAGATAAAACTGCTTCTCCCATTACCTGGGGTGCAAGGGTGATGGTTGGCTGGGTCGACAGGAGGTTAGCTTGGCTTTGAGGTAGTTGATTCAGAAGATTTTGGGCTTGTAATATGCCTACAGTGTGGAGGACGTGCCACATATTAATATTAAACCTCGTTGAACGTGAAACGTAAGTGAGCAACCGTAAATGAAACACTAGAGGCATCTCCTTACTCTGCTGGGCCTGCGGTGTCTGAGAGATGATGACCTGAGCAGGCTGCAGGGGTGTCGCAATTGGGTGGCCAGGCTGCACCAAAACAAACTGAGGCAGACTGAGATTCTGTTGCTGTAGCTGCTGTAACAAATACACACACATATGATGTCAATATCGAATATATATATATTCTCCTAAGCCAGCTCTATGTTCGTCCACCAAGGTTCATGAAGTGGTCAAGCTGAACTGCAGAACACACTTACAGGAGCAATCTGGATGGGCTGTGACAGGGGCAGCTGGGTAATGGGCGTGGCTGCAGAAGCAGAGATGTTGGCCCCGTTGGTGCTGTTCTGCTGGCTGGCTGAGTGTACGGCTGCAGCCAGGATCTGGGCCTGGGCTTGCTGGATCAACAACTGCTGCTGTGGGGTTAGGGTCAACTACACGGACACACGGATGGGTGGACAGAGAGACAGAGAGAGAGAAGGGGGGGGAAGAGAGAGAGATGGAGCAGCAGACGCAAAGATCCAACAGGGAGAGAAAACAGAAAGAAATGCAAGAAATGGTTAAACATCCTAAAAATATGCACCGACTTAACCGGTTGTCTTCTAAATTACAACTAAGTTCTTCTATCACAACACGAGGCATGACATCAAGACTCCACGAAGATTTGTCTTGTCATGGAAACTGGGAACATTTCTTTAACCAGTTGGATATCTGTTTGAAGCAATGTGACAACAGACTGAAACATTTGCATTTTATTGAAATCACAGACATTTCTGTTAAGGCCTGAGATGATGGAAACAGGCTCATGCAGCCATGCACGTGTAAAACTGAGTATACTGATGTCACGGTCCAACTCAAGTTAGCATGCACAACAGTCATTCAACCAAAAGAGCCGCACGCATCCCGCCATCCTCTCAGTCTCCCAGAGAGACTGAATGGACGTAAAACCGTGTCGATCTGAGCTCGTGCGTATGCCACATTAAGGCTGGGTCTAAACACGCCATGCAACAATCTGGACACTGCAAGAAGTAGTGCAGGCATACAGGCACAAACACCAGCCCCAGAACAAAGACAAGTGTTGGTCTCGTCACGCTCAACCATGGCAGAGGTGTCACCCGAGATCCATGGCTACGCTGTAACTCAACAGGTCAACAGGCCACTTACTCCTGCAATCTGTCCCCCGGCCAACATTAGCTGGGTTTGAGGCAACACACTCTGCTGGATGGAGGCCGAGAGAGCATTCGAGTCCTCTGACTTAGACTGGTAGAGGTGAAGCAAAAAACAAACAAAAAAGGGGCTTAGAAGAATTTCCCTGCAGGCCTAACTTATCACAGAAAACCTGACTAAGACCACTGGCTTGGCAAACCCCCGTCTGATGGGACTCTCAGCCCTTCATGCTGTCATATGCTCTGTCAGTTTTGTACATGTTTTTCTATATGCACATCTTGCTGTAGGACTTCAATGTTGCTGCCAAAGTAATTCCCCAAGTCTGGGAAAAATAAAGTACTTCTGCTCTATTATAAAAGGTTTTTGCTGTTAAGGTAATCACATAGTTCATTTTTGACAATGTAACCAAATTAGCTCAGACATTTTGGACTATTACTGTGAAATGAAACCGTCAAACATCTGTGTCTTCGAGAAGATATCTGTTCTTTGCGTTATTAAGGGCGTGTAACTGAAGGGGAAGTGAGAAAGGAGATATTTAAAATGCACCACAGACTTCAGAGACACAAATAGTGGCCGGGGAGGGAGGAGGGTTGAAATTCTAATTAAAATAACTGTTATGCACCACATGTAAATTCTGCATAGATTTGCATATTATTGGCCATCTGTTTCCGAGCAACCACAGAACAGCTAATAAGCATACAGGGTTGATTAGTCTGCCTTGTTGCCAGGCAACAAAAGGAGAGCCAGAATCACGTAATTGAACTCTTGCTAGCTTTCTGTGTGTGTGCAGGGAGACACCGTTCTGCACACATTCCCAGTGTTCATGGTTGAGGCAGCCTGTAATATCTCCATCAACAAAAATGCTCTAAGAAATTAGGGACAGGTGTGTGTTACCTGTTGGAGGAGGGCCTGTGCATGTGCATTAGTGATTGCACTTGTGGTTGGCACCATTTGCCTCTGGAAATCCAGTCCATTTATTTGGATCCCTGGGGAGAAAAACACAGACAATGAAGGGCAATGTTGTTCTAATGTGAGGCTAATACATGATTTTGTAGACAAAATGAACAGCCGCCAGGATTGCACCTCAGATCTAGGTGTGTAGTACAAGAATCCTGACAATGGAAATGCTACACATAAATAAAGATTTGCAACATTATTATGCAGTTGCATGAATCGGTTCAGCTGCAGGCTAGCTGATCCACACACAAGTGAAGAATCATGACAGTTTAAACCAAGAGGAAACCTGGAACATATATTTTCCAATCACACAGCAGGTATTAGGTTGTGCAAACAGCCTAAGCGGCTGTCACTGAGTTTTGCTTTCCAAAATTACTAAAACGTTGAGGGAGACCTAGGGAGTAATATTCTGCACGCGAGCAAGCTGCTCTGTGGTGTAAACCTTCCAAATGACCCTAAAGCTGCTGTGTTGGTCAGTGACCTTTGAATAATGGCGATGCAAAAATGTTCATTTTGACTAGCAAAAATGAAACCTTTTAAAAGAGTCAACCTTCAGCACATTCTGATTTCAGCACTGAAAAAGAAAAAGGAAAAAAAAAAAAGCTAAAGTCACTCACCAGTGTTTCCGTCACCACTTTCCATTGCACATTTAGTAGTTTCTGACTGATTATTCACTTTAGCATCTGGAAGAGCCAGACAGAGACAAAGAGTGAGGACAGCTCACACACCCAGACAGGTAAAAACGACCACCTGCTCCCCCTGATTAAAGGACTCACTATCATTTCTCTCACTTTTTTAGCAACAGTGACTTTTACCACTTACATCTGTAAACAAAAAAAAAAAGGTGTCAAAGTAAATATAATGAACAATAATGAGGCAACATTGAAAAAAATCAGCAAAGACTTCAGCAAAGAGTGTGCAGGAACACACTCCTGTTTTGATACCAAGCATAAATCCTCTGAAACAAATGCATTTTCATTTAATATAAACATGCATTTTCTTCCCAAGTTCCATCACAACGTCAGCCACTCATACTCCACCTGTCTTCTCCAGCATGGCTGCAGAAACTAGCGTGGAGGACTGCTTCTGCCTCTGCTTCTGCTGGGCAGACCTGCCCACAGGGTGTCCGACAGTCTGGTCAGTCTCCCCCCTCTTCACCCTCCACCGGTCAACAGGGAGCCCAGTTCAATAGCAGCAAAACTCCACAGACACAGTGGCACTGTCCACAGCACGGTCCACTGAACACCACTGGCAGGAGCACACTGCGAAAGCTAACAGGCTTTAGGCAAACACACTCTGCGCGCTCATTTCTGTTCTCATAGCCCCGACTTGTACAGCGCTTAGCTCTCCTCCCTCCCTCTCTAAATCTGAAAAAAGTTCAAACTCTACCTCGTTCTGGAACGAAAAAAACCACCAGTGCAGCTGCCAGCCTTTTCCAAGTCACCCCTTCCACCCATCCCTCGGTAATGAAGCGTAATCAGTATTCAGCTGATTAAAGCCATATGCAAATCTGCCACTGCCTTGTTAGCGATGCAGGTCTTTGAAGTCCTGCGAGCGACGCAATTCACGCCGGGCTCCAAAAGCTTTCTGCATAATTTAAACCCCTATAAATATTTATCAGCTCATTAGCATATTAATTGGATGGGTTTTGGAGGACGATAAAAAACAGAGGAATAAGGACAGGAAAAAGTGCTCAAACTAGCATTTGGCACAGCAGAAAGAGAGAGAGAGAGAGAGCGAGAGAGAGAGAGAGAGAGAGAGAGAGAGAGAGAGAGAGAGAGAGAGAGAGAGGATGCACATGCACAAGACCAATTATTGTGCAAGTGAATGGTCAAAAAAGTAATTAGCTAAGAGCAGGTAAGGCGAGAACATATCCCAGAATGCAGTTTGAAGCTGGCTGGTGTTGGTCCACATGAATAAAAAGTACAGTAAAATCTGCTGGTGAGGGTTATTGCCAAGAGTCACGTTGACTGGTGGGGTGTGGGCTCCAAGGAACGGGGAAATCACTCAATCGGAAATAAATAACTCCACATTAGCACAGGCACACAGCACAGGCCTGTCATTACTGTCGGACCCCCTGTGGCTGAAGCATTCCACAGCAAGCAGCTACAGGGAGTGGCCAGCAAGCCGCTGCCGGCTGCCTTCAGACGCCATTTGGGGATTAGCATATTTAGAAGAGTTTTACATAACATTTGGATCTCAATTTGGAGGCCTTTACTAGTCACTTTAAAGACAGGTTAAGGGGTAATAGAGCAGACACCCGTGGGCTGCTCTGGGCTCCCACAGGTGTCTGCTGGATCTCAGCTACTGCTGGCTTGTCTGCAAGGTGAAACCACAGCTGCTGCTAACTCCATTCGATTGCTCTCAAGCATCTTTCAAAAGCTGGGCTGATCAGACTAAAAGAGGAGACAACAGAATAATAGAGGGAGACTTGTTTGGAAAAAGAAAATAAGCGTGGAAATCCTGTTGACCACATTAGGTATTAGTGCTGGTTACACGTGATTCGCTGCTGGCTGTGAAATGAACTGCACCTCACGGGGATAATAAAGTGTTCATTCCATCGATCTGGAGACTGGGTTGAAGGGGAAACCCGATTGTGGAAAAATGCACGATGCTAATGTTCTGCTGCAAAGGCGTTCATGTGAACAGAGAGATCCGGTATTTGACCAAGTGTAACCTGACTAGCACTTTCTGTCTGGTGAGCTACATTTTTGTTTTAAGCACAAAACAAACCAGAGCCCTTATTTCATGATGGAGGTGACTGCCTCCACATCAACAAACACATTAAAATGACCATACCAGTCAGCAGCGGGAACAGACTGGTCACACACACTGAGCCATTTGTTCCACCCACAGCAGGTACACACTCGCTTCATCGGGAAACCTAAAATATCACTATTATGAGGTTCACAAGGTAGAGAACTTCAGTTTAGTCACTCCTGACTGAATTTGAACTTTATATCCATTGTTGACTTTATAGTAATGCGGTTTTACAATTTAGAGAATATTTTCTACTGATTACAGGAAACATGTGGTTATCGGTCTCTCCCCAAACTGTTCTGCTTAATTATGATTTTATTCTTCCCTGGTGAAAAAGCTTATCTGACTGAAGCTACACACAGGCCCTCTCTGTACTTTGAAAAGGCTTGTCCTGAATTTATTACAGAAAATCATGCATTATTCAAAACATCTGTGTTTACAGTAATGAATATTCATGATGGAACTACAAGGCTGGAAGAAGAGTGGGACTATAAAACTCATTAAATGGGAAAAGTAGCCTAAGTGTTGGGATGACAACATTGTTTCTCATGTGATATTTAAATATGCTATTTTGACAGAAATAATTAAAAAAACTCTATATATTGGATGAGTATGAAATATCTTCTAATATTTTTAGAGTGACCACTGCATTATCAGTCAATAACAACAATAAGGATAACTAGGAGACGTAGAATCAAGGCTTTCATTAATAAATGTAGAATATAATGTTCCAAAACGTCTTCACCCCATATGCAGTTCAATTCATTCATTCAAGTACGAGTTGTCATGCACAACAAACGTGCACACACGCATACACACTGTCAAAATTGGGTCTTTCTTCACTTTCAACTACACCAATCAAAATTTTGACAAACAGGACTAAAAAATGATGACCAAGGCAACTAGACACTTATGACCTAGAAAAGTACTTGGCGCGCACGGACCTCTGCCAGGCAGCTCCTTTCCAGACATACTGATTTACACGCAAGAAGGTCACCTGGGCCGCTGCCAAAACAAATCATCTGCTCCTTGTCCCACTAACAACAATTCTTAAAAATAATAGTTAAAATCCATTTATAAACCTTTCAAGTTGTTTTGCTGAAAGAAAAACAAAGAAACAGAGACATGCTGGCTGAAACCCAACCTCCATGGCAGAGGTCCACGAGCATCTAAAAAAGGCCTACACCTGATCACTCAGGAAGCAAGGACGGTGAGCAAGGTTCTTTATTTCGATTTTGCATAACAGAAGCAGTACTTACTCTCTTTAAGAAAAGCTCAAGCTGGGTCTTGCCCAGCCTTGGAACCAGGAGAGTGAATGGTAAGAATGCCCTGCCTGTTATTATTGTGGCCTCTCGGAAGTGGGCCCCAGCACCCCTCCCAGCGCCCGGGGGGGACAGGTACACTCTCGCTGCCTCATAAAGCTCCGGCCAACTCGGGCTACACTGGGAGGCATGTGCGTTCCCAAAATCCAGTTGGAATTATCGAACATAGTTGTTAAAAATAAAAAGGAATGTTTAGATGACCTACCAGCTGACATCAGATGAGTTTCAGACTTGCTACAACTCAAAGAATAAGGTAAAACTCCAGTACAATCAGAGAAACTGTTGGGCTAAAAAAAAACCCCAAAACATTACAATATCATTGTTTGCACGCTACAACCAAATTCATGCTTATCTACTAGTGTAAAACCACCCTTAAAAAACCAACCAACAGAAAAAACAACCCAAAAAACAACTTGGTGAAAGACGCTAGTTAACGTTAGCCGCACTTATGAAACCAAAGTTGATTTTCACAACTCTTCTCCGCAGCTACGATCTTTTAAACAACGAGTATTTGACATCGACGGAGCGGCGAGCAGCCGAGGAGCCTGGGCTCCTGCTCGGCCATTGGAATATGCTGAAGTCCGCACTCCGGCGCTGCCGGGCCCGCATGAATAACACAACAGGCTGCCGCGGCTCCGGGGCGCCCAGCACAAAAGACCGGGCGAAAACGCTCTGCCCCAAAAATCACGTCGAACGGGAGAACGCGCAGCCGAGACTGCGTGACGAGCAAATTCTACAATTGCTACATTTTGATTTGTTCTTGTCCACAGAGCGACTGAAAACAAACAAGCGCCACCGCGGCCCGGCTCTCCAAAATGAATATGCAAACCTCTTTCAAAAGCTTCACGCCAGTGTGTACCAACACAAAGCCCAGCGTTAGCCAGCGAGCTAAGGCTAGCGCGCTAGCATACGGATTTCAACCCAACTCTTTTACCGTCCTATCTAAATATGTCACACACCAACCACGGTCACGCTCGGCGATGCCTAATAAAATATGCTAAATTGTATTTGTCGACAGTGGCATGAATATGTAGCGGCGTACATCCGTCTAATCACACAAAGGGGGGAGGCATGTTTCCATGAAATTTGCCGTCGTACTGCAATAGCTCGTTTCCTCCTCTGTCAAATTACTGTCGGGGCGCTGTGAGTGAACTAAAACCCCGCCGGGTTTTGGGGCTCCACGGCGTGTCCGCGTCCCACACCGAGTCTGTTTATCATAAATTGCGACTAACGCAGTTTGAATATGAGTATGAATATGTAAAATGCTGTAATCATTACCTGGTCCTGAACTCTCATCTTGACTCGCTGCTCCTCCGTCCGCCATTTTGAATATTTAACCCGAAATCCCAGCCCTGAGCCTACCAATGACCGACCACACACACACACACACACACACACACACACACACACACACACACACACACACACACACACACACACACACACACACACACACACACACACACACACACACACGAAAACATATTCACGTATCGCACCGATACAAACACACAAACTGTTGCTATCCTCGGCTTGTTTACATACCGTGTTTACATACCGTAGTCTCAACTAAGTCCAGATTTATGTCTCAACTAAGTCTTTATTCAAAGTTATTCACGTTTTACTCTAAAAGTCGCATACATAAGCGTACAGCCCTACAATAGTGCAGAGCACAGCTATGAAATCAATGAAGTGAAATGTTGCCTCACATTCATCAGCACTGCTATTTTAAATATATGAATATGGGTTTTCAGATCTATATATTTCGCCATCACTGAAACGTTAAAAGAAAATAATTCACTAGAAAAAAATGCAGGAAAACAAACGAGATGTTTTTCATTTTCGTAACGCATGAACAAACACAGACCAACCTGACATTTACTACGAAACCACAAGGTGAGTGTTTTTCAAGTTAAAAAATGTTCTGTTTACGAATAAAAAAACAGTCATTTTACTCAACTGCCTGCAAATGTATTTATAATTCTAAATCAATCACGAAAGTGGTCCCACTGCATTAAAAATATAAGGTGTATTTCTTTCCAGTGTGATATAAATACATGACAATATGATTAAATAATGACTGCACACTGTATGGAGATTCTACCGTTAATTTAAAAATAAAACTTAAGCGTTACATTACCAAATTGTCAATGATGCAGTCAAATTATACATCCCTTAATGTTGTTTATTGGAATAATTGTAAACATGGTGTGATAGTATTCCTTTAGTCAATAATAGGATTCAGCTGCAGTATTGTAATACACATGAACTGTTGTTAACATTTTTAGATAATAAAACTCTCTTGCAGTGGGTAGAAAGCCACTGATTCATGTATTTTCATTATGTCTTACACCTAAATGATGCTGAAGTGTTTAAGCTGTGCTGGAGAAAAGTCAATAAAGTCAGCATTATTTTCTGTGCAATACTGCAGCCTGCAGGTCAAACTCTATTGCTTTCTGACGTCAACCTGAAAGTGGATATCATTGCAACCCAAGAGGAAGGTCAAACTCTAAGGGGTTTTTTTATACTGCCGTCTAAATAAAGTTTCACTTTCTTTGTCTAGGGTCTTCTGTTTTTAGGACACTTCATCAAATTTAGTAAATTACCACAGTTATAACAATAAATGGGTTTTGCCGTCATCTACACTTTCTGCTATCCCTATTATTAGCTTATAAAATTTTCCATTCCTAAATAATAAAATGTAGTTTTATTGAACGACGGATACCATTGATTGGTCTTTCAGTGTCATGTGACCACCAGCTCTTGACTAATGATCTGTCAACCTCTGCATTACTTGGGAGGTTACGTCTGAGGTTAAACGAGCTTTCGAACTAGAAACATCAAAATTTGTTCATTTTAAAGGTGGATATTCCATTTCCACAATGATTCCACAGATGCAGTTGACGTGGAAAACATCGGGCCTATTTCTGATTCTCACAGGTGAGCTTTTCTTTCATATTACCTTTCTTCTTACAAAACTACCACACCTTTCTGCAACAATCACCCAGGTTAATCATTGACCTGACGCCTCAGTAAGTGGAAGCCTAGAAATCTGTCTCTGTTAAAGCCGCTTATTTAAGTTCACAGTTTTTCATCACGTTACATCCAGAACCGGTGTCAGTACTTGACCGACTGACTCTCTGACAGAGTATTATGATGTTCTTTATTTTCAGTACTTCCCTGCTGCAGCGCTTTGGAGGTTTCTGTTCCACAAAGTCAATATAAGGTGGCAGATGGAGAAGATGTTTCCATGATCTGCAACTTTGTCCCAGCCAGACCAGTCTCTAACATATTCATCCTCAAATGGGAGGCCTACCCGGACAATCCTGATGACAATGTGGTGAGGCTGAATAAAAATAATCAGATTGATTGCTGTGAAAATGTTGTTGGTGGGTTACACAGGGAAATGTGTCGAAAGCTTGTTGTTTTTAACTCAGACCGAGATCTCAGGTTACAAAGCCCTCGGTTTCAGGTTACAAAATGTCACTATATGATGTTACTAAGCCATATCTCAAATGAGACAACAGTTTGCTTTTATTGAGGTGGTTTTCCGTGCAATGAAAAATTTCAGTTTAGAGAACAATAAATTCCCTGAACAGGTAGTTGCGACCTTTGTTCAAAAGGGCGTTATGTAGGCCATGCACCTTCGAAAGTACTCCCAATAGTGTTATCAGAATTAGTACCACTGTATCCCATTTTTATCACAGATTACAGGAAAAGTAACTATTATTTTTGTTCCTTACCACCTTTTCTCATATCAATTATTTTTCAGTTTTGTCTATAAATCAGACATTGTTAGCAAATATAGCCACCTAACTCCTGCTAGGCTTGAAAAATGATTACATTTCATGAAAAATGACAACCAACAACCTACAAAATCATATTAAAAAAGAGAAAAACAACTTAAGCTCACTTTGTCATGTAACATAATGGGGTAAAGGAGGAAGCTTAGACACAACTTGTTAACATTCAGATGGCAGCCAGACCTCAGTATTCTTTCTAGACACAAGAACTTTGTTTTTGCAGATCTGCTAACAGGTGAGCTCACTGACTTTACAAAAAGATGTGTATGTGTGTGTGTGTGTGTATTTTCCAGAATACTGTGGCAACATATTTCTCAGACAACCAAGTCGATATTGCTCCTACTTATGAAGGAAGGGCCTTCCTGGAGGTTGACATAGCCAAACAAGTGGGCACACTCCGCCTAACAAAGGTCAAGGTGGAGGACAGCCGGCGCTTCCAGTGTAGTGTCACCATTCCCAACGACGATGAAGGAACTACTAGAGCTTCTACCTCCCTTCTGGTCCTGGGTGAGAATAAATTGCTGTTTAACATGTTTTAAATTGCTGTGTGTGTGTGTGTATATATACAATAATAATTTGTCACAGTGAAGATGCAAAGTTCCTACATGCTCTTGGTCCTTCTCTTCTAACAACAACCTTTTATATAAATGATTTGGTTGCAGTGCCACCCTCACCACCGGACTGCACCATTCAGGGACGGCTTGAGTACTGGCAAGATATTACCATCACCTGCAAGTCTAAGGCGGGGTCTCCAAAACCTGTTACTAAATGGCAGACATTCAGTGTTGAAAATGTTCCCCGGGCGTTCCCACCAAAGACGACAGAAAGTATGCATCATTATTGTTGACATCCATTTAGAGAGGTGCATCTCAGCATAATTTCCTTACTGTCTTTATTTTGCAGAGGATGGAGTATTATCTCTCTTTAACATTTCAAGAGAAACATCAGGGTTCTTTGTTTGTACATCAACCAATGAAATGGGGTCTGAAAAGTGCAACCTCACTTTAGCTGTGCTACCTGGTAAGTGTGCGATGTACTTGGTGTGTGACTGGCACAAATCACTCATCTTTTTAATGATAAACGCACAACTTTCACAATTTGCTATTAGGTCAGAGGTTGGCAGTCTTTTTTTCATGGAGGGTTAGTTTAAAATGTTCTGAATAAATCCAAGTTATAGCTAGAAGAAAAGGGAGAATAGGATTTTTTAAAAAATATTTTTAGTAGTTGTGGTGTATCAAAACGCATGTATGCGTCTTCAGAAAAGTTAATTTTTTAACATGATACAACAAATTAGGTTACAATAACAGCACATGTACTCTGTACACATATTGCAACGATGTCATAAACCCAAACCAGAAATTGGCAAAACAAAAATATATGGTTTTGAAACCAGATGCAAATATATTTCTTCAGAAATATAAAAGATGGCAGCCATACTCAGTGGAGGGCCAACAAAGTTTTTCAGAGCTGATAAATATTCTTGGAGAAACAAAAATACGTTTTAAAAACTCGTTCATTTTATTTTTTTTCAGTAATGTTGGAACGTCTGGGTATCTGAGGTCTTGTCTTTTCTTCTTTATCTGCAGCAAGCATGAACATTGCATCCACTGCAGGAATAATTGGGGGAGTCCTTGCAGGTATTGTGGTTCTTGCAATTATTATTTACTGTTGCCGCAGAAAAGCCAAAAGGCCAAAGGATGCTGAAGGGTAAGTGTGTTTCTTTGAGTTTTATAACTCTTATTTGTTAAAAGCAGTCCTACTTCCCTACTTGTAGATGCTAAATCCCATTACAGCTGCTTAAAAAAACACCACTTCAAACTCTCAAAGTCTCTTTTGCTCGTCTTTTGCCTATTTGTCATTTAGCTCCCCAGAAACGGTTTATTATGACAAAGATGGTCCTGAAGTTGGAGAGCCCTACGCTGACAAGAAACCGAAGAAAGAGATACAGGATTCGAACCAGAATGAAGCAAAAACAGGGCCTGGTCCTGACGACCAACACAGTTATAGCGGTGGTAGAGACAGGGACAACGCTCAGAACAGTGATGCTGGCTCTCAACGCTACCAGCAAGATCACTATCATGGTAGTCGCGATCGCCTCGACGACCAACGTGATCGTTATGGTGACAATAGGGATCGTCTTGATGACCAACGTGACCGATATGGTGGCAGTAGGGATCACCTCGACGACCAACGTGATCGTTATGGTGGCAGTAGGGATCGCCTTGATGATCGACGTGATCGTTATGGTGGTAGTCGAGATCACCTTGATGATCCACGTGACCGCTACGGTGGCAGTAGGGATCGCCTTGACGACCAACGTGACCGTTATGGTGGCAGTAGGGATCGCCTTGACGACCAACGTGACCGTTATGGTGGCAGTAGGGATCGCCTTGACGACCAACGTGACCGTTATGGTGGCAGTAGGGATCGTCTTGATGATCGACGTGACCGTTATGGTGGAAGCCGCGATCGTCTCGATGGTGATGACTATCGTAACGGTCACGGTTGCGTTGACTACAATGGCCGTCATGACAGAAACTGATTTTAAAAAATGTTACTGAATATAGGGCTTGTACAGTTTGCGCTGAATGTTTTCTGGCATAAAACAAGTTTACTTTTTTAGTCCACCACTAAAAAAATTAAAGGAAAAAAGTAAGCAAAGGGGCGGGGTCTTTTGGGTTTTTTGAAAGGGTTCTTTTGGACAGAAGGTTAGACAGCGTGAAAGCACCTCAAACGTAAAAGCCAAAAATTGCCGTCTGGTGGAAGGTTGCACTATAGGTTTCTGTTTTCATTAGTACTTTGTTTTTAATGAGTGATTCCTTTGAAAAGATAGATAGACAGACTGCATTGTCATTATTTGATTTTTTTGTATTTTAGTTTTAGTGTTTTTTTTCAGCTTCTGTGTGTTTTTCGTGCAAAATCATCAAAACCTTGTGATCAATCCCAGGTGTAATCAGTATTGTGCAGAAATTAAAGTTCAATAAAGAAAATATGTGAGATAAGACAATTCTCCTAAGCCTACTTACATTTACATATATATTATGATTGCATTTTAGCAGCAGGAGCAATAACAACAATGGCTTACATGTATGTACTGTTCACATAAAACACTTTCCTATCTTAAAAAACAGCTAAACAGAAATATTAGAAATATTAAATAATAGTTTTATTCCCACTAGATCCGGGGCAGTCTATTGTGACCGGCGGAGCGTCCACCTCAACGCCGGTAGGAACGGCCCTCTGGCAGCCGCATCCTCTGCTGCTACTCTTGTTGCCAGACACCGAACTTCGTCTTTTAGTGATAATCCTCGAACAGCAACCCAACACCGGCCGTTGCTGTGAATGGCAGGCTGGTTTGGGGTCTTTTCAGAGCCGGGTCTCCGGGGAGACCCCCCTGCGGGTGAAGTGGTACAGTCCGGCTGGAGGCTCCGGCTCCGTTAGCGGTAGCAGCGGCGAACATAGCGGAGCAGCGCAATCTGCAACATGCGGATCAACTGGCCTTCATAAAACTGCCTGGATGATGAACTTTTACTGGCTGGCTGTTTTATTGGGAGCGTCAGGTATGTGGTTTGTCTTAACTTTAACTTAAAAAGGGTCATTATTCATTAGTATCACAGCGCAACAGGTTCAAACTGTGGAAACTTGCTCAGACGCACTTTCAGACATTATGGATGCCTTACACACACAAAAGGGGTTTTTTTTGTTTGTTTTAGTTAACATAACATCCTAATAATACAGTTAGGCTTGAATTTAAAAAAAAAATCTAAACTCATACTACTGTTTTAAATATTTTTGCTTCTTTGGGTAGTAACAGTTTGTTCCCATTACTTCTATTCTACATGTAGTAAGTATTTGTTCATGTGTTTAAACAAAATATTAAACTGCTCATTAAAAGCAAATTTTTAGCAGCCTTATGAGACAGTGAAACTTCACAACAAAATGCTGTTACAAATCAATATATAGCTAATTACAGTGTTATTCTCATTGCCCACCATTCCACTTGTTATCACTGAGAAAAAACGCATTCTTGACAAAAACCTTCACATATCACAACCTTTCTGAGTGGATGTGGAAATCTTTATCAAGGGAGGCTATATTCAGCCTTTTGTTGGAGTCATGAGTCAAAATGAAGGAATGTGCAATGTAGTGGGAGCAGGAAATGTGGCAGCTTTGGGGAGGAAACGCGTCCAGGAAACGCGCACGCTCCAGCAGGAGATCTCTGACCTGGAACGCACGTGTGGGATGGACCGCGCTGGAGATGGGGCCTTCAGTGTGTATCTGCAGGTGCAACCAGTCATTAACATACAGTGTGTGAGACAGGTGGTAAACGCTGGTTCAGAGTCATTTCGACGGCGTCACAACGCCTCCAGCAGCATGTCTGCTCATCTCAGACGGATGGTGTTCATGGAGTAACGGTTCACTTCCAAACTC
The DNA here is from genome assembly GCA_000180735.1 of Tetraodon nigroviridis. Taxonomy (NCBI): domain Eukaryota; kingdom Metazoa; phylum Chordata; class Actinopteri; order Tetraodontiformes; family Tetraodontidae; genus Tetraodon; species Tetraodon nigroviridis. The sequence goes on from CAAE01014781.1 coordinate 746,407, forward strand.
TTGCACCTTATTGGTCTGTTCACACCCAGCTGGAGGAGGACGGATCCTCCCATTGGCTGGGAGTGTGTGTGTCAGGCCTCCTCCAGAGCGGGGGAGAGGAGGAGTGATGTTCAGCAAGGTCCTAACAATGGAACGTTCCACTAAAAAAGGAGACAAAGAGCCAGCAAACATCATTCCTGGGAGGAATTTAGCAACTTTTTAACCTCCTTTGTTCTTGTTCCACTGACCTTAACCGACATAACTGTTTAAAATGTGTAGATAGAGTGTAACTTTTAACAGAGAATAACTTCATGGGTCTTATTTGATGGTGCTGTGGTAATAGGATTAAGCAACAGGAGGATTTAGCAATATAATTATATTTGCTGAGGTTTCCTGTCCTTTCCTTTGCTTTACTGTAATGTTTTGTTGCTCCATTTTTTGGATGAAGTTAAATTTTAGAAATATCCGTACTATACAGAGGATGGGGTCAGTTTTTTATATTGAATTGAAATAAAGAAAATGAGGTTATTATAAGAGGAACTGTTCTCTGCTCTGCTTGAGGTGTGTTTGGAAAAGGACTCACGTGGCAGCAGACTGGAGGGTTCCACTGATGCGTGTGTGACGTAAGCCTTTAAACCTTCAGCGAAAAGCTGAGACATCTCACTACATTTTCTACATGAGTATTGATAAAAGAACAGCTCCGCTTCATGAAAGCACCACATACTTGCATCTGGATCAGGATTTCACTGGCCCAGCTCACTAACGAGCACTGGTATCTTTGAGTAAGATAAGAGCTATAAACGGTCTTTCGGAGAGGCCGACTGTTGGACTTGCTTTTGTGTTGATTTCCTTCCTTTCTTCTGGGAAATGTTTAGAGTGAGTTCCTGCCCCACCTAGTCTCAGAATGACTACCAGCCCGTCCTCCATTCCTCCCTGTGTGATGATAACCCCCTGCTTTTCCACCGGCACCACCACCAACCCCCAAAACACACTGGAATTTAACCTCCCCGACCTCTTTCCTTGGCAACCCCCCTCAGCACAGATCATCTTTGTTTCTCTCTTATTGGGTTTTAATTCAATGCAAACTGTCTTTCAGGTGTTCCACACATTTTTTTATCTGCCCAGCCAAAGAGCAGTTGATACACACGCCGTTTTTCTGCCTGTGTGATATTAAAACAACAAAAATATGTCGGAAAATCCAGTGTTAGCTTCTGTTTGATGATTTATACATTGTGAATCATATCACAGCTGTCTCTTGTTTAGGTGAAAGACTAAAATCCGTGTCTCCTGTTTCCTCGTGCCAGTGTGCGTGTGCCATGGAGTACATGTCACCGTGCGGGAGAAGCAGCGCTACGCTATGCTCTTCCGGTCCGTGGTCCTGCCGTGCCAGTACCAGACGGCGTCCTCTCAGGCACCGGTGGTACAGTGGTGGTACAAGTCCTACTGTCGGGACCGCACCAGGGAGTCCTTCAGCCTGCCCGAGAGTCTGGCCGTCCAGGCCTCGGAACTGGGCGCCACCTCCCACCTGGAGTGCTCCGACACCAGCCGCACCGTTCGGGTCGTGGCCTCTGCACAAGGAGCCTCCCTGACGTTGGCCGAGCACTACAAAGGCAGAGACATCACCATCATAAACAGTAAGGCGCTCTTTTTTAACCAGAACCGTTTGACCGCTGACCTCAGGAGTCAGAGCGGACTGTAGTTTGTCTTTCCTGCTCTTAAAATAAACCTCCTTTTGTCTCGTGCGAGAGCACACAATGGCATCCCGTGGCTCTCACTCCTATTCATGTGGGTCTCGTTACATTTCAGGCCTTATCAGAGGTAAACACCCGTGTTTTACACACAACTGCCCATGTAGGTGTCGAGTCTAACAACGTCCATCTGTCCGTGACCCGATGAATACGTCTGACTAAAACAGCTGTTGTCCGGCTGATAAAACCTGTGTGTCACTATGTCTCGCTGATGTTTCGGTCTTTTTTATTTGAGTTATCAAAAAAATGTTGATTTTGAGACGCTTGTTATTTTTTGTCATATGTAACAAAGATAAAAAATGACCGAGTCTGGGAAACCTGTGCCTAACTGTGTGTCTTCTGGCCGACAGAGGCTGACCTGCGCATCGGGGAGCTGCAGTGGGGCGACAGCGGCGTGTATTTCTGTAAAGTCGTCATTGCCGACGATCTGGAGGGAAAGAACGAGGCCCAAGTGGAGCTGCTGGTGCTCGGTACGCTTTTAATTTAATGAAAGCAATTATGTAGAGGCTGGACAGCTTCCTGGTAATGAGCTGCCTTGTTTGTTTGGCACAGTTAGGGCTCATTCTATATGGTAATATTTTAGGCTTTAGAAAGCTTTGTTCCTCTACATTCCACGGTGTCTTTACAACAGTGTCCATGGTGACGATGTGAAGGGTCCCCACTCACTTAGCGGGGTTGAGGTGGACTTGCTGGACCGTGGTCCGCCTCTTCAGGCGGTTAATCCCAGTGTGATGTCTTCAGAGCACGCACATTTTTAGAGGACACTGCAGCGTATTAAGAGTTGCTGCTGGTAAAAACATGGAGCGAGGGATCAAGAAAGAGGGCTTGAGCTCTCACAACAAAGCTATCCAAAATGCTAATTTCCCTTGAGCTCGACTGACCTGATGAGCTTGCGTTATCGAAGGAGGCTCATTCACACAGCTCTCCTCAACACAACACTAATCGGCTTCTAAGCAGCTCACGGAGGGGGGAGGACTAAACGCACGAGCGTAACAGCACCACTCCTGGATTTTACAGCACTGTGTTCCACTGAGGTCCACAAGGACATTTGTTGAAATCCAGATTTACTTCAGTCTACAGTTGGTTTGCGTGGAACCCTGTAACCGTTGCCTGTGGTGTTTATGCAAAGATAAATGTCCTGACCGTCCATGGAAACAGCCGCTGGCCCAAATTTCGCAACATTTTACCGTCTGTTCAGTTGTAGCATGCAGCTGAAATAGTCTTGTGGAAAGAAGGTCAGCTAAACAGCCCATCTCCCCCATCTCCGATCGAATTTTTCTTCCCGGGTCACTCCCTCTGGCGCTCCCTTTTGTCTTGCACAATCTGCTGGTGCACTCCTCCTGCTTCGTGCTTCCATCCCTCTCTGCCTCCCTCCTTCTGAGACCTGTGGAGCTCCTCCAGGCTCTCAGGTTTCTCCGTGTTTATTACTCTTCACGGTGTGTCGGCAGTTTTCCAAGCCAAGAATCATTGCATTTTTTAATCACGTGGAAACTACCCTGTTTTTTGGTTGTTTTTCTTACCTCCTGGTTAGCGGTTAAATCCTTCACTCTCTCCTGACGTTTAGCGGCTGCAGCCACACCGGTCAGACAGAGGCCGGTGGCTTTACCGCCCCACAAACGCCCCTACGGGTGTTTCCCACCACTCGTTTGTCCTTTAGCTGTTCATCCCACTGTGCTGTCGTGGTCGTGCTTCTGTTTCTGGCCCCTTTTTCTCCGGTGGAGCACAGAAGAGGAGCTGTTTGCCGCTCACACCACCGTGACCTTCTTAACGAGCTCCCACAGCAAACCAACCCAGAATGGTGGTCTGCTCCAGTTTCCCCAAACCCTTTTGTCTTCACACGCTGCCTTGTTTCTGTGTGTGTGTGTGTGTGTGTACTTTGACTTGTGCATATTCTCTGTGTGGTAGACAGAAAAGTGTGACGTGCCTCATTAGTGAACCGTAGCTAATATTAAATCCAGGGTGGGACCGTGATCCGCCCGCTCTGGTTCCACGTGCACGTCCGCTTGGAGGAATAAACGATGCTCGAATGCGGCCTGAACTTTGGACTTCCGCCACACGGGCCTGACAGGAACACAGTGCAGCTTTGTGACTGTGCAACACCTTCTTTGGCTACAGCGAAAATCAGATTTAGAATATTTGCGTGATTGCCACAGTGGTGTGATCGTGCCTGAGTGTAACTAGTGTGGTGTTCCGTTTACACCAATTCTAAAGGCACTGGGACCATGTTCTTAATTCCTACAGCAGCTTGTTGAGCCCAGCATTCTTCCCGCCCGCCCCGGCTGCCGTCACAGTAAATCAAACTCCCTGTGTGTTATAGCCAGCTTCATCTGGGCTCCTTAGGTGCTCTTCTTTCCTCGCTTCAAATTTTTGCATGACCGTGAATCGTCGGCTCTCTGATCTGACACACTAACTTTGGACCCCTGCTTCCTGCGTCCCTTGCCGGCCTTCACCTGTGCTCTCCCTCTCTCTGCAGGCAGGACAGGTCCGCAGGACGACCTCCTACCTGAGTTTGATGTGGAGATCATGCCAGGTATGGCCTCTCATACGACTGTCTCGCTGCCTGGCATCTTCCAGCCCGCCTGTTTTCACTTTTACTGACCGTTCCAAGCGCTCTTTGACTAACAAGTGTGCACCAGTGAAGCTTAGGGCCTGTTGACAGACACTGAGACACGCTGTATCTGGCTACTGCCAGCGTGCAAACCAGTCTCAAACCACCGAGAGTCTCAAACCACCTCTGCTTCCAAGTTGGAGGGCGTTTCGTGTTGCCTTGATGATGGATTTTTGAGCCTACTGGGATTCTGGGCACACCCTGAGGAAGTGTGCCATTACGGTCTGGATGCTTACAGATGTGAGCACAGATTAGTGTGACCTCAGCGGCCTGTGTCTGATGTCTGGTGCTCTCATCTGTCATGCTGACTGCATGGTTTTTCTTGTTGATGTCTTTGCTGAGGATCGTGATCATACCGCCGTCCCTCATCAGTGAGATCAGTGAGGACGGTAAAACGATGACGTCTGTCTGGGGTTTCGTTCATGACCACTGTTTGTTATAAATGTTCCTTTACCAGCATTCAGACTCGTCCTGACGCAGCTAAATGCTATGAATGATAACATTCATGCCAGCACGTTCCCGCCTTTCTGTTGTGGTTCCAGAGTGGGTGTTTGTGGGATCTGTGGTCCTGGGCAGCTTCCTGTTCCTGCTGCTGTTGGGGATCTGCTGGTGCCAGTGCTGCCCCCACTCCTGCTGCTGCTACGTGCGCTGCTGCTGCTGTCCCGACACCTGCTGCTGCCCCCGACACCGTCAGTAGCCGCAGTCCCGACGTGTTTCCGCACCGCTGACCCCACCCAACGACCACCATCCGAGTGTGTTCTTCTCCTGTTCAGTGTACGAGGCAGGGAAGATGGCCAAGCGGGGACCGCCCGCCCCGGCTCCTGTTTATCCCTACTACATTCCCGGCGTCCCTGCCGTGGTCCCTCTCGCCCCTTCGTCTCAGGTGGAGCCGAAGATCACGTCTCTTCCGTCTGTGGAGACCAACCTGGCAGCAGGTGAGCTTCACCCGAGCGGGCCTGTTTCGCACTAACCTTCCTCATCCATCGTTCCACATCCTCACGTCTGTCTCTAACACATATGCTTGCGTGTCCTCGCATGGGTGTGTCTCTGTGTGTCCTGCATGTGTGGGTGTGTGTGTGTCCACATCCACAGTACGCAATGGTTACAGGCTGAGAGCCGTTCCCCACCAGGACTCGGTGGATGTCCGGTACTACCTAGAGAAGGAGCTGAGTCAGCTTCCTTCAGTCAGGACGCTCAAACGTAAGCCTGCACAGATCGGGCTGGCTTCGTTTGTCCGCATCAGCGTCCATGATGGATGTTTACGTAACCAGACTAGCATTAGCTGCCATCTCATCTGTCATGTGTTTAACATAGAACTAAATGTTAGAGAGCTGGAGTCAGGTAGCGTCAGTGCTGTTGATTATAGGTCTTCCTCGGAGCAGACGGTAGGTGCTGTACCGTCTGGAGACGTAATCCTTGCATTAGCGTTTGTGTCTGTGTCAGCAGCCAGCAGCCTCTCGGAGCTCAGCTCCCTTCATGATGGAGGGAATTCAGACTTCCGCCACACCTACCAGACCGTCCAGATGAAGGCCCTCCCGCCCATCATGGACGACCGGTCGCTGAGAGCAGCTCCGCCCAGACAGAGGACCAGGGTCCGACCGGACAGGATCAACCAATCAGACGACGAGCTGGACAGAAGGTGAACGAGCTTCTGAATCCACGTACTGCTTGTTTACCTGGCACTGGGAGGGACGCTCTGTCAAACAGCAACATTATTATTATTATTATTAGCAACAGAACCGGGGGAAAGTGTCAGAGACTGGTTGGTGTTCCACCGTCACGAGGGCTCTACGCCCGCTCTCCTTTCTAAGCTCACAGAAAAGCTCCGTGTTCAGACCGATGGAAAGCATTTAAAAAGGCTTCAAACCTGTTTTCTCTGTGCTGTTTTGACGTAGGTGGAACTCCCGTTCAGAGCACCTGGACAGGAAGACGCTGAGCAGAAGAGGGCGCACCGGCTCCCTGGATGAACTGGAGGATTTCGCCCGCTCCTTCAGCTCCCGAGGCCGCCGGGCCGAGCCCCTGGCCCGGGGCTACGAGCGGGACGACAGCCCGCCTCGCCGCTGCTTCAGAGACGAGATGGATGGCTGGGGCCGCCGCAGCCCCTCGCCCGTACCGCCCAAGAGAAGGGACACGTGGGACAGCGACCGCCACTGGCAGCCGTGCCGGAGCGGAGAGTACGACCACACCTTCCTCCACAGTGCGCTGGAGCACAAGGCCAGGGCCAGGGCGGGAGAGCGAGGGGCTGCCCGGCTGGACGAGGACAGCGACACGCCCTCCAAAGGCAGCTCCAGAGGCAAGGGCAGCTACTACAGCCGGTCACCTAGCAACCGTCCAGAAGAGGAGGACCCCTTGCCTCCGTACTCGGAGTGGGAAGCGGAGCGCCACTGCAGGGCTGATGCCAAAGCGGAGCGATATCGCACCGCAGAGGCTCCCAGGTCAGAGCGATACAGGACCACAGAGTCACAAACGAGGCCTTTCTCGTACACGCGCCCTCCCCAGGGGGCATCTCACACACTGCAGGGGGGCAGAGAGGAGAGAGACAGAAACCGAAACCTGGTGAGTTACTTATAGCAGGGCCACAGACTCTTGTTTTACATAGTGACAGCTACAGCTACATTCTGCCGTCTGAAACACTAAATTGATTTAAAATCCTTCAAACCGGAAAATCGATGTTTTTGTTCCTGTATTACGATGGCAGCAGTTAGGCCAGCAGACTAACAAGGGTGTCATCATTTATTTATTGGTGAAACCACACTTCATCTGTAGATGAGAAGTACTCTTGTAGCACTGCAAATGTCAGGATTTTAATGAGATTCTCTTTACAGTGAGATTCAACGTTAGCTCAGTGTTGAACAGTGTATTGACAGAAGTTTGTAAATAAGATTATTATTAACCCTGAACATTTTCCTACTCTTGGGACCTGCTCCAGCTTGTCACTGCTTCAAAATGGGCTAAACAAGATTGTCACATAGGAATGTGTCATTTCTGTGATGTGGCTTCACACTGCACAGCGCTTTGCATGCCCAGGATCTAATTTGTGGCTGTGGCTGTATTTCTTTAACAGAGCGCTGCGCTGAGCAGGGACTCTCTGATAGTGTGACCAGGTCTGTCTGCACGTGCACAGCACCGCCGCTCAGGGCAGTAAGCGCCCTGCTGCTTGGGCCACCGTGCCCTCACCCACAGGAGGCTTGGCTCATCTCGCTGGAATAGCTGCTGTGGAAAGGCTGAATAATGTAGATACAGCGTGTGTGTTGTTTAATGTATGAAGGTAAGATTGTGTGTGTGTGTCTGCTTCTGTGTGTCTGTGTGTGTGATGTGGAATAGCTTAATAATTAAAAGAATTTTTTAATGGCACTATAGTGCAACCCAGGTTCATTTTTAAAGTGTGAATTCCTCACTCCATGTAAGTACTGTATCATTGTTTTTTTTTTAATTGCACTGCTTCAGTATCTTTTTAAATAAAAGATTTTTTTCAGACTCTGCTGTTTTACATGGAATAGGTTGCATTTTTCAAATTACTGTTGTTTAAATGAGCTGTTTTACGTACAGTCCATTTATCATATAGGTTTTTAATTTGGGGGGATTTTTACAAATGTCTGAAATGATAATTAAATGAAAGAAGCAAGTGAGAAGCTGTAAAGTTCAGTGACTCACTCAGTGCTTTTGTAGTGTTTCGGTTTTTACCTGCAGGTTTTGTGGAAAAATAACTTGAGTTATGGAAAAACAATCTCAACAATTTTGTTAAGATGATGTCACATAACGTGTAACTTTGAATAAAGCAGGTTTTATTGGGGCTCAGAGGGAAGAGCGCAGCTGTCCCGTAACTAGTGCAGGAAACGTGTCAAACGGGAGGTGTTAGCGACACCTGGTGGTCGGAGACCGCAACAGCGCCTCGGTCCTGCAGGAGCCTGGCTACTGCGCGAACACGCCCCAGCTGATAACAGTCCAGGTCTTCCCACACTAAATATTTTGCACTAATGCGTTTATATACAATAAGCATGAACGTGTCTCAGCAGACCCTGGTGGGGAAGACCGCCCAAGCACGCTCATCTGTGGCCCCCAGCGGAGCCAGACTCAAGCGTTCGTCCATTTTCTCAGCATTTCAAGCACACTTGGGACCTCCGAGAGCTTAAAACACACGCCTAAAATCGTGTCGTGTGAACAAGGCTTTCGTGTCAAGAGTGCAGAGCCTGCCGGGGCAGGAAGGCAACATTTGTCATCCACCGCGGAGCTGAACTTTACACCGAGACTGTTGGCAACAAACAAACAAATGCATTATCAGTGGAACAGCGACTGACCCGCTTCTACTTTATTCACATATTTGTGATTTTATGAGTTATGTGACCTCTAAAAGAAAAAACAAATTAAACAATGATTTACATTATTATAACTCGTCTTAGAAGCACTCATTTGTCAACAACCTCAGATAGGGGAGGTAAAACCCCTGTGAGGAATCTCTAAATACATATTTTTCGTCTTTATGGCAGTTGATCGATGTCGATACAATTGTATTTGTCGTTTTAGAAGATTATACCCAGTAAATTTGGAGTTTACGCGAATCCAAGTTTATTTCCTTATTGCACCTGTCGGGGGCGGGGCCGGTGACGTCACCGCGGAGGCGGAGGGGTGTGGGGAGGTGATTCGGCCCAGGCCCGTAGAGAGACTCCCACAAAGTTGTTACTCGGCGCCGCAAAAAGCAAGTAAACACAGCCTGGCTAACAGCGCGATGTACGGGTGAGGTGGGATGCTGAGCAGCGGTTCTGTCGACAAAACTTCAGACTATTTCATGGTCTTTGAGTCGCCTACGGAATAAATAGAAGAGCTTCCGCGGAAGGATAAAGAGTGACGAGAGGAAACATGATCCTGGCGACGCTCGTGCTGCTTCTCCTACCGTCAGGTGAGGCCTTTAATTACCGACCACCTAGTTTATATTTTAAAAACTTTTGGTTCAGTTAGATGTAGGTTCAAAGATGGAACTCGGTGTGTAAACGTTTAAGCAAACAACTGTATGGAAGAGACGTTTGTGCGGGTTAATTATCGACAGGCGTAAACAGGGCAAGGCCAAACGGCGTCACGTGACCTCAGAACGGAAAGAAATCGAAAACAGAGGTTCGGGTGTTTCTTTTTGTTGTCAAACAAACCTGTTTGCGAGTTTTAACATCATAAAAAACAAAAATCCAGTTACCCGAGCTCATCTTGAGGCCACTGCTCAGCCTCTCGGGGTGAAGGTTGGAGCCCCGCAGCGTCGGTAACACACAGGTGAGGGAGCGGCTGTGCAGCCAGCTGAAAACCATTAAAGCCTGAGCTGAGCTGTAGTGTGACTGCTCTCCATCAGCACATGTGCTGTGCTTCACTGACAGCTGCTATTAATGACTGCAGGGAGTGTGTACGAGTCTGCGCCGTCTTGTGGTAAACTGTGAACCAGTCTGATCAGATTCTTCGGCTTCTTCATCCTCCCTGTTGCTGTTTTCGATCTGTTGTTGCTTGTTCCAGAGCTGCTCTGCATCCAGGTCATCGTCCCGGAGACGGAGAGGAGAACCACCCTCTTTGCCTCCATCATCCTGCGCTGCGACTACTCCACCTCCGCCAATCCTCAGGATGTCCTGGTCACCTGGAAGTTCAAGTCCTTTTGTAAAGACCCCGTGTTGGAGTATTACACCACAGGTGAGGCTGCAGCTGAAAGGACAATGAGGCCATGTGTCTGAAGTGTGTGTCCAGGGTGTGTAAAAGCTGGCAGAGAAGGTGTGAGGCTGCATTGCTGACTTTTATTGTTCCTCATACATCAGGATGACATGAATGGCCACTGAAAAAAGAGAGAATTCCTACAAGCTAGGAGCAGGAGTGTGAAACAAGGGTGCTACAGCTAGGACTGGCTAATCAGTTAGGTACAAGTAACCCTAACGTTGAATCAATGGTGTGTCCCTGAAGGCTATCAAGCAGCTCTGCAGCTGGGCCAGGACCCTGCCAATGACTGCCCCGACCGCCAACGCACAATCCGCACCGTCATCCAGAAGAGGGGCATCAATGAGCCCACCCTGGGCCCCGAGTACCGAGAGCGCAAGATCACCATTCAGAACAGTAGGTCTGAGCCCGGCTGGGTGTCCTTCAGCTCTCTGTGTGTATTCTAGTAAAAAGAACAAGTCTCAACTGAAAAGTGGTGATTGCGTTGTGCCTGGTGTGTGTCCACAGAGGCGGATCTGGTGATCACTGAGGTGATGTGGTGGGATAACGGCGTCTACTTCTGTAGCATCGATGCTGCCGGTGACACGTCGGGGGACTCTGATCGTGAAGTCAAGCTCATCGTGTACCGTGAGTCTGAAAACGGCGCTGTCCTTGAGGACGTGAGGGGAGTGTGTGAGTGTTGCTGTCTGTTGCAGACTGGCTGACGGTGCTGTTGATCATCCTGGGTGCTCTTCTGCTCATCATGCTCCTCTGCATATGCTGCTGTCAGTGCTGCCCGCAGGCGTGCTGCTGCTACGTGCGCTGCCCCTGCTGCCCGCAGACGTGCTGCTGCCCAGAGAAAGGTAGGCCGCGCCCTGATGCCACCATCAGCAGAGTCAGGACCAGCGCTCAGCTGTTGGGCCTGTGTTTGCAGCTGTGATGCAGCACAGGATGCTGAAGGAGGCCCAGAAGGCCATGGTTCCCTGGGTGCACGGCCAGCCCATTTATGCCCCCATCAGCAGCCACGCCTCCTCCCAGGGCGTCCCCATACTCCACTCAGGTGATCCATGCAAACACACACCCCGTTGTTAAATTACAGTGATGTAAAGAACACGTAGACTCTTACATTGGGTTTATTCTACCCTCGCTTCCATGCCGACTCTTTTCTCTCGCCCAGGTTCTTTCAGCGACTATCCTGTCAAACAGAACTTTGCCATGACTCCCGTGCAGCTCTCAGCCATGGCCCTGCAGCAGCAGCCCCCTCCTCCTCGCCATGGAAACGGCAGCGTCCAGCCGGGCCTTCATGGAAACGGCCAGGTGTTGGACTACCTGGAGCACCAGGTGAGGGAGCTGGACGCGGGGCCACCCCCGCCAGCTCCTCATGGTGTCCCGTACGTGTTGGCGTTACAGCCCCAGATCCAGCCGCAGCCCCAGCCCCCCCCACCGGCTGTTCCATACACGCCCAGACCCCCCAGTATGCTGTCAGCCCTGGACGGGTTGGGCGTTCAAGGGGAGAGGAGGGTGATCACCCTGCCCCCCATCATCAAGCGCATGCCCAGTTTCTCCTCAGGCAGGGGGGATGCCGGGAGGGACAGAGCCAGAGGGGGGGCTCTGCTGTCCAGTCAGTCCAGTGGAAGCACCAACCGCTCCGCAGGAGGTCTCCCCTACAGCAGCCGTGGGTTCAGGGACGCCTTCCTTCCTCCCAAACGCAGAGTCCTGCGCGATTACAACGACGACTCAGACCGGGAGAACAGACGAGGAAGAACGGCGCAGAGGGAGTCGTGGGAGGGGGGAGGAGCCTCGGGCCGGGCCAGAGCGGGTGGGTCCGGACGCCGCTCACGGAGCCAAGACCTGATGGAGGAGCTGCACGCTAGGGGGCCTCGAGGGGAAAAGAGCTTCTCTCCGCCACGCCGTCGCAAGGAGTCCTGGAGTTCTGATGAAGAGGAGGGGGGGAAAAACTGGAGCAAGGGCAAAGATTGGGCGGAGAAGCCCCCCAGTTACTTCTCCATCAAAAACCAGCGAGGGCACGGTAACCAGCGGAAGGATTACCACCAGTTTTCAGTAAGCCAAACACACCAGTTCTGACGTCCGTCCTTGCGTTGCTGGACTGGTTGGACGTCTTCATGCCCTAAATCCTCGTGTGTTGCTCTTCCCATGTAGGATAGAAGCTCCCATGGCAGCAACAGCGTAGTCATCTGAAGCTCTGTCCACCTTCGCCTGGGTGGTGAAAATGAAGAAAAACCACTGGTCCTTCAATTGTTCAACTGATGTACAAAGTTCTGTCCAGATACAGTAGCAGATATACTGACTTTTACTATTTATACACTGTTGTTTCAAAAAAAGAAAGAAAGACCCCAAAAGCCCCAGGCTGTAGTGCTGAGATGATCTTTGTTGTAGTTGATACCTGATGTTAGTTGAACAGAGCAGTGAGGTGGGACTCTGCTTCTGATGGTGTGAGAGTTTTAAAACTACTTTATCGTTATCTTGTGTTTAATCATGCAACAGATCCCTCCCCTCTGTTCATTTTATTATCCAGACATGGTTGCAGCACGGACTGTGCAGCGTACGTTTGGGCCGCCAGTCAACACGTGAACATCTGTAACTGGGCACAAGCAGGCATGATGCACCTTCGGCTGCTTGGCTACAGCTTTTTTTAAGCTTTTAGTCATTTTTTCCTTGTCTTTATTAAGTGTTTATGCTAATAATTATTGTGTAGATTTAGTTCTTATTGTGCTGAACAGCAGCAGAATTATTTTTGTTAACCTTTTTTTTTTACAACTGATTGTCCATGTTTGACTTTTTAAAAAAATAAATACTGTGTAGAAAATCTGTTTTATGACTTTAATCTTTTTTTTTTTTTACACACATTTTTACATTACGCACAAAAACACCTGACCTCATACCAATGACTGGTTCTTTAGGTTCATTTTCATTTCCCATCTGAGACATCATGAAATGTAAAACAGTCATTTATCCCTTTATAGGGCACTCATTGAAATGCTATTAAATTCAAAAAAACAGTTTAAGGGTGTTATTAGGAATCATAACCAGAGTTTATTTCTGTTTTCAGATTTTCAAAAAATTTTAATGTCTTGCAGAAAACCAAAGAAAATGAAGTTACCATATTTGGTTACTTGCCCGTTAAGGGTAAAAAAATCCATTTAGTGAAAATGCAAAATGTACAACAAAAACACCTATTTTGTGAAAGGAACTTTATGTTTGACTTTAGATTTCACTTTTACAACATAAGCCTTGGTACAGAGTCCTTACTAAACTAATTGTATAAAAATAGCACACACACATATGACACACGCATATACATATGCATGGCCAGAAAGGTCATTATTTCATTGTTATTCATGGAGAAAACAGTGTCAATGTCCTTCTGAGCGCCATATAAGTTTGTTTAGTATGTTATATGCCTGATGGTTTGGACATCAAAGTACCTAAAAAAGTATTGAAAAGGCATGTGGGTGTAGTCTGGGGCAGACTGCTGGTGTTCAGGAAGGGCTGTGTTGTTTAGGGCCAACTTTATGCCAGGTGGTCGGCCTGGGGGCCAACTTGCCAGATCTCCTTGAGCTCTGAGCTTGTGCTGCTGGCTGCACTATATCATTATTATCATTATCATCAACACCATCATCCTCCTCATCATCGTCAATGATGGCAGCATAGACAAGCTCGATGACACTTTTCCTCTTCTTGTAATAAAACATCCTGGCAGACATTGCCTAAAAATACAGTGGTTCGTTAGATACTTGTAAACTCACAAAAATCACAAATTTCACAGCGTCATTAATTCTAGAAATCGATCAGAATTATCCCTGAATCACTGTATAGTATTCTGAAAACATGTTAGACGCATCGGGCATATGTCCAAAAATGGACACCAAATAACTAATAATTTTTAGGTGAACCGGGCGTATGATCAAATATGGTGCCTGCATTTTCTATGCCGTAATTTTACTCATTGACCCAAGTCATTCACAAACAACACATATGTCATCACTAAGCACAACTATAAAATGTGTGAGTTTCATCAATTTACCATGGTTAGTTTAGAAGTTTTGTGCAGAAATGTTCGGTGAGCCGGGTTTCTTTAGCGTCTTTTTTCAAATTCGGTAGAGAGCGAAAATTAGATGCACTCCAGGACTCTGCTGATTGGTCAAATGCCACAGTCGTGAACTGTGATGTGGGGTGATCTCTTCTAAATGGCTGAGTGGGGACCACGTGGTTCTCGACCCGGCATGCGTAACCTCTGCTCCGAACCCAACCTTAACCCTAGACCTAACCCCAACCGTACTCCTCACCAAAGACGAGTTAGGTCTAGGGTAGGGTGAATCCACCACAGTGCGAGAAC
>CAAE01014781.1:768756-813567 GCA_000180735.1 Tetraodon nigroviridis
AAACCCAACCCTAACCCTAACCCCAACCCAACCCTTCAACAAAGAATAGGTTAGGGCTAGGGTTAGGGTTACAGTTGGGATTAGGGTTAGGGTTGGGACAAGGGTTTGGGTTTATTCCAACTCTAACCCCAACCAAACAGCAACCCTAACCTTAACCTAACACCAACTACAAACCCAACCCTAGCCCTAACCCCAACCCTACTCCTCACCAAAGGATAGGTTAGGGCTATGGTTAGGGTTAGAGTTGGGGTTAGGGTTGGGATAAAGATTTGGATTAATTCCAATTCTAACCCCAACCCTAACAGCAACCCAAACCCTACCCTAAACCCTAACCTAACCCCAACCCTAACCCTCACCCTCCTTTTGTGAGGGTAAAGGTTGGGGTTAGAGTTAGGGCTAGGGCTGGGGTTGGAGTTGGAGTTGGGGTTGGGGTTAGTGCAGGCATTGGGCCAAATCTTTATCACGGCCCGGGGGCCACATGCGGCCATTTTAAACGTTTTAATCCGGCCCGCCAGAGACTTGACAAAATTAAATCGACAGTAATTTAAAAAAGGCACATTTTATTCATTTGATTTTCAGTGTTTTCAGACTCATTCCAAAGTCAGATATTTTGTTGTCATGCTTTTCTTCATTTTCATTTGAAATTAAATCACATGTTTTCTCCATATCCCAAGATGTGTATTTTTTCTCCAGTGAGGTGGGGTACCAAAGCACTCCATCCATCTGCTCCTGGTCCGGCCCCTTTGTCAAATGTTAGAACCCATTGTGGCCCATGAATCAAAAAGTTTGCCCTCCCCTGCTCTAGACCTTACTGAGGTGCAGGAGGGTGGTCATATGCAAATGGTGCGGAAATTACCATTTTTAGTCACTTGCCCTATAAAGGGTGAAAACAACTGTAAAAAATGTGATCTGACAACAATTAGGTGTCAATTTGTATGTTCAAAAACGTGATTTAGTATTTTGTGTAAATAAGGAGAAAGTAATTACTGTGCGTGTAGTTAAGATTATAGCTATTATCAGTGTCTTGGGAGGTTGTACTTCATGGTGCTGATGGTTTGATGGTGTGTGTGTGTCCAGTGTGCTGTCTGAGACTGGTGCACGTGTTGTCTTGTCCAGAAGGGGGCGCCAAAGGCCAGCTTCAACGTCAACAGCTGATTGCGTTTATTTGCCTAAAAATTCTTTTTATTAAAAAATATTTTTAATATATTACCAATTGTTAAACGTGACATTCTAAGGAAACACGATTTGACGTAAATACAAAATCAGTCCGATCGTAGCCAACTTGATAACAAGTACATTCTTATTTAAAATCATGTCGTTCTCGGGGGCAAAAACAGTTTTATTGGCTCCAGAACAGCCTCGGTCATGTGCCAGAAGTGGCTCCGCTAGACCCGGAGCCTGATGGATCAGGCGGGGGAGCCGCCCCGGAGCCGCCCATGGGTGGCCCCGGGAGCCGGGAGGGCTGGTCGGAGGCGTCAGAGCGGAGGAGCCGCAGTCCGCCGGTCGTCGGTCCTCCAGCATCCGCAGCCCAGCGCCACGGCTCCGCCACAGAGCACCGGACCCAGCAGGAACCCAGCCTGGCATCGTTGTTGGGTAAGAGGAGCCGAGCCAGCTCCTTCAGCTGGAGCAGCTTCTTCTTCGTTTTTTAGCTTTTTTAGCTGTATTACAGCACAGCGAGGCAGCGAGGCTAACGCGCTAGCAAGGATGGCGCCCTCATCTCTGTCATTTTTGCAAAAGCGGATGGAATAAATGTCGTGCTTGAGCCAAGGGCCACTTTGTGGACCCGTCGGGCCCGTGTGGGGCCAGAGCGTCGCCGTTCGCAGGCTCGACGCGGGTTGTTTACGCGGACGGAGCCGCTCGGCTGAGCTATTCCCGGCATCAGCACCGTCCTCGCTGGCGCGTCCTTTAGGGCGGCATGGAAGGTGACTTTTTCCGCCCTCCGTCTTTCACTTTGCTCTTTTTTTAATCCACATTTAGTCTCCGCGGGCGGCATGAACTCTCTCCCGGGAAGAGCCGCGCTGTCGCTGTGCCGCCGCGCGTCGGCAGCGGGCGGGCGCAGGCTGCTGGCCGGGCCCCCGGCTCTCCCTGCCGGGGGGCCGGCGGCGGGCGCCCGGCCTGCCCGGGTCTGCCACTCCGGCACCGCCTCCGAGGGAAGCGTCCGAACCAAGAAACGGGGCTACGACATCACCCGAAACCCGCACCTGAACAAGGTTAGCCCTCCTCTGAACTGCCAACACTACAGTGGTGCCTGTGGCCCCTATAAATAAGGCCCTGCATTCCATGCCCAGTGGTGCCACAGGAGTGCACAGTGCAGCGTGTTGTGGTGAAGCCCTGACACAGAAACCATCTCCTCCATGTTTTTCTTTATATATTTGTGTCTTCTGTGTCCTGTTGGTGTCCAAAAGTGAGGTTAATGTCACCTTTAGTCGCCATCCTCTGCTTTGTTTAACACTTCCTATTGACAGACGTGATAAATGTATAAAAAAAGAGGAGAATCGGTGATTCCGTGTGATTTCGACCCTCTTTCGTCATGTTAAATCGCTTGGTCGGCACTGTTTTTGATACATTTGAGCAGGGCGGCAGCATAAACGGGAGCGGTTGTGCTTTTTTGCTGGGGCTGCAGTTTCAGCAGAGGCGCAGTGATGTTTACGGCTTCGGTGGGGCTGACTGGAGGTCAGCCTCCCTCCGCTGGTGCCTCGCCAGCACTTTCACGCTGACTCAGGGGCCATTTCCCAGTCGAGACAGGAACAAAACTTGGGATCCCAGTTTAAATGTCATGTTGAGCTCGAACGTTTGACGAGGTCAGATCTAGTTTGAACCTCTTTCACTCGGTGTTACACATGTTAGCATTAGCACCTTAGCCAGGCTGACTGGGCTGAATGACTGATAATAAAATATTCTTTCACTTTCTTAAATCTAACGACACTGACCTTTGATTCTGTTTATTAGGCCTGGAGTCCTAAATTATCTTATCTTCTCCTTGATAGAGAAGATTCCCTCAGATATAAGGAATATTACCTTGATACTAGTTTATTCCTCCGCCGCCTCTGTGGACCTGAGTGGGGTCAGCGGTGGTCAGGGCCGCCGTAGCCAGGTGGCGTTACAGCCGTTCACCCCGCGCGACTGTTCTTCTTTCCCTCTATCGGGGACAGATTCCGTCTCGTGTGTCTGCTGTTAATCCGGTTTGCTGCTGAGGCTGAGTGTGTCAGAGCCTTTAACCGGCCTCTGGCAGGAAGTCACAACTACAGCGGAAAAACCGCAGACGCAGTGACGGCATCAGCCACCATCACATATCACCTCCTCCTGCTCCGCTGGGCGATAGGAGGATACTGGAGCGGCGAGTGGCAGCGGGGGCGTGAGTGGACGCCCCCTCGCTATTGGACAGAATAAATAGAGCCATAGTGGCCCTCCTCTCTGTCCCTGAAGGCCTCTCTCCTCTGTGACTGTGTGTGTGTAATGGCGGCTCTCCCCCTGCAGGGGATGGCCTTCACCCTGGAGGAGCGTCTGCAGATGGGCATCCACGGCCTGCTGCCGCCCTGCTTCCTCTCGCAGGACGTGCAGGTGCTGCGAGTGATGAAGAGTTACGAGACGCGCAGCAACCCCCTGGACAAGTGAGAGGACGGCCTGGCGCGCCGGGGCCAAGCGGCTGCTGCTGCCCTGCGCCCCCGCTGTCGTTCACGCGTGCCGTCTCTCCCCAGGTACATCCTGCTGATGACGCTGCAGGACAGGAACGAAAAGCTGTTCTACCGCGTGTTGACCTCCGACATCGAGAAGTTCATGCCCATCGTCTACACCCCCACCGTGGGCCTGGCCTGCCAGCAGTACGGCCTGGCCTTCAGGAGGCCCCGGTGAGCCAGTGTGGTCTTTGCTTTGAGGGTCCGGTTCAGCCTCTGCTCCAGAGGACCCTGGACTCGGAGACTGGAGCTGAATTGTCCACAGTGGGACTGAAGCTGTGCTGCTGTTTCAGAGGCCTTTTCATCACCATCCATGACAGAGGGCACATCGCAACCATGCTCAACTCCTGGCCTGAAGAAGACATCAAGGTGCCTGTCTTCACACACACACACACACACACACACACACCTGCACAGCTACTAATGTGCTCGGGTCCAGGCGGTGGTGGTGACGGACGGGGAGCGGATCCTGGGCCTGGGCGACCTGGGCAGCTACGGAATGGGCATTCCCGTGGGCAAGCTGGCGCTCCTACACCGCCTGCGGCGGCGTGCAGCCGCAGCAGTGCCTCCCGGTGCTGCTGGACGTGGGCACCGACAACCAGGTGTGTGTGTGTGGTGGCCGAGCCATGTGACCCAGGTCCCAGATCCGGCCTAAAGGCAGCGTTCCTGGGGGGGTCTGTGTCCAGGTCCTGCTGGACGACCCGCTGTACATCGGGCTGAAGCACAAGCGGGTCAGAGGGAAGGACTACGACGGCCTCATCGAGGAGTTCATGCAGGCGGTGACAGACAAGTGAGCGCCGACGCCCGTGAGGCGCACGTGAGCGGGCACGTGAGTCTCATGGCCTCTGCCGTCCTCCAGGTACGGGATGAACTGCCTGATTCAGTTTGAAGACTTTGCGAACAGCAACGCCTTCCGCATCCTCAACAAGTACAGGAACCGCTACTGCACCTTCAACGACGACATCCAGGGTGGGCAGCAGGCAGCAAGAGGCCTGGCAGAGGGGGGACGGCCGGCAGGACCGCCGGCAGGACTAACCAGCCTCTCTTTCAGGCACGGCGTCCGTGGCTGTGGCCGGAGTCTTGGCCGCTCTGAAGATCACCAAGAACCGGCTCAAGGAGCACACCTTTGTGTTCCAGGGGGCAGGAGAGGTGAGGCGGCTCCTCCAGGTGTGTTTCCCTCCTCCTGTGTCTCCTCTCAAGCGCTGCCTTTGTGTCAGGCTGCTCTGGGGATCGCCCACCTGCTCATCATGGCCATGGCCAAGGAGGGGCTGAGCAAAGAGGAAGCCGCCCGCAGGATCTGGATGGTGGACTCCAGGGGCCTCATCGTCAAGGTAAAGCTCGGCGCTCTCCAGGGTCCACGCTCACACCAGCAACCGTCCCGTCCTCCGTTTCCTTGAGTTCAGGGCAGAAGCCACCTGAACCACGAGAAAGAGGAGTTTGCCCACGACCACCCACACCTGAGGACGCTGGAGGAGGTGGTCCACACCATCAGACCCACCGCCATTATAGGCAAGTCCAGCCTGACGGTCCTGACGGTTGAGGCTCCTCTGCCGCTGAGCTCAGGTGGTTTCTGTGGGGACGCTGCTCCTCTCTGCCCCTCCAGGAGTGGCAGCCATCGCCGGGGCCTTCACCGAGAAGATCATCCGAGACATGGCGGCCTTCAACGAGAGGCCCATCATCTTCGCTCTGAGCAACCCCACCAGCAAGGCGGAGTGCACGGCCGAGCAGTGCTACACGCTCACCGAGGTGGGCCCGGTTGGTCCCAGCACAGCCAGGGTCAGGGGTCAGGCCAGGCCCACACCTCTGTCCTCCTCTGCCCCCAGGGCCGGGGCATCTTCGCCAGCGGGAGCCCCTTCGACAAGGTGGTGCTGGCGGACGGCCGCACCTTCTACCCCGGCCAGGGGAACAACGCCTACGTCTTCCCCGGGGTGGCCCTGGGCGTCATCGCCTGCGGCGTGCGCCACATATCCGACGATATCTTCCTGACCACGGCGGAGGTGTCCCGCTCTACCGCGTCTCACTGGAACCGGGTTCGCCTCTCTGTTACGGGTTTTGTCCTAAATGTGTGTGTGTGTGTGTGTGTGTGTGTGTGTGTGTGTGTGTGTGTGTGCCAGGCCATAGCGGACATGGTAACGGAGGAGAACCTGGCAGAGGGACGACTCTACCCCCCCCTCAGCACCATCAGAGAGGTGTCCTTCAAGATCGCAGTCCAGGTGGGCCCCCGGCCGAGACCCCGGCGGTCAGAGGCGCTCTGAGACGTCTCCGTCCACAGGCAGTGGTTGTCAGTCCCTCCTCCGACGTGTCCTCTCCTCCTCTGGGCCAGGTGATCAGCTACGCGTACAAACACAACGTGGCGTCTGTCTACCCTGAGCCCAAGGACAAGGAGGCCTTCGTCCTGTCCCACATCTACAGTCCCAACTACGACTCCTTCACCCTGGACATGTACGACTGGCCCGAGGAGGCCATGAAGGTCCAGGACGTGTGATCCGGCTCCGCACGTTAGAGCTCCACCTGCTGCTATGGCAACGCCTAAGGAGGCCGATAAGTCTCGCCTTTCAGCTTTATCATTTCTTCTTCTTCTTCTTTTGCTTTATCTGGTTTAGTTTTCTTGACGGCTCTGCCCTTCGTAGGTGATTGTTGTGGCTGCTGGACGTTCTGGTATCTGTTTTGATCGTTCCTGCTGCTGACGCTGCTGTTCAGTTTGTTCTTTTTAAAGCATCTTATCAGAAACTAGCACTGCCTCTGTGACTGGAGCAGCTACACTCCTCTGACACAAGGCTCCAGCAGTGGCTCTGTGTGTGTGTCTGGTGTGTGTGTGTGTGTGTCTGGTGTGTGTTGCTTTCTTTGTTTTTTTTACCACACTTTTGCCAAAGTTGCAGATAAACTGTATCTTTTGTTCAGAGTGAAGGAACTTGAAGCTGGTTAGACTTTATTACTAACAAATACAGTCTTTTTCAAAAGAAGGGATTAAACTTTTGAAATAAAATGAATAATTCAAATGATTCGTGTTTTTTTTTCTTTTGCACTATTTTGAATAGTATTAATAAAATGAAGCTTAGGTGCCCTTTGGTATTAATATTAAATCTATCAAAAGTAGCATCAAATCACATTTTACAGTATTTATTAGGATTTTGTGCACTGATGTGTTTGCCGCTGCCGTCGGCCTAAACTTCAACGTGAGGAACAGCTACAAGGACACAAGCTCCACAAGCTTCTAACGCTGCATGTTTGCATCTTGGCGTTGCAGATTTCCCTCAGTTTGATGCTTCTTCCTCCTCCTCTTCTTCATTCAGCCGTGATCATCTGATATCTTGACTGATGGAATTAGAAAACAGCTAAGGTTTCTTCTTGGGACACACGAGATGACTGAAACACACCTTCCTGTCAGCGCCTGTGCAGGTATTATGAATATATAATAAGTAAGTTAAATATTAAAGGAACACGCTGGGTAGGACGGGTTGGCAGTGTAACGCGGCTTCCTCCCCAGAGGAGCTGTTTCTAAGGATTTCAGATGGAGAGCAGCAGTGGTTCAAGTCTCTGTCCTTCCCGTTAGCTCCTGGTGCTGTCGGGGCAAACGTAGGACAGCAGCATGTCCACCATGTTCTTGATGATGGGCGGGTGCGGGTGGAGTGCGTGGGGGAGGTGGTGGGCCAGGCTCATCTGCCAGGCGTCCAGCAGCAGCACGTCCAGCCGGCCGAACATGGACCTGAGCGCCTGGTCCAGCTGCAGGGAGAACCAGTCGCTGTTGTACAGGCTGTTGTCCTGGTCCAGGGCCTGCAGGTTGGCCGAGCGGATCACCACCGCCGTGTCGGGCGCCCGGTTCAGCAGCCGCACCAGCGCCCGCCTGATGTGGCGCACGCGCGGATGTACACCTCCACGGGGAAGGTGCTGAAGTGGGCCCAGACGCTGAGGACCACCACGGTGTCGGGGCCTCCCGAAAGGGCGTCCAGCTCATTGGAGATGTAGCGCAGCTCGCTGGCTGAGACGGTGGAGAAGCGGATGGGTGGGCCGTGGCAGCGGTACCTCACCAGGATGTTGTGGGCGCTGTCGACGGCCATGAAGGGGCCCACGTTTTTGGGACTGTGCAGGTTGAACTCCTTTAACTCTGCAGAAGAGGCCAGGAGAGGCAGTTAGAGAGCAAACGGGAGCGAAGGCGTTGGGACGGAGGAAGGAACGGACCAGCGACGGAAGCAATGAGGTGTTCGAACCACTGCCTGACGGTGGAGTCTCCAAACATGTCCACCACCTTGTTCCTCAGACACCGGACCACGGCCGAGGACCCGTTGAACTGGTGCATGCTGGTGCCATCGAGCGGTCGCCAGGAGCCGCGGTAGTAGAACCCAGACGTCCCCAGCGGGACCGCGTCTGGCTTCACACTCCTGGGCTCAAACACATCTACAAAACAGACACGAGAAAAGAAAGATCACCGCTGGAGGTGGAACAAAGAGGCCGGCCGTGGGGCTGGGGTGCGGCGGGGCGCGGGCACCTCCTCTGGGGGGCAGCACAGTGATCCTGTCGGGTCCGGCAGCTGGAATCTGGACCTTTAGATTCACCCCGCTGAGGTTAAAGACACACAGAGGACAGGTCAGCAATAAAGACAATTATTATGAAACAAATCTGATCTTTAACCACCTGCTGTGATGGTTTCCATCTCTAACCCTTACAAACTGAGCAAAGTCAGCCTGTTTTTCTGGTTGCTGAGGATTATTCTGGAACGTCCACTGGTTCCACTGGTTAGTCCACAGGTAAGTACACACGGTAACGTGTGTAGTAAGAACACGATGTACCCACAGGAAACTCTGGGATGGTGATCTAAATGAGGTGTGTGACAATGACACACAGCGAGGCGGCGGTGTGGAGGACACGCACCTCTGGAAGAGCAGCGCCTCCTTGCTGGAGACCAGGTGTTTGAGGTAGCCTCCCTTGGCGTGGTTGACCCTGGTGTCGCAGCTCAGCATCCTGGGCTTGTAGCAGTACCAGGGCTCGCCCGTGTGGGGGTCGGTGTAGTTGCAGAGCGGGTGCTCGTCGGGGGGCAGGCACATGTTGCACAGGGTGGTCTCGGACAGGGAGCCCAGGCGGAAGAGGCTCTGGAAGAAGACCCGGTCCGAGCGCTCCTCCCTCAGCCGCTGCAGCACGGCCACGGCCTCGCTGGGGTGCACCAGCGTCACCTCCACCTGTGCGGGCCCCACCCACAGCAGCGGGAATAGCGCCGAGTAGAAGCCGTTGCGGTGGTCCAGCACCCGGCCGGCCACCCCCGCCCCCAGCTCCGGGGAGTGCAGCCGGGCCAGGAGGAAGTCCCCGCCGTAGCGTTTGGGACGGCCGTGGAAGTCGTGCATCTGCACCAGGACCTCCAGCTGTTCCTCCACGTGAAACTCCTTGGCCCCCTTGGAGGGGAGGATGGTGAACAGGCTGTGGGCGGGGTCGCTGGACTGGGGCAGGGCGGCGGGCGCCGAGCGAGGAGGAGGTCCGGGCCAGGCGATGGAGTCCAGCAGGTAGCGCTCCTCCAGCTGCTCCTCGGGGGACGGCTGCTGGCCCAGCTGGGCGCAGTAGGTGCGGTTGTGGTGGAGGGCGGGCAGGCTGCCGGCCAGCAGGGAGGAGTGCAGCCGGCTCTGGAGCTGGTAGAGCGTGGAGATGGAGCGGCAGTTCAGGCTCTGGAAGAGAGGAGGAACAGCGGGAAGGTGCGTGGCCCCCGACAGAGGAGGAGAACCTCTACTGGCGGGAACCACAGGAACGAATGGCAGCGCTCTGGCTGCAGGCCCCCGGCCCCAGCGAGGGGCCCGCCCGGGGGCCCCTGCTCACCTCCACCGAGTGGATGTTGCGCAGCAGGAAAACCAGGCCGGACACAGCCAGCAGGAGGAAGACCAACACACACACTTGGAGAGGCTTGGTGCCATGGCGCCTGGCTTCTGTCTCCCATAGCGATGACCCGGTTGCCTCGGCGACAGCCAGATCATGTCCTCCTCAGCCTCTGATGAGACACCAGATGAGAAAAGCTCAAAGTTACGTTAAAAAGGAGGCAAATGTGTGTGTTTAATCTGTTGTGTTACTGAGCTGAACGTTACCTGCACAGGTCTGGACGCAGCTAACAACAATTAAAAAAGCACAAAGCACAGCTAGAGCTGGTGAGAGGGTTTACTGCTGAATCCCCAGGGACAGAAAGAAGGGTCTCAGGGAAAAAGACACCTTTTACCGCGACCCTTCAGCAGATGTGGGTCCTAGATCCGATGGTCGCACCCAAAGGCTCGTCTGCTGTGCAGCTGACGGAAATCTCCATTTTACCACCAGAACTTGATTTTCCCACGTTTCTCTGGGTTTTAGATATTCTAACAATTGACGCAGGAGCCAAAAGCGCCGCAGGGTGACGTAGATCGATGGATTGAAATCGATATTGCTGCTATAATGTCCCCAAAACATTATTTTTTTACCCCATTTATTGGTTTCCTATCGGCTGTACTCACGCCCGTCTGTCGGGGACCGTCCAGCATGGTGCCGGAGGATGCTGAGGCTGTACGCGGCCGGGGGGAGAGGGCAGCGGGCCTCGCTCGGACCGCAGAGGGGGGCTCATGGAGCAGGAAGGAACGTCAGTCTCTCACCATGTTTAGCTCCTCGTCCTCGCCAAGGTTCCTCTTTATTGTGGTCAGCCCTGTTAGCCAACAGGCTAACAAAGCATCCATCAGTATGCGTTGAGGTGACGCAGAGGAGCCCAGAGGAGCCGGGGCGCCCCCTACCGGCGGCACCGCGGATGCGCACCATAGAGCCCTGGTCTGTTTACATTTTTAGATCTATTTAATAATTGAGAAGCAAACGTTTGTGTCCAGCCCCAATGAGACCCATAATAAGATTCAAGGTCAGTTAAATTGATCCGTCTTTAATGCAGTTTGAAGAAAAGGACCAAAGAACTGAATATGCTTCATTTGCTGCAACTCTGCAGACAAAAGTGTGTGTGACCCAGTTGAAAACAGGGTCACAGAGATGTGTGGACGACTAAAACTACCAGCGGCATCATTCATTTAAAGGACCAACAGCTGCTTTATTTACATGTGAGCCAGACGTGAGATCACCCAGTAAAAGCAGCAGTTTGCCAGTGAACTGCATGTCTGTGCTCTCCTGTGTACTGGTGTGTTCTTTGACCACTTTTACACTGATAATTGAGCTTTCTCGTGAATATTGCACACATCATTGGATACTAGCAGAAGTTAGGAATCACTCCTGTGGAAATAAAAAACAAATATTTGGTCAGAATATCATCAGAAGTGCAACAAGTCTCCCAGTGGTGTGTCTGTCTGTCTTGGGCTCAGCGGTTATAGTCAGAGGAAACTAGCTGAGTGCATTAGAGACGGGTTCTAGGTGTTAAACAGCTGTGTGGGGCATCTCAAGCACACACGCAGCACCACTTTAGCCACCAGCCAGTCCACCAGTGTCTCTACAGAGCAGACGCGGGGTCGGGAGCCGTTTCCTCCCTGGGTGGAGCGTCTGACTGGTCGGAGCTGGGTGAGGCTGTTTTGTTGGACGGCAGAGGTGAAGGCGGCTGTGGTGTTTCTGTTCTGTCACTGGCCACATCTTCAGCCTCCCCCTCCTCCTCCTCCTCCTGTTGCTGTATGGAGGAGAGGTACTGCTGGAGCAAGCTACAGTCCGCGCTGTCCGCGTCGTCGCCAGGGCGACCGCTCTGCACAGGGCTCAGAGCGCGCACCGTCTTCAGGGAGTCGGTCCCCCGGCTGCTGAGGAAGCTGCTCCCGGTGGGCGACTGCTGGCCGCTCGTTGACTGAAAGCCTGAGTCTGGGTAGGAGACGTGGGTGCTGGGTGGCATTTCTGTGCTGCAGGCTACAGGTGGGGCAGCCTGACACAGGCCTGCATCTGACACCTGGGCAGGTGTGACGCCCTGGGTCATGTGACTCAGCTGCTGCTGCACAGACTCCCTCCACTGCTGCATAGACTCCCTCCACTGGTGCATGGACTGGACCTGAAGACAGCCAAGGAGGACAAGGTGCTCTGGTCAAAGCCCCAGGTCTTCGTTAGCAACAGGTGGTGTGTGTTTAGTGATGGCAAACTTCCGCTGACCTGCTTCCATAGAAACTTCACAGCCTCCTCCTGAACCAGCCTGTGTGTCCTTTCCTCTTCACACCGCTGCTCCGCCCTGCAAACACACCCACACACAACCTCGTGGTAGTGGCTTGAGGAATCGCTCTCTGTCCCCGCCGTAGCGGCTCACCTCTGCAGTTTCTCAGACAGGTAAACGATGTGCTCCTGCATCCTGCGCAGGCGGATTTCGCTGCGCACCTCTCTGGCCGCTGGGTGACAACTGCGGGTGCGCTGGCCCCTCCACCAGGACTGGATCTTTATCGCTGCCTCGTGCGCGTGCATCAGCTCTGCCCGGTGGGCACCGGTTCCCTTCTCTAGCGGGGGTTCTCCCTCCGCCTCACCCACGTCGGCGGTGGTTTCTGGATCCTTCTGCGAGGAGCTGTCTCCCACCTCCAGCGATGTCGTCGGCACAGCCGCACCAGTCACAACTTCATCTTCGGGAGTCTTCTCTTCCGTCTCCAGAGGAAGACTGCACGGCTTGTTCGTGGTGTTTGCGGGGTGCGCCGGCCACTTAGGAGCCAGAGAATCCGGTTCAAACGTCTCGGTCTCGTCCTCGCTTTCAGAACGGGTCCCCTGTGGATCCAGGTCAGAGGTGAAAGGGAGAAAGGTGGAGTCTGATGAAAGGATGCCGCAGCTCAGTTTGTCCTCATCTGTCTGCACTTCCTCCAGGTAGACGTCATCTCCCAGCCTTGGGCTGGAGGTCACCGGCAGCGAGGTGTGGGAGGAATCAGTGACCACCCAGGTGTTCAGCCGTACGACAGGCTCTGCAGACAGGCGTGAGACTGCTCCGTCAGGAAAAGAAAAGAAAGGACTAAAGACCACCAGAAGCGAGGCCGACAGCCTTGACCAGAGCTGCACCTGTGTTCTGAGCTGACGGAGCAGCAGCTGCTGCAGGTGCGCTGACGTCTCTGGTGGCCCCCCGCGGCCCCGTAGGCGGAGAGCTGCTGGCTTGGACGTGGAGCTGAGTGGGGCGCTGAGGCCTGGCGCAGCTTCTCCCAGTCTCCTCCAACAGCTGCCTTTGATGCAACCTGACAAAGATGTCACCTCTAAAATGACTTGTCAAACAACTCAATGATACTAACCGCATAAAACGTCGCTGGGCCTTTATTCCAGTGTAAGTTGGTACCTCTTCTTGCTGAGAATCTTCTCCAATTTCACGTTTTCAGCCGTTTCTAGAGCCGGTGATGAGGTCAGAGGGCAAACAGTAGCCAGGTAGTGAACCAGCTGACTGTGCTGACCCGGTCGGTAGGAACGTCCTTTCCCCTGACTGTACAGCCACTCTGCTTTCAGGCTGCAAATGTGCCAGTTATATTCAAAAATGCAATTCAGTGGTTTTAAATCAGGCTACTACATGCAACATGGCAGAAAATAACACACCCTTCTTTCTGGGACACCACATAACCATCCAGGACCTTGAGGTTCAGGCACCAACTCAGGACATAGGGCCGATAATCGAACCCTGGCAGTGACGGGGTGGCCATGACACAAGGGTTACTCATAACAGAGAGCTGCTCCATGTTGTGGAGGGACGCCAGGTACCACACCTGATAAATGAGCACAAGAGAGTCAGTTAACAAAAGCTAAAAGATATTTCATTATATTTAAGCATCCCGTATCAATTAAAGGGGAGGTCATTTACTTCGTTAAGATCTCCTATCTCATTTTCTGCTAAGGAGAGGATGGATAACTGGGGAGGGAGGTGAGCAGGAACAGTGCGGAGGGTTGTAATGCTGTTTCCATGGAGCAGAAGTGTCTGAGGAGTAGACAATCATGTTAAATGTTGAGTAAAGTCAGGCTGAAATGATAAATTAGTACATTATCATTTGTTTCGTCTCCCACACTCACCCTCAACGCCAGCAGTTTGTTCAGATCTCCAACGGCTGAGATGCTGTTGTCAGACAGATCCAGGTGTTTAAGTGAGACACAGCTGTTGAGTTGTTCAATAACCTGCGTAAAAATGTACAGCCTGGTCAAACACGTGGGTGTGAACCAACACAGCTTCCTCCATGTAAGGTAAATATTTCATTTGAACCCACCTTAATGTTGTTTCCAGAGAGATTTAGCCATTCTAAATGTGGGAGATCTCTTAGGCCCTCAATGTAGCCAATACTGTTGTTAGGAAGGTTCAGTATTTTCAGCTGGGTTAGTCGACACACCCCCATCATTCTCACCAGACGGTTCCCAGCTACAGACAGCTAAAGACAAAATAAATGATCACAAAAAGCCAACATACACAAAACAAACAAGGTAAAGGTCAAAGCGGTTCAAGTACCTGCTGAAGTCCTGGGCTCCTCTCTAGATGGTCCAGTTTCATGATGTGGTTTCCATCCAGAAGAAGAGTGTGTGTGTCCTCAGAGCAGATGAAGTTGGGATCCAGTTTTTGCAAACCCCGAGTTGAAAGATCCAACACGGCGCCTTCAAGCAGACACGATGGTCAGCTTTAAACCAACTTTAAACCTTCTGTTACGAGCAATGTTTTGAATTCTCAAATGTAACAAACTCATGATCACTTTAATAACACAATAAACAACAAACTGGATTTAAGCAAGCTGGCAACTGTCTGGTGATTTTTGCCTAACAAATTCTAAGCGAGAGTGGTTTTATATCTTGACGTTCCAACTTGTCGACACATAAAAATTATTTTATATTCTTTACAGAGAATTTAAATCGCGTCTCTGTGAATTCGCGCTATGTTTTGGGACCGTTTCTGTTAGCTAGGCGGTTATGGGCTAGCTTACCACAACCAGCAACTCATAAACATACGCACAGTATCTGAGCAAAACATGAAACCAATCAACTCACTTACCGACATTTTTGTCTAATTGCAAATCTGATACACCCATTATCACATCAGTCAATGTCGGACGTTAGTTCTCAACTCAACTCTTAGCACAAGATTGTAGCGCGGCAGACAAACGGCACCGCTGTTGTCAAACTGTTATGGAACGTTCTGGGAAATGTAGTCCTTCTTTTTCTTCTTCGTCTTTTTTATTCTTCGTGGGTTTTCTTGGCGGTTGGCAAACAACAGTTGGTGCATTACCGCCACCAACTGATGTGGAGTGTGAGTGAAACGTAGTCCTAACGGGGCACCCCGCTCAGTGTGGAGCAGCGTCATTACCGGTGGAAGAAACTACAACTATTTGTCCAAAATATTAATTAGACTTTTTAAAGAAAAAAACCCCACAATATTTAAAAAAACAGTTTCTGTCGTATATTTGAATCTTGTTTCTTGTTTGATATGTTTCATTGCTATTACATCAAAAACAAATAGATACTTGATTTGTTCGCAATCGATTACACGATTGCTGAGCAACGTAAAACTATAACATCATTTTTGTGAGACGAAAAAAAATGCAGAAAAACTTTAATTGTATTTTTAACCTTTGTTAAAAACGCTTTCATTAAAGTTTTTTTTAAAACGGATAAGCGCTGTTTAGAGTTCACCTCGTCGGCTTCCGTATCTCTCATCTTTCTTTCCGGTTTTGCGCCCTCTCGTCGCTACCATGAAGTGAGTGATTGGAAAAACATCTAAAACCATCCTAGCGCTTAAATGAATGTTTGAGAGAAAATGTCCCCACATTTAGCAAATATGTACCATTATTTTTTGGTGAACCCATGTATTTGTTGTTTTTAGGGTCGAGTTGTGCAGTTTCAGCGGGTATAAAATATACCCTGGCCATGGCCGCCGATACGCCAGGATAGACGGGAAGGTAACATTGGCGTAACACCCAACCTGAGTTTTCCAGCGATGTTTTACATTTTTAGTTATATGTTAATGTTTGTGTAGGTTTTGGTGTTAGCGATGATGTAGATTGCTCTTATCCTCAGAAGGTATATATCTCTGAAGTAGGCCGCCGGTATGTACTGTGCGGCTAGCTAGCGCTAGCTTTTAGCAAGGACCGAAGGCGTTACATTTGTGGCAGATAAATACGAACTGTTTTCCTTTATGTAAACGTCTGTTGCATTGTCTCACTTATTTTCTGCCGGTAATTTATATTTCTTTTTATAGTTAACTGCTTGGCAATGTTGAATAAACTTGTGGTTCAAGTATGTAGCTGTGAATATATTAAACGTAGTCAGGGTCAATAACTACTATGTGATTAATGATTATATATAAAATTCCGATTGCCGAGACATTTCTGTTTAAGGTGAAACTGTAGTCCTTCCACATTATTTGGAAATGCTGTGAAACTTACTAACATGTCAAAGTTATCCATCCTAGGTTTGTCATATAAAAGGAACGTGTTTATTCTCTGTCTTAACTTTTCTTCATGGAAATTTCCATGTGTTTCATAGGTGTTCCAGTTTTTGAATGCCAAGTGTGAGTCTGCCTTCCTGGCCAAGAGGAACCCCAGACAGATCAACTGGACTGTGCTGTACAGACGCAAGCACAAGAAGGGACAGTCTGTAAGTGCAGACGGCACGGCTGCTTTCCTTCCTCTGCCTCCCATTGCTTCTCTTCTTCACAACCTTTCTTCAATGGCACAAAAATGCTCCTAAAGTGTATTTGGCCCAGTGACATTATGGGATCAATAAGTTGGTTATCAACTGTGCAGCATCTGAAAGGTCGAGCATATTTCAGACTTATCTTTTTGGAGTTTACTGCACCTGTGTTCCCTGATGACTGGGCTGTGGTACAGTGGTAACACCAGGTTGCGTAACACTGTAGGCTGATTTATGTTCAGAGGACCTTGATTTTGGATGGTCAGTATCAACGAAATCCTTTCACCTGTGCTAGCCTGTGAGCGATATTCGCATTCTGTGATCTGACACCTGACTGCGTGGACCTCTCGCTTGGGCTGTGGGTGAACGGTGTGCACAGTGGCCGTCTGTGTCATGTGTGGTTGCGGGGCTGCGTTTTGCAGACTGGGCAGCACCACTCACACCACACCTGCAGCCACAGAACAACAGGAGATCATAGTACTGGCCCTAGACGTCTTTATGGACCCATCACCTTCGGCCAGCCTCCAAACTCTCCTACACGCTGCCGCACAAAAGCCTGACTTAAATGCAGTTTAATGTAGAGCAAGAAAACGTTTTATTGTTTATCTCATAAATAGGTGTTTTTCCTAAACAGGAAGAGGTGACAAAGAAGCGTACCCGACGCGCTGTGAAGTTCCAGAGGGCGATCACTGGGGCCTCCCTGGCTGAGATCATGGCCAAGAGGAACCAGAAGCCTGAGGTCCGCAAGGCCCAGAGAGAGCAGGCCATCCGGTAGGTACCTCAGCAACCTCCTGTGCATGGGGCAGCAGTAGAGAAGATGGCTGCCTCTGCTGACCTTCGAAACATGCACAACAGTGTCTCCTCCAGTTGATAAAATAATTAGACATGAACTGTGGCATTTGTAGTTTTTAGTGTTAATTGTGCCCTTCAGTGTCTGGTATTCAGCCCTACTTGTACAAAGTCCAACTTTAGCATACCCAGAATGATGCTATCGGATGGAGGAGCAGGTGACGGTTGGTCAACGTTCTGCTCTCACCAACTTACCTTCTTTTAAACGTTTGTGATCTCTCAGAGCTGCAAAGGAGGCCAAGAAGGCAAAACAGGCAGCCAAGAAGCCAGCGGCTCCTCAGGCAAAGGTGTGTTCTTTCGACAACGTCTGTTCTGAACGTGTTTTGGAATGTCGTAATTATAGTGAAGGGAGCTCCGGACTTGTTGTTGTGAGTCTAGGTTTATAAATGTCGCTGGATTATCAGCCGACGTTAATCATCCTCAACCTGTTTTTGGATTTCAGGCCTCTACCAAGACTGCACAGAAACCCAAGATCGCTAAGCCCATGAAGGTCAGCGCTCCCCGCGTGGGTGGAAAACGCTAAGGCTCTCACTGATAATGGTTGTGAATAAAATCTTTTGGTAAACCATCTCTGGAGTGAGTGCAGCTTCATTTATTAACATCCTAACTTCTCTGGAGCAGGTTGAGAACCGCTCATTTACCAGAACCAGAGGCGAGTGAATAATGAAAGAAAATCAAAACTTGAGGCTCCAAACGATGACACCGACACAATCACATAACCTCAATCAGCTGAAGGTGTTAAAACAGGTTTATTTGTCCCACAGCTGCTCCTGAATAACCGAGCCATCGATGGCAACCGACCAACGTCCTTTATTCACACGGAGAAATATTAGTTATTGCTAAAATCGAGACTACAAAGATAGAGTAACATGAGCGATCAGGTCAAAGCAGGCTCCAGAACGACACCCTAAGGTCAGACTGACGGAGCCGTTGGCAGGACAGTTAAAAGCTGCACAGATGCGTGGCACGAAGAACTGGAGGAAAACTGCATCATTAAACTGCAATCAAAGTTTCAAGTGAGTTGTTCCCGCCCTACGTTAAAGCCACGACGATGAGAGGAAGATGGTAACCAGCGAGGTACAGACGTGACTAAGCAAAAAGAAGGAAAGGAAATTCCAAACTAGCGACATTCCTTAAACCGTGTTCACATCCCCAGGTTACGTGTGATTTAGAACAACGTGAGTGAGGTAATGATTGCTACCCCTGATGAACGATGCCTTTGTGCACGAGATATAAAGCACGAACTTAAAAGCGCCAGTACAATCACACCGCCTGTAGGACAGGCAGCACGTGTGCGTTGATGACCACACTCCCCCCGTGTGTGTTGACTGCAGTTAAAAAGGTTCTTCAATTCTGGGTACACCCTGAGGAAATCAGAAACTTGAGAAGAACATGGTTCCAGCAGGGGCGCCAGGCTGAAGGTGGTAGGTAGGTTATGGCATGGGTGTTATGGAGACAGGATGGGATGGTGCGAGGATGCAGGGCAGGGTTGGGCCCAGGACGACGTCTCCGCTTCCAGAAGTACCCCTTCAGGCTTTCTGCTTTTCCTGCGCCTTCAGATCCTGTTTGTACCTAACGGAGAAGAAAATGTTCACACGTTTGTGTCTTCGGACTGAGGTTTAGGGGAGGAAGCAACGTGCAGGCTGCCCACAAACCTCCAGATCCTGTAGAGCTGGGAGGCACCTGCACCTCCAACAAAGAAGTTGACGCAAAACAGGTTCCAGTTCTTGGGGATAATCACCAAGGAGTATCTGGACCAGATCAGGCCTGGTGGTGAAGGGCAGCAGAGACGGGTGAGCTCATGTGATCGCAAACCAGCTGATGCACGCCAGCACAGAGTCTGTTTTTGGTCAAACAGTAACCGATAAGGCTTGTTTGAAGGAACATATTGCAAAAACAAAAGCCTCAGACAACCTTTGGCACAGACTTGTCCAAACGTCAATGAAATCTGGACTGAAGATGTGTAACCTGCTACAAAGGTGTTCATAAATTCAGAGTTACACCTAAAGCACAGATACGTTTAACCTCTCTTCTAAAATAAAACACAGACTCCGAGATAAAGCCACAGCGCAGTGGGGGGGAACTTTTCAGCTTTGAGCTGCTGTGGAACCGATGAAATCCCTTTTTACCTGTGGCTGTCAGCACTGCAGACTGGGAGGTGCTGAGTTTCTCAGCTGGCCGAGTCATATCAGCCAAACCAGCTACGACCAGACCCTGGAGGGAGGACAGGAGCATTCACTACCTGCTGCTTTTTTCTGTTTTCTTTCCTTTGACCATGACCTAGCGCCCGGTTGTTTATACTGTGGAGCAAGGGCAAAAATACATGACAAGACATGTGAAAATGAACGTACCCATTTAAACACTGGTGCCCAGAAGAAAACTGTTTTGGGACTTAAAAGGAAGACAAAAAGTGTCAATTATCCGTCAAGCAGATACCAGCAGAGCTCAAAGATCAGATGGCCGTCTCAGTGTGAACGATTCATACTTTGGGATCGGTACTCTGCCCTGGACCAAAGAATAGCAGTAAGCTGAAACAACATCTGGAACATCCAACCTACAAATCCAGATGCAAAACACAGCTAAACATTTTCACTGTGTGCGAGGCTGAATGAGCTTCAGCCTGAGGTCAAAGGGCAAATCACCGTCACATTAGATTGATTTTTAGACAACAACCTGATTAGGGTTAGGTTGTTGTTTATTTTAGGTCTAATGTTGCAACGTTTCTAGAAGAGACCAAGATGAGTCCTGAAAGTAAATTTCAGTAATTCTGATTATTACTGATCTGCTGAACTTCCACACACACACACACCTACAACAATAAAACATTAAAACTAGAAATGGGATGCAGCCGTGGAATCATTTATTTTATTTACTGTTTCAGACAGACCTTTTTAATAAAAGTGCAGGGCCATGAAAAGTAGTTTTTACT
Source organism: Tetraodon nigroviridis (assembly GCA_000180735.1). Taxonomy (NCBI): domain Eukaryota; kingdom Metazoa; phylum Chordata; class Actinopteri; order Tetraodontiformes; family Tetraodontidae; genus Tetraodon; species Tetraodon nigroviridis. The sequence continues at coordinate 788,731 of CAAE01014781.1, forward strand.
CTGGCCTAAATCCATCAGTGCCTGGCTTTTAGTTCCGCCGTACCTGGTTGGAATATTGTTCTCATTAACCTGACCTCTCGTTACCCTTGTCCAGACAAAACAAAGACCAGCCTTTCCATGGGGCACCAAACTTTTTTTTTACATTTCACATATCTTCTGAATGTAAGACTTTGTCTGGACTATGTTAAGCAGCTCTAGGCCAATAAACAGGTATTTTGATGAGGAGACCACCTGAAGGACACAAACATCCGCGTCCTACCGAGATTAAAGAGCGATACAACTTCATTTACCTGCAGGGTGGTTGTACAGAGGTCTCAGTTTAGCAGGCAGCATATGTTCGATTTTGTCCAAAATGCGGTGGTAGGACACTCTTAGCGCAGCCATGGCTGTCCGCGTTCGAATTTAAATAAAGAGAAAATAAAGAATCCAAGCGGAACTTGAAGCTAGCTCGTTCAAGTGTTACGTATTTCTCTAAAAGTCACTGAAATTAAAATAATGTTCCTGACGTATAATGTTTAATAAATAAATGTTAATAAGTTAAATTCTACGAGAATCTTCTTGCCGTCAGTTCTGTCGACCTTCCTCCGATCACCTCTATCGCCCGGATGCGTAAACCCTGCTAGCTCCTGTCAGAGGCTCGCGTCTGACCGTCGCGAGGCGATCCGTCAACGCACCGGATACCGGACGGGTGCGCCTCTGCGCATGCGTAAAGCAATTTGCGCCCTTCGCTTCTTTACGGCAGACGCCGAAACCTGAGTTAAAAAACATTTAGTATTTTAGGCCATAAAAGCATAACACGGTTAACAAGGTTAGTATTTTGATTTTAACTAAACTTTATTCTTTTTATCATTAAAATGTCCTTTGGTATTTAGAGATTTTAATCCTTGCGGTAGTTTTTTTTTTTTTTTGGGGGGGGGGGGTTAAAAAACCTCATAAAGTGATTATATGCTAAAATAAACGATTCTACCTCAGTTTTTTATTACATAGTGCACGCCTTAGGATCTTTAGCTATGATTTAGTTTACAATTGTCAGTGTGAGTTTTTTGTTGTTGTTGTTGTTTCAGTGTGTTTTTTGATTTACCGGTAAAGACTACGAGGGTAAAGTGTCGTAAAAATATGCGCGCATGCGCAAATGCCGGCTGGAACCATTGCCGGGTGGTCGCCTTCGCGTAAGGGGCGTGGTTACATACTCGATTCCTGATTGGCCCCTTCAAGAGCAGCGTTTGAATTGCTTCACTTCGGAGTCTGACAACCGAAGTCTGACTTTTTAAAAATTCTTTTAAACATATAGTATTTTATTCTAAATCAAATACCTAACTCCAATAATAAATTTAACATATCTTCTAGAATCAGTCGTCATAATATATCTTAACAATCTATATTAAACTACAACTGGTTTGTCCACTTTGTGCCCCGAACCTCAAAACACGAACATCTATTTCTGCCAAGGAAAACAAAACAAAAACATTGACGAAGAGCAACAATTAACATTAGGGAAAAAATATTCAAATAAATCCAGGAAAAAAGAGTGCATCGCTTTTGAATAAACTCGCGATGGGTCATAAAACGAGCGCTCCTTTTCAAACCACGCAGATTCTCGCGTGGTTTGGAGCCAGCTGTCCGCTGTCTGCTAGGAGAAATAGCCCAGAGCAGCTAGCAGCGCAGATAGTTTAGCAGCCCAGGGAGCAGAGATTTAGTCTAAAGTCAGGCGGACACAGGAGACAGGGCGCCGGGGAGCCTTTCACAGCAATGCAAACGCAAAGTGTCGGAACTAGTTAACGACAGAACTGTCCCTTAACACGGGAACTGTTGGCAAAGCCGAGGCGACGATAAATAAAAGACGACAACAAGAAGACAAGGGCTAGCTTAGTTTCAATGTTATTGTTTTTCAAAAATCACATGTTGGCACAATGTCCTCCTCCGGAAACCTGGTTTGGGATGTAAATAAACGCTTGATCGGATACAACGAGCCCAACAACATCAGGACCAACTATTTAAGTAAGAACAATTCTCAATTATTCGCACTAACGATAACGTATAGATTCCAAATAATAGATGAAAAAGACATTAGGATGTCTTTGCCACTGCCGGCTTAAGGCTGCTGCTGGCTGCGTCTGTGTTTCTAAATCAGAAGAACTGAGCCAGCATGGCTTGTACTCTTAGCCACCAGTATTATTAGACTACCTGCTTAATGTCACTAAGTTCATCCTGAGTTTGAGCCTCCCAGTGTGAATTTGGACAGTCAGTTCAGCCAAAAGCTTCCTCAGTTGGCAACTGTAGAGCCAATCTTTCAACTAGATTAATGGGAATGTTGTGCAAAAGGCACCTCTGATGATGCAAAAAAATGTGTTTCAAACTATACATCTGATCATAAAGAGAAAGTATCTTTTCATTTCTATTTTGATACCACCAGAAATGACAACGGTATCTCTGGAGATCTGTGGAATATTCATAATTTCTCGCGTCACCGCTAATCTTCCTGAGCTGTTATTGTCACAGTCCTCGGTTTTTTGTTTGCTTGTTTGTTGTTTGGCTGGTTTAAACTGAGGCCAGCGTTGCTCAGAGCGGTGTTTCAGGCTTGCCTGCACCGGGGCTGATCCTAGTCGGCGCTGACAGGGCCTGAGAGCTTTGGAAGTCCTTTAGAGGAGGGCTGGAGCTGCCACACTGGGTTAGTCAAGACTGTTTTTAGCCAGACTCAAACAGGGTTCGACTTGTTATTGTGGAAGACTAGAGGATGCATGAGGCCAGGATATATTTAGCTTCAAAAGTGTGTGTGTGTGTGTGTGTGTGAGTTGGGGGGGGGGCAACAGGTCCTGCTCTAAATACCAGTAGAAATACCTACTGCGATTAGATCAGATGTAATAAGTTAGATGGTACTATATCCCCAAAACCAGGATTTTATAACCATTTACATACAATGAGCGCAATAATCAAATGTTTTTTAAGTGTGAGAGTGAGACTCTGAGATCTCGCTGCACACAAGTGATGTAATTCATGCTCAGCAAACGCACATTAATGCAACACTAAGAGTACATGTCAGCACTAGTCTGGCTCCCCTCCGGAAACACAGCACCCCGTCCCCGAGTCATTTCGTCATGCTCGGTGAAATTAGAAACAATAAACCAAGGAAGTTGCTGATTTCATCCTGTTACAAAAAAGGGAAAGGGAAATTACACCAAACGTAGGAACATTTATTATTATAATCATACAGTTGTATAATAATTGGCCAGTGTGTTTATATTTAGGAGTCTCTAAGGTCTAGTTTTTGTGTTGTTTTTTTGGATTAAGGCAACTTGTCTTTGCTGTTCTCTGTTCCACCTGCTGTTGCAAGCAAACGAAGCTCCTCTGCATTAATAATCCAGTAGATGTTTACTCTGTGGAGTGATATTTTACCTCTGCAGCCTAAACAAACAGGAGGCTCCTTCAGTCTCAGCTGATTTCTGTCCTTCTGCAGGGAGACAGGAGTTTGTCCAGAAGCTGAAACTCGAGGCGACGCTGAATGTACACGATGGCTGCGTGAGTACCCCCATCCTGCACCCGTAATGAGTGAGGAGGTTATGTATCTGTTTGTGTATTCTCAGGAAGGGAAATGTCCAGTTTTCTGTCAGAGAGAGAGAAAGTGAGAGCAGACCTTAGAAACTAGGTGCTGAGAGCAGAGCAGAGAGGTCACATTATCAGAAACGGAGTCCTGAGCTCCAGGAAGGGCTCATCTATTTCCTGAGGATTCAGAATCAAAGCTGTGACATCTGTGATCTATGTTCCAGATTACAGATGTCACAGCTTTGACTCTGAAGGGATTAAAACACACCTAAACTGTGTCATCTGATGCAAGAGTCGTGGCTCTGAAAGAGGGTTAAAGCCGTGTTAAGTTATGATTCAGACCAAACGAGGATGTAGATTCATGTTGCACTGGAATAAGAATTAGATTCTATCTTTTCTAACAATGAGTTGTGTCGTTGCTCTGTTGTTTTTTAAGATACCTGTTGTAATACAGTCGTTCATTAGTCAGTTATTTGGTTGAGTTTGCTAACTGCCGCCCTGCCTGTGAATATTTCATCACAGGATGTGGTAATGTTGTCATGATCCAGCTTCATTTGAGTAGAACTCAGATGCTAAACGTTCTGGGCTCAGTTCGGAACGCCACACACCCCTGGCGTGAAAATCCAATCTGACATAATCCAAATTCTCGCTTGGCTGCAGGTCAACACCATTTGCTGGAATGACACGGGTGAATACATCCTCTCGGGGTCGGACGACACCTTTTTGGTCATCAGTAACCCGTATAATAAAAAGGTAGGCCGCAGGAAACAGTCGGCCCACTTACTCCTCCCTCCGGACGGCTCTCACGTGGTTTGCGGACGTCTCTCGCAGGTCAAACAGTCCATTCGCTCAGGTCACCGGACAAACATCTTCAGCGCAAAGTTCATGCCCAACACAAACGGTAAGGAGATTGTCTCCTGCTCCGGGGACGGCATCATCTTCTACACCCACACCGAGAAAAGCCCAGAGTACAACCGACAGTGTCAGTTCACCTGCCATTACGGAACAGCCTACGAGGTAGTGGACAGGAGGAGCGCCTCCCAGGACGTTAGCATCCCTGGCCTGAGCGTCACACGCCCCGCTTGATGTTTTGTCAGATTATGACGGTACCAAATGATCCTTACACCTTCCTGTCCTGCGGGGAAGACGGCACGGTGCGATGGTTCGACCTCCGTACGAAGACCAGCTGCACCAAGGAAGACTGCAAAGACGTACGGTGACAGTTGCGCTACTTCCAGATTTCAGTGCTGTCCAGAAAATCCTCGTTCAGGAATTAAATGTGTTTACTTAACTTACAGTAGCTTTAGCTGACTTGAAGGCCTCTCTGCTCCTTCTGGATGGGCAGATTCAAACGAGGCTTTGACCACCTCGGCTACTCATGTTTGATTTCAGGATATCTTGATAAACTGCCGAAGAGCGGCCACCTCCATATCCATTTCGCCCCTGGTGCCCTACTACCTGGCCGTGGGCTGCTCCGATAGCTCGGTCCGCATCTACGACAGGCGCATGCTGGGAACCAGAGCCACAGGTAACCCGTCCTGCAGAGTCAGCTCGTTCTGTGATACACCTCTCAGGTCCCTTTCAGAGTCCTGATGATGATGATGGAAGTGTTTGCTGATGGTAGATGTGAAGCGCTTTCTGCCTTGGTCGGTCTCATCTCCTGGCTCCGCCTTCTAATGCTCCGTGTCGTCCTCAGGGAACTACATGGGCCGGGGGACAACGGGCATGTGTGTGAGGTTTGTTCCCACTCACTTGTCCAACAAGTCGTGTCGCGTCACCTCCCTCTGCTACAGCGAGGACAGTCAGGAGGTGCTGGTCAGCTACTCCTCCGATTACATCTACCTGTTCGACCCCAAAGACGACCAGGCCCGGGAGCTAAAGGGTCCGTCCGAGGAGCGGAGGGAGGAGGTGAGTTTTCAGTGGCTGGTCCAAATCCTGATTGTGTCAAACGTCAAACGGTCCCGGGTGAAGTGGAGTCGCTGGAGGCTAGCCTCGGAGCGACACTGATAAGAGTCTCATTTTCAGTTTCAATTAGTTTAACACTTGAATGAGAAGATGAACCCACAGTCACATGTACTCAAACTGCTGCTGAATGATTCAAAAGAATATTAGGGCCTGATACTCAAATACTCAAAAAGTAACAAACACAGGCATAAAAACTCACGTTAGATTATTTTGGCTTATTAGATAACAAAGCAAAGAGTAGTGAAGACAAACTAGGAGCTGCGTATGGCCGTGGGGTTCACGTGCGGTGAAATGTGCCCGATCACGATGGCCGTGTTTCAAACCCTGGTGGTGAGTTCACTGCACACATTCCTTTCCAAATTGAGGGACCGGCGCTGGCAGAGCTCCTCCGCAGTCCAGAATAGTTCAGTCAAGTGTTAGCTTCTTAACCCTCGCTGCCCTTCCTCCACCTGCAGCCTCCTTGTCTCCGTGTCTTCTTCTTCTCCGTCAGCCTCTTGTCCTCTTCACCACATCCGACCTGATGATTCCCCTGGCAGGAGGAGCTTTAGGACCCCCCTCCTCCTCCTTCTACTTGTGTTTTTCAGCCGGCTGGGCCACAGTGAAGCCTTTAAAAGTGAAGGCAGTCTCAGAGCTGCAGCCAGAGGGGGGGCATTAACGGACAGGAGTGGATCACCTAGGCCTGACTCTGTGTGTGTGTGTGTGTGTGTGTGTGTGTTTCCTCAGCTCAGGCAGCCTCCGGTGAAGCGCCTCCGTCTACGAGGTGACTGGTCTGACACGGGACCCCGAGCTCGCCCCGAGAGTGAACGAGAGCGAGACGGTAAGATTGCGCTGGGGATGCTGCAGCTGGCGCGTCCGCTCAGGTTACAGGTCAAAGGACTTCCTCCACGCTGCGTTATCTTCATTTCCCCCATGGATGTCACCTCCCAGCGTCAAAACGCCAACTTTTATCCTATAATTAACTGTTACTGAACAGATTTAGACCTCGGTGTGTCACTCAACTGTTTCACTTCTTCTGGTCTTTCCCCTCTTTGTAGGACACGGTTTCGTGTCGGATGAAAGCGCTGAAAGGATGCATGTGTGTATTCTTACAGGAGAGCAGAGCCCGAATGTGTCTCTGATGCAGAGGATGTCAGACATGCTGTCGCGCTGGTTTGAGGAGGCAAGTGAGAGTCAGAGCAGCAGAGGAACTCGACCTCAGGCGAGGCCCAGAGGTGAGGCTGCCACACACTACACTGCCAGAACTATAGAACTACTATAATCATTAGAATGTTCTAGATTTTATCATCCAGGTTAGTTTTATAGACAAATCAGGGAGTGATGTCTGGAAACTGGCTTCCAGGAACAGCTGTCCGTCCGGAGGGAACGCCACACGCTGCACCCGCCCAAGCCGGAGGATCGGCCCAGTCTGCTCCAGCGGCCTCGGAAGCGGCTGCCCCAGAGGCCCCCGCTGATCGGGTCACTGCCACCTTGCCTAAGTCCCCCTCCTCCTCCTCCTCAGGGTCCTCCTTAACAGCCACAGCACCTCCACCTTCCAGCTCGTCCTCGGTGGAGAGCCCGGCGCCGTCCTCCACACCCACCACCTCCTCGCCCGACTCGGATCAGAGGAGCCAGGTGGAAGGGAGCGGGACGCCTACGTCCACCCCAACCTCCTCCTCAGAGCGCGCTCTCTCAGGTAAACAGGCAGGAACAACAGCTGGTCGGTGACTTGGTGCTTCTCTCCTCAGCATCAGCACAAAGACGAGTTTTCCTTCCAGTCGCTCGCACCACTGGCACTTTTTTCCTCCAGTATCATGTCCTTCCCCTCCTTTATTTGTCTCCATCCTTTTCCCACATCTTCCTCACATGTTTCCCATCAGCCCCTCCGGGAATTCACAGTGTTCTGCCTGCTATATTTCACAATTGCATTTTTACTGGCAAATTCGACCAGCCATCATCAACAGAGCAAAAGATCTTAGTTATGAGGGATAAAATACTTAACCACAATCTTCTCCTGTTTCTACAACTACTAATAAGCTTCCTACTAAATTTTGAGAGGCTGCAAGAACAATTCCAGACTCCCGGAGGGACTGTGTGATGGTGCGCTGGCTCACTCTCCCTCTCTTCCTCTCTTCCTCTGCCTCCTCGTCAGAGTACGGTCCTCACCGCCTGCCCATAAGCTTAGTGTGTAGGCGTTTGCAGAGGTTGCTCCAGCTGGCCGACCCTCCGGGGAGGGGTCCGCGAGCGCGCCCTTCCTCCTCTGCCCCTCCTGAGAGACAGACTGGAGGAGGCACCGCTGCTGCAGCTGGCGCAGAGACACAGCCACACACAGGTTACCCCCCCACGCAGCACCTCTGTGTGGGTTGTTTGCCGGGCCTCCGCCCCTGACATGGACAGTTAGGCTAAGGAAGACACAGGCTTGCTAACCACTAATTCCCCTGCTCTGCTCCTCTTTGTACTTCCTCACCCGTGCGCTGCCTTAAACTCTCACTCACGTGTTGGGTAAATATCACCAGCAAAGTGCCCCATTGAGGTGGCACCAGCAAGTGCAGCACTCTGCTTTTGAACCCTCACGACTGTTTTTAAATGTCATCAATACCTGAGTCACTCATTTAACATCGGATTCACTTTGGTCACATTTAAAAGGTGGCTTGTCGCTGTTCTAAAGTCGTTTCCTCAACGCTCGTCTGTGGTTCAGAGAATGCTTTTAACCCTCCGCCACCTTAATTGTGCCTTGCAAAGCATAAGCTTTAACAGATATTGGTTTGAAAATGCACAAAGTGGGTTTTTGTGTGAAAACTGTTGATAAAACAAGCTGCAAAACAGAGGTGGTGTAATTACGGTCTCCTCCAGAAGGGGGCGGATGTTTGGGGCCACTGCAGTAGCAGGGCCCAGCCTCCATTCTCAACCATGGGTAATTTAAGCACCAGCTCCACGTCTCATTTCCTGCTAAGGTCTGGCCGTATATAACCGTCCTACTAATGTGGGACTTTAGGGTTTTATTGTTAACATCCTAACTGGGCTGCACAGACTTTCGGGAGTTGCCCCTAAAAACCCACTTGTCACACTCACTATTCACAGAAAGGATGAAAGGAGTGTTATGATGTACAGCTCTTGTGTGGTCTTGATGAAACACTAAGTGTCTGTTATATTTGAAGTAGTTTAACCCTTTAGATCCCTGGCTGTGCTGGCTCGGTTTTCCATCTTCAGTGTTCTCATCTGCGTTCCAGATTCCCCCTCGTCTGTGGTGAACAAACAGCTGGGATCCATGACTCTTGATGAACAGCAGGGTGCGTCCTCCTTCATCACCTCACTCCTCCCTCCACTCGCTGGCTCTTCATATCTCTCCCCTCTAAATGTTTCCTGTCACATGATTCTGAAGGGTTATTCTCTTATTTCCACATGTTCAGTCCACTCTGTCCTGTTTTCTGCTGGCTCATGTTCATCATCCCTGTTGCCAGTCCTGGGGCTTTGTTCTCGCTTGCACCTCCGAGGCTGAGCTCTCCCTTCTTTACTGTCCCTCCTCCCTCCTCCTGACCGTTGCCCTGTCCTTCTTCTGTCTCCGGCTCTGTTCTGTTGTTCTTTACCTGTCTGGTTCATACGTGTTGCATCTTCTCCCTCCTCTCGTGTCCTTGTCTGCTGCTTGTTTCCACTGTGCAGCTAATTAATCCAACCAAAACCAAACCCCCCACCAACGTGAACGTGAACACCGATGGTCTCTTTTTTTTCTTTTTTTCTTTTCTCAGGAGCAGCAGAACCTGCAAATTTGCCTCCTGCTCAGCCTGTTTGTGTCCCAGACATCAGCAGCGCCCCCTCCTCCTCCTCCTCCTCCTCCTCCTCCTCCTCCACCAGTCGCACCAGCACAGCCGAGCCGGTCCTCAGCCTACACTACAGCTCGGAGGGAACCACGACCAGCACCATCAAGCTGGACTTCACTGACGAGTGGTGAGGGCTCCCCGGATCAACGCGCCACCGCCCACATTGGAAAACCTTCAACCCGTCCCCTGTCTTAATCCGCTTGGATTGGCAGCGTGATCCAATATGTTTGCATTCCTCTTTACGTGCAGGCCTAATGCAGATGGCACTGAGTGTGTAAACGGGGCTCTGGAGGCTGTTTGCAGGCTCTGACAGGGACCGCTGCCTCTCTCTCTCCGCAGGAGCAGCAGCCCTTCCAGCTCTCTGGGCGGGGGGCTCCCCAGAGCCAGCCAGGCGGGGACCGCGCTGGGCCGGGACAGCTCCGCCTCAGAGCCAGGTGAACTCTCCGCCACAGGCGCATTTCCAGGGATGGGTGCCAATCCCTGATGGATGACTATTTGGTGTCCCCTCAGCTGCCTCCGCGTGCGAGCCGGCCCTGGCGGCGGGAGCCCCGAGCCACGCCTCCTGCTCCGGCGGCGCCGGCAGCTCCTCCGTTCCCACCCTCGAGGGAGGACCGGGGGCTCCTGCCGCAGCCGAGACGGTCGAAGCTGAAGCCGCCCAGGACACGTCGGGAGGCTGCAGGAGGTCGGAGCCCCCGGGGGAGGCAGCGGGGGAGGACAAGAGTCGGCCCACGCGGGGCGGCCAGGACTCCGACGACAGTGACGATGATCCCATTCTCATCCCAGCCTCCAGGCTCAGCGAGCAGGGACAGAGGTACCCAGACGCTGACCCCTCACCTTACCGTTGTCCTGTTTCTCCTACATGAAGCTATTTTTTTGTGTTACCTTTAATGTAAATCTAGATTAAATTCCAGAGGCTCTGCGGTAGGAGATAGGATGATCAGGTAATGGTTCTGCATCAGCAACAAAAGCTTCTAGCCTGCCGGGTGTGTGAAACATCACAGAGCACTGAAACACAACACACACTAAGGGCAACGAGTGCTCTTTGTCCTGGTTTGAGCATCTAACTCACAAGTAGCCACAACTAACAGTAAATTCAGGATGGCGCGCATGTGACTCTTCTGGCTTTGTGTGCACGACAGCTCAATCTTTAGATAAATATAAGTTCTTAACACGGTTTACTCATTATATTTAGGAATGATGGTGTCAGGGAATGTGCTGTTTAGTAAAAAAACTATAGAGTTTGAAACATTGTGACAAAACCCTTTTGAACCATAACATTATCCTGAGAGAAAACAAGCGGAATTCTTCTTTTTGTTAAGTTGTCATTCTTCAGTAACCTCCGTTGTCACAGGTAAGATGGCGGAGTGCAGTATGTGTGTGGAGAAGATTTTACTACCTGTGGATTCGGGAGGTGGTCCAGCAAACGTTATTTTCCCGTTTCTGCCTCACGACCTTGTGTGTTTCACAGGCGCTCGGCAGCTGCTCGCATCCAGGAGCTTTTTCGCAGGAGGAAAGAGAGACGAGAGATGGAGGAGAGCGAGACCCAGAACATAAGGAGACCCTCGGTTAAAATGGTCTACAAGGGCCACCGTAACTCCAGGACGATGGTACGCCCTGGGCTAATGGAGATCATGTCAGGGAGGAAGGATTTAATCGACTTTTGGAAAAATAATCAGATGTTTTCCTCCAGGGATCTGAATTAAGATCAACCCTCACCTTTGTTTGTGTGTAAATCTGGGAAGCAGTTATGCTAATCTGGGATTAGCATTAAATTGGAAAACAGTGAATGGCTGCAGTCTGTTTCATGTAAATTAGGCTTTAATCCTCCATAATTACAAAAACAACCTGCTTCTTTGTTTTCTGTCCAACAGCAGGAGTATATTTTGACATCCATAGTTGCAACTGCTCAAAAAGGGATGACAAACCTACAGCGCTGTATTCTGACGGGCCGCACAAGCGTGAATAGAAACTCACGTTAAACTCACGTTGAACCTGGACTTTGTTCCGTCTTCCTAGATCAAGGAGTCGTGTTTCTGGGGCAACAACTTTGTCATGAGCGGCTCGGACTGCGGCCACATCTTCATCTGGGACAGACACACTGCGGAGCACCTCATGCTGCTGGAAGCAGACAACCACGTGGTCAACTGTCTGCAGCCACACCCCTACGACCCCAGTCAGGGCCCCCCGCCTTCACACACACTGGAGTTTCTGGTGCAGGACGCAGGTTGACCTTGTTTGTGTTGTCCCTTTCAGTTCTCGCGTCTTCAGGGATCGACTACGATATCAAGATCTGGTCACCGCTGGAAGCGTCTCCCTCCTTCAACAGAGCTCTTGCTCACGAGGTAAGAACAGTGTCCCTCGTGTCAGTCACGTGCAGACCAGACGCATGAGAAAACCACGTCAAATGATGCGATGATGAGTGGAATTCCTTGAGCCTTGATTGGACGCTTCCCGTCTCCGTCCCCTCGAAGGTAATAACCCGGAATGAGCTGATGTTAGAAGAAACCAGAAACACCATCACAGTCCCAGCCTCCTTCATGCTCCGAATGCTGGCCTCCCTTAATCACGTCAGATCAGGTACAAGCACTCACGGCTCAGCGCCGTCGTACTTCCCTGTAAACACTCGCAGATCGGACGCACTATGTCTTCATCTCCTTTGTGTTTGTGTCCCAGACCGGTTGGAGGGCGATCGATCCGAAGGGTCAGGCCAGGAAAACGATGACGAGCAGTAGTCCGCTGGAATTTTATTTGAATGAAAATGCAGTTTCTTTCGGCTGTATAGCACTCAGAAAAACCTCAGATTTGTACAAGTATTGTGTAGAATACTTCCTTTTGGAAATGAGTGTTATTTGCAGTCCTTTTGTGTTGTTTTTCTTTTTTTTTAAAGAAGACTTTCTTACTGATGTGTGTGTACGAGGATATTCTATATCTGTGTGAATGCAAACGGCAGAGGGGGGGTCGGTGTGTTACAGAGTGTCCAGTGTGAGTAATGGCGGCTGGTGTGTGTGTGTGTGCAAGGGTGTCTAAGTGCAATATTACTTTGTCAGGAGAACGTGAGCTTGGAACAGTGTTAATGTTGTGTCGGTTGTGTTGCGGATTCGTCGCCCAGAGACACGTCGCTCAGGCAGTTACGCAGGTGAACACAGACTCTAGAAAAACCTGGGCTTTAACGTTGTTAAAGAGAATCAAACATGCGGTTCTTCTACCAAAGGGACGTGTCACTTATTTACAACCTTTAACAGAAATTGAAAATTTAAAAAAAAAGCTGTGCAACAAAAAAAAAAAGAAATAAAAACTGTTGAAAAAGAAACATAATTTTGGTCTCCTGTAGTTTTTACCAAATCCTCCTAATTATTATTGAGCATTCTAATCATTTTGGCCACGGTTGTGTGTACTGGATCATCTTTGTGAACAGAATTTTTTGATAAATTAGCCATATCGGAGGATCATCAGACGTGAACCTTATGAAAACACAACTCCACTGTTTGTATTACTATTTACTGTATAAAATCGACCGATTACAACAATTATCAAATCAACGTTTTCATACAAAAGTACCATCAGAAACTTGATGACTCGATTTAGCGTCGCTAACTCCTGATCAGACAGAAGAACAGAAGCTAACTGGTACGGTTGGGTCCACATGTGACCCATTCCTTCTATGAACCAGTACGCTAACAATGGAATACATTTGAAACCTGGACCTAAGAAGTGGTGTTAAAACGCCAATCTACAGGACTGATAATGACCGTTCCCATCACTCCATCGCTGCTAATATATATACTCTTATGGAAGGTATACAATAACACTAATAATATTTAAGTGCAATAACTGCAGCAGATAAATATTTTGTATCAAAAGGTCACATGACAGTTTCTCTGGATGGACAATACCTCAGAACAGTACCATGAAAGTACATAATCCGTGTAAATACTGCTCTTCTGTTTTTGAGGAGGTCAGCCTGTGGCGGCACAGAAAGGTTCTATGGCACCGGCACCGGAGGACGGGTCTGTCTGAGCAAACAGGCGGTAAAAGCCAGCATGGACAGCCGCCGCCAGCAGTGTTACCAGGAGGGGGAACCAGCTGAGGCGTGACGCTGCAAAAGCTGTGGACGTGGAACACCCCAAGGTGATCCACAGCTTCCCGGTCACCCTCCCTGGTGAGCTAACCACAGAAGAAGACTTCCCACAGTGGAATGAAATGTCGGATTGCTGTGTCCTACTACTTTCAGGTGGGGCGTACCTGGGATCAAGCCTTCTGGGGCAGCTGTGCTCAGGCTGGTTTGTCCTCCTGGTCTTCATCTCTGTCGTCTCTCACGATCCCTTCATCGATGCTTTCCAGCCGCAGCCTCTGGCCGTCCAGGTACCTGGGTCTGGGTGCAGCCCTGCTGCTGCAGGCTCCTCCGGGGAGGCTCAGATCCTCCCCAAACAGGCTCAGCTTGGCGTCCGTCTCGATGGTCCTGGCCAAACAAGAGGCGAAGGCCTCCAGGGACCTGTGGCCCTCGGCGTGGACCTGAACACCGCTGGGGTTGCCGTTTTCAGCTGGGACAAGACAGGAAACAGGGTTGGGTGATCTCATCCGACTTTACAGCAGACAGGTAGACTTTAGCGCAGATCCAGCGGACCCCAGGGGTCCCTGGTCCCTAAGGAAAGGGCCACACCTTTGGAATGTTCCACCTGGTCTTCAAAGGTGACCGAGCTCCTCCTCTTCCCGCTCAGGCTGACGCCGTGCTGATGATGGGAGGATCCGTCCGTGGAGAAGCTCTCCAGCAGCATCACGTCGGTGCCTGCGCGGGGACAGACGCAAGGCAGCCGCGTGAGCGCCAGCGCACGTGTTCCAGCAGGAGACCCACCCACTCAAACGTGAGCGCACGTTTGACTGAGGTTAGCAGTGAGGTTCTGACCTCCAGGTCATGTTTCAAACGGATACGTCTGTTCTCATTCAACACACACCGATGTTAAATGTGTCATTTATGAGTTGTTCCAGACTTTCCTACAACACTCACACGAGTCCTGGGTGAAGCTGAAGCCGGTGTCTCCTGTGCTGCTCCCGGGGGCCAGCAGCTGCCCTCCGCCGGCCAACATGGCGGTCAGGTGTGGGGACATGCCCAGGTCTGAGGACAAGAGAGGAACGTTTCTAAGTGCAACATCTGATCAGACAGCGAGGATGGGACCTTCTGCCCCCCACTCACCTGTGATCCTGTTTGAGATGCTGAACAGGCGGGAAGTCCTCTGCCGCGGGGCAAAGGACTCCCTGTAGTAGCGATCTCCGAAACACATCCCCAGCAGCTCTTTCCTCACCGTTTTGTTCCAGAAGCCATAGATGAGTGGGTGGCAAACCGCACTGCACAAGGACAGCCATGCCACCAGCGTCTCCAGTCCCGGGGCCACGCTGCCCTGCCCCCACAGGGCCTCGGTGCACACCACCCCCACGTACGGCCCCCAGGTGATAACAAAAGTGCCGATCACCACCAGGATGGTGACGAAGGCTTTGCACTGACTCCCGGCGTAGACCAGACTCCGCCGGCTCCCGTTGGAGGAGGTGGAGGTGCTGGAGTTTTTCCGGCCGCTCCTCTGAGCTCCGGCGCCGTCGTCCGGGCCGACCACCACCGTCCCGCAGTGCACCTTGCGGGCTTTCATGCGAGCGACGCGGAAAATGACCCCGTAACAGGCCAGCATAACACACAAGGGCGGGAGGAGGCACCAGATGACCCAGAAGGCCGTGTAGCTGGGTTCCCTGTGCCAGGACGCCACACAGGTCCTCTTCAAGCAGTCAAATTCAAAAGACGACCAGCCGAACAGAGGCGGCAGGCAGCCCACCAGCGAGTGCAGCCACACGTAGGAGATGGCCACCACCGCCCGGTTCCCGGTGATCTTCATGGGGTAAATCATGGGGTAGAGCACAGCGTAGTACCTGGTGAGAAGCACGAGTGAAGTCAGGACCCAGAGCGTCGCAGCCCCACAGCTGGACGGAAGAAATGAGAACACGGACCTGTCGATGGCGATGGCCCCCAGGGTGAGCATGCTGGCGGAGCTGATGAGCAGGTACAGCAGGGCGGTGAAGTTGCACCACACCACCCCGAACAGCCACTCTCTCCTGACGGAGCTGACGGCCACGAAGGGCAGCACCAGCACGGACAGCAGCAGGTTGGACAGCGTCAGGCTGAACACAAACTTGTTGCTGGGCGTCAGCAGGTAGGGCCTGCGGTACAGGGTGGCCACTATCAGGAGGTTCCCCAGGCAGGCCAGCAGCGTGACGGTCGCCATGGAGACCGACTCCAGGGCCGCCAGGCCCTCTCCGCTCGCCACCGCGGTGCAGTTCCTACTGGTGTTCATGGTCAGCTGCTGGGCCACCGGACAGGTGAGGAAAGGGCAGGAGGCTGTGGAGAGAAAGGCGCCGTTATCGCTAATCCACAAGATCTGCCCTTCTTTCTGCTCCGCTCAGGGAACCATTGGTGTGGTTTATCAGCCTGTAAATAAGCTGGAAATGTCCTGGTCGAAGGCGTTTCCTCTGCTACTGAATGTGGAAAGTTTCCCATGTAAAGCACTCTGAGTTGTTGAGAGCATTAAATCTATTACACAGAAAGGCTACTTTGCCTTTACTTAGAGGTTTTAGCAAAGGTGCAAAACCAGGCATCATAATAAAGTTTCAAAACAACATGCATTGTGTTTTAAAGTCATTACATTCATACGTCCAGCTCTCAAAGTGACCCGAGTGATGGATTTCATGACAAACTTGCGCTGAATTCCAACACAGGCGTGTAAATGTTACTTTTAAACGGGTTGTTGGATGGAAAGAGGCCAAAATCCTGCCTAATCAACCCCGGACGCGCCGTGTCGGGCAGGAGGCTCGGGTCCGGGACCAGCAGCCGTCCGAAACCTGCGTCTTTCTCGCTTCTACGTCCACTTTTGTTCAGTTTCAGACGGAAACCTTGGAGCAGAGCGGCTTCGGTGGGCTGGAATACACATCCCCGCAGCCACAGCGGCCACGCTCGCCGAAGCGAGCCGAGGTTCCAGTTAGCCGCTGTTAGCTGAAACTTTCTCCATTGTCCCGGAGTCGGGCTCGTCCTCTTTACCTGACTCGGTTCGGCGCCGTGGGTCCGCATCTTCCACGCCCAGGACCCTCGCCGTCCATCGGGTCCGCCTGTTTCCACTCCTAAAGTCCTATTTACTGGGACCGAAGCCCGAGAAGGCTGCGAGGGGTGCCCAGGCTCGGGAGCAGTGGAGTTTGCCCGCTGCTCCTCTCCGCCCAGCTCGGACGGGCAGCGGCGGCTGCAATGGCGGCGGTTTCCCCCTCGGCTCGGCTCCTCGGCTCCTCCGGCGGTGGGTGGTCACCGATCAGAGCCAACATGTTTTCATTTAGCCGTTTCTCGTCAATGTTGCTTCTCTCTAACGCAACCTGACAACTAAATGGGAGTTTGGTCGTGTTTTTCTGACACAGTCAGTACGTGCAAAACTACATATTTGGATCTAAGTCGTTTTGGTCATATACCATACGACGGTATTTGCATGGATACTTTCAAAACTGTACCACAATGTATGCGTTTATTCTTTTTATAAGGTCTCGACAGTGAGCGGCTGTGTTTATAACTTAGGCAGCGTCGGAGCATCAGTTTTATCCACGACCGGACCACCCACGCAGATCAAAGCTTCCCGCACTAACGTGGCCTTCCAGCAGCCAATCAGAGACCGCCGCTACCACCTCCGGCCGCGGGGTGGCGCTCACGCCCCGGACTCACAGCGCAACTACAGTAATTAAGACCGCGAACTGTTCAACTTTCAACTCCATTCTTATTTTGCTTTCAAAATTACGTTCATGAAATAACTGTCCCTAACAAATTATTAACAATTAACAAACAATAGGCACGTTGATTATTACAAATATTTTCTTTCTGTTTTTTCCCCTCATCATTTGTAAGCCATTTAAAAAGAAAATCGATATTTCGATTTTTCTTCTCAGTTTTGTTCTATCAGCAGGCTCTTAAAAGAAAAGTGGCATTACAAAAATGGGTAATTTCTTTTTTTATGTGTGAATGTATACAAAATGTGTTCATAAAAAGTAATTTACAATAACATTTTTATTTTTCTACACTGTTTTGGGCCCGTTTGGGTATTGAAAGGTGTGAGATGATAAAAAGTAAAGACAGTAAAGATGAATTACACATGTGTATTAAGGTATAATAAAGAATTCTTAATGTGCAGACTGTGACAAATATCACTATCAATGCATCAATCACTGCAGAAATAGGCCCACCAATCAGTTTTGTTTCCACTGTCACAAACTCAGTCCCTTTATACTCAAAGACAAAACTGCTGCTGCTCTGAATTTAAGAAAACACCAGTGTGACTAGGTCCATCTTGAGGACCTAGTCACACTGACCTCTTTTATTTTCATATGTAACCAAAATCAGTTTAAATCTTCAGCATTGGAATTTGTGGACTGTAGTCGGTCAGAAGAGAAACTATCAGACCCTAAAAGAGAGCATAGATGTGATGATGAGATTAGGACTGCATTCTTAGCATGAAAAAAGAGGAAATAATCAATTTACACACCATGATTGTCCACTTTCTGTTCTCCGACTCAGGGAAGACCAGGGAGCGTGATGAGTAGAACACCTCATCATCCACCTCCTCCATTTTCCTGGGAAGACAATGGAGAAAAGTCCAGTCTGCTTTGGCCACACTTGCTGTCTGTAGGAGACCAGAGCAGAAACACGGGGTTGAGGGGTTTGTCCCCCTGAACAACATTACCGGCAGAACACACAAACCACCGCACGTCCTCTGAAGTCTGGAGAAATTCAACTGGTTGATTGCGCCTGAGGTGGACAGTTGTTTTTGGAAGAACTAAACCTTCGCCTGAGCCCACTGCCAGATTTACCTTCATTGTAATCTGGTAACCTTGGAAATCCTTCAGTCTCTTCTTCTTCTCCACCTCCTGCCCCATGCTGACCCAGGTATCAGTCACCAAAACATTGCTGCCCTGGGCTGCTTCCATCGGATCGTCAGTGAGGAGAAACTGGGTTCCATGCTGGGTTAAAGGCAAATAATATTACCGAGCAGTCCGCACACACACATACGTGTACGTGTACGTGTGTGTGTGTGCAAACATCACCTCTTTGGAGAGCCTCTGTGCCTCCTGAATTAAACTCCTCTCTGGTTCGTATCCCTGCAGACATAAAGCAGAAGTTAACCTCGGGGTTATCATGTCTATCTAGTACAAGAGATTTGTGGATAAAAATGCTTTTTTATCAGGATTACAAATCCAAAATAATGGAGATTTAACATCAGCTGGTGCTGACAGAAATGGGTCATGTTGCTCACTTTTATTTAGTTACAGTAATGCTACAAGATGGCTTTTCCTAGATTATTTAAATGCCAAACATGCTCAAATGCATACTTGCATCATATGTCTGAGGTGATCTATGCTGTTTAATAAAGCTGTATGTTAAATTACTAATGGGGGAATTCTTTAAGAGTGTCAAAGTTTTAAATTTGGTTTATTGTCTTTGTAAGTTATATATCCAAGAATACAATAATCAGGTAAACCTTTGGGGTCGCAATCTTAAGATGAACTCCTAGCTTGGCCGCAGCCATCATAAAGGAATGAAGGACGTTGTTTCCGTCCCCGATCCAGCTGACAGTGAGGCCCTGCAGTGACCCGTAATGCTCCTGGAAGAGAAGTAACTGGTAAAATGTTTCTCTGGAGGAAGAAACTGAATCTGCAGAGAGCCTGGAGCACCTGCAGGGTGAGGAAGTCAGCCAGAATCTGGATCGGGTGGTAGAGGTCAGACAAACCATTAATGATGGGCACCGAGGCCTCCTTGTCCAGCTCCTCCAGTGTGGAGTGACGGTGCACTCGCGCCAAGATAATGTCACACTGTCTGGAGAGAACCCTGGGAAGAGGAATAAAACGCCCTCACACCTCAGTGTCCTGCTCCAGGATGGGCGTTTTAAACACAAGTTTCATAGGAAGACGCTTTGATGAGGACCTGGCTGTGTCTGCACAGGTCTCATTAACACCCAGATGGATGTCCTGAGACGTGAGGAAACAAGGGTGGCCCCCCAGCAGAGCAAAACCTGCAACGATCACAGAGGAGGACAGGTTCACACCCGTTTCTGCCCACTGGGGAACATTTGCAGCGCAGGAAGGGTTTTGTCCCAGCGATGTGCTGGAAGGTCACCAGTCAGCACAGCTTTTGTGTCCAATAACAATAAGTTTGACGCCAGCTCCCAGTGTGTTTTATGTGACAGATCAGCCGCTGATCAGCCATGAGGCCACTGAAACACCGATCTGATATTGATTGGTGTGGTTTAAAGCTCCTGCACCTGTCTCTGTGGAAATTCTTGTTCTGGTGCTCCTCTTCTCAAATAACATTGCCATCGACTTGCCTTGCAGAATAGGAAGGTACTGAAATAGAAAGGACAGTTTGTGGCACTAAAAGCTACACACGGCCTCCTCAGCAATGAGGACGTTTATTTACCTGCTTTTCCAGTTTGATCCGATGTTTCAGGTCTCTGGACACCCACAACAGGCTGCGGATTTCCTCGGAGCTGAAGTCTTTGAGAGAGAGACAGCTGCGGCCCTTCAGGCTCGCCGAACCCCGGGAGTCAGGGCCGGAGCTGCAAACCCAAACAGGGATTCACGGTGGGTTGAGCCTAGTTCCTGGAAAAAACCCTGGAACTGCTAAAGGAAAGCGCAGCGTCCTACCTCCACCATCGCCATAAACCGCTGCACTGAGTTCTCCAGCGCTTTAAAACGCTGCCGTGTGGGGAGAGCAGTTTGGCAGACATTGTTGATCCCAACAGGAAGGGGAGAGTGAAGCGTCACCACAGAATCCCCGACACTTAAATCAGCCAGAGTTGCACGCAACAGCGTGGATTTCACGCCCAGCACGATGGTTGTAATGGCGGATTTCACCCAGTGGGTGGCAGTGTTTGACCGCATCCGAGTGGTCCTGAGAGAGAGCGGCTCAAGCAGACACCCAGTCGTGGGTTTGCTCTTTTTCCACACTTTCTTTTCAGACGACTATTTAGGGCATTATTTCATAACCCTCCTCATGTTTAGATTTTGGCAACCTCGACACCATCTGTCGAATGTCAGACTTTTCCATGCTCCTGCTTTCCAAGGACCTCAGCACCCTGTCATCATCTGCTAATCCAGTCCTGCCGGCTTCTCCCAGTCATCATCAGATTCCCTTTAGAGTCTAATGCCAACCTCTGTGATGTATGATATGTTAAAAGGCTATCATTAAAAAAAAAAAGATGTCATCTCAACTGCCAATAAAGCTCTAAGGCCTAAACAGACCCTTGTTATTTCTGTAATCACATCAGCTTCAGGTTTTTTAATGCATCATTTACTGTAAAGGCTTTTCAGGCCTGTGGTAAATTTGAACTTTATTTGTTAATTCCAAGCTATATTGGAGTTAATTTGTTAAACCAAAAAAACAAAACAAACAAATAAATCATTTTAGAGGCAGGTTGTTTAGAGACAATGCTATTTCTCTCTCTCCGGAGAGAAATAATAAAATATACTGGTTCAGGTTTAAGGAAAAAGCTATTTTGCCTCTAGGACTTCTTGATTGTGGTCTAGGTTCCGTAGGAGCACTCCAGGACAGGAAGCAGCAACTTTGCACGCTCAATGACTTTTCCAGGAAATGTGCATAACTGAGCATACACAGTAAAATCATGAGTGTACGTGTACGTGTGTGTGTGTGTGTGTGTGTGAGAGAGAGAGAGAGCGGGGGGGGGAAGAAATATTTCTGGACTGGTTACCGACATCAAAATTTGACACAATCTAATATTGGAGCCCCTTTGGGGGGTTTTGTGCTCAACTTTCTTTTTTCCAAAGTGTGTCTAATAAATTTCCTTAAAACAGGGTCCAAAGACTCCTTCAGCCAACAAACACATGTGTTTGGGCTCCAGCCATCTTAGATACACAAGTATGCGCACAGATAAATGTGCTCTACAACAATATTTTGAAAGCGTTGGCAGGAGTCTCCCTCCATTTGATCAGCGTTTTTTACTGCCAGGAATAAAGCAGCTGTACGGGTTTTAGTGCTCAACATTATTTTTTAAGTTATCAGAAAAATGTGTTTCACCTAATAAAAACCAAGGCATACATATTAAACTTAAAACTAAATAAAATCCCATGATGAACTGGTACAAACATCATTAGTGTGAAAAGTATCAAATGTCCTGATGATCCTGGAATCTCGGATCTGTCGCAAGATGCAATATTCCTAAAGAGTATGACCTTTCCAAAGAAACAAAAAAAAAAAACCATCATACATTTGGGATATTAGCTTAATAAATTACATATTCATCAAATTTTGTTGAATCAGCCAAATGCATTATTTAATCTGAATGCATATCCTGAAAGTCAAGTTTGTGCTAAAGATAACAAACAGTCACATCATCCTAGGCGTCAGCCAAAGTGTGCTCGATCATGCATAATCAGGGCCTGTTTCTCCTCGCACCTCATTGACCCCCTGGTTAACAAGCATCTGAGTGGCTCCGCTGCAGACCGTCACGCAAATCAAACAGCAACAACAACAACAAACAGCCCAAACAAGTGTTTCAAACAGCTTCTCTTAATTATAATTGCATTTTTTCTACCGACCACCATCGTTTGTGAGCCAGCTGATTTGGTTGGTGACTGACTTGACACCACCCACAGATATTGGAGAAGTTTACCTGGAACAACCCACAGAAATACAAAAATGTCTGGAACACAGCAAATATTCCACCAAATAAAGGAGAGAAATAAAAGTAGGCATAAGAACAATAAATCAAAAGAACGACAATGACTTAAAAACATGAATTGTAGGATTAACTTGGTATTTCTCTATTTGAATGTTAATTATTATTCATAACTAAAGTGGAATAACAATAAGGAGAAATTAAAACATGCTGGAACCCCTGAGGTGCCGCTGATAGGGAATAAAAGAGTGTGTGAGGATGCATTCAAGACCTCACACACCAGACCCGATTCACACCAGCAAAGAGCAAAAGGAACGGACGGGTGATACTTGGCACATGTCCCCGACTGTGAGGGAGGACAAGGTCAAAGCAGAGGCGCTGCTGCAAAGGTCAAAGAGTCTGCCAGAAAAGTCCAGGAAAAGGAAAGGAGTACTCGGAATTACATGGAACGGAAGGAGGTGGAGTGAGGGAGAGAAGAAAAAGGGCCGGTGACGATGCAAGTAGAGGAAGATTGAGAGCAGGTAGAGAATAAAGGGAAAGGTGGGAGTGTGGAGTTGACTCAGAGGGAGGTGTGAAAAGACAGGGTGGCTCAGAAGAAAGAAGTGAGGAAGAAGTTCACTCCGATTCAAAGACTACAAAATGGAGGCCATGAAAGGCAAGAGGGGTTTAGTGAAGAGGACGGGGAGGACGAGAACGAGGAAGGAGAGGGCGAGCAGGAATCATCCTTGGAGAATGAATTTGATTAGGAAGATGAAGTAATAACGTGAACCCATCTGTCTTAAGTATTAAAAGAGCAAAAAGCCTGGTCACATGTTTGGCAACAAGGTGTCGCTCTGGGGGGGCAGTGAGGCGGAAAAATCTACTGGAACAAACACATCTGCATTGCACAAGAGGAGCAGCTCAGCAGCTGTTCTCTTGGTGAACGGGCTCTGATTTAGGGGTTTGGAGCTCACAGGGCCGAAGAAAGGACCCAGTTTTCCCATCCTGGTCCAGTGTGTGTGTGTGTGAGAGAGATCTGGTTCCCTCCACGGGTGAGAACACACACAGCCTCAGAGCCCCTGAAGTGACATTTTCAAGAGCGTCAAAGATTCGCCAGGTTCCTTGGAGTGACTGTGGGTTCTTCCTCCTGTTCCTGTTCCAGGACTCTGCAGAAACCTCAAGGTTCTGGAGCAGCTCCTTCAAGGACGATGAAGCTGCTGACACATCCAGTGGTCCTCTGACGACCTGCAAACAGTTAGTTTGTTTAACCATTATCAGCTCGTTCAACAGATGAAATGAGTTTTTCCCCCCTGATCGATGCAAACTACAGCTGGTCCTCAGGCCCATGGATCTGCTGCCCCAGGCCTTTGGTGTTTACACACCTGTTGATTTTACTTTATCTAAGTCTGAACTCTTCATTAGGCCAGAGGCCCCGGGGCAGTCGTGCTGAGGGACTCCGACAGGTGATTACACAGCTGAGCTCTCTCTCCCCACCGCAGCTTCCTGCACCTTCATGTGTGGACTCGCTGCCGATGGAAAAGCTTCTGAAGAGTCAAACAAAACCCAGGTCGGGCTTTCAACAGGCCCAGGCTTTCACCCAGCTCCCACCTTTCCTGCTGAGTAGGCTGACAAGAGGCACAATTATCTCCATTTTACTTCATTTTTTATTTTATTATTATCCTATTTTTTGTTTACTATTATTATTTTCAAGCCCAGCTTGAAGTTTCTGTTTCCGTATGTGTTTGGTTTGCCTGGTTTTGGGGCCGGAGCAGCGGGATCTGACAGCAGGCAGCGCAGCTGTCCTGCAGGATCATGCTGGGAGCAACTGGGCCGTCTTCTGTGGCTCCAGTCCCTCGTACTGGGAATCAGGAACGCGTCTCAGTTGAGCCACATGAGCTGGCGCTGCCTCCTGGATCTGGCTCGCCTCATGGCAGGCTCTCCCAGAAGAATCCTCCCTTGTTTCTGGAGCAAGAGGCGGGCCTTTGGAAAGGAGGAATGCGCTGGAAGTTTTTCCTGCCTTCTCCTCTTCACATGCTGAACAGGGTCCGTCCAATTTCCAAGATGGACATGTGGCCGCTGCTGCTGCTGCTCGCCCAGCCCCGCCTGGGCTCCGGCTCCGAAGGTAAGACCCTGACAGCGCGGCCAAAGGGGGCAAATCACCCATTACCCACGGTTCAGGACCGCTGGACTGATGAGTTTTCGGAGGAAGCTTTGAGGCCAAAGGTTCGTGGAGTCATTCGGCTCCTCTCTTGGCGCACCGGAGGCTCCGTGCGCTGCGCGCTGATTTACGGTGAACGTGTTTGCGTGGAGGGGCGGGGGCAGCGGGGGGAGTGCAGTGTGCATCTGGGGCACTTTTCTCTGCACGGACCTCTGATGAAAATCCCGCATCTCCAGTGCGAGTTTGCGCTTTTTTTTAATGCCTGAGTGGGGAACTAACCAACAAGAACTCCCTTGAGTCTGGTCAATGCTGCTCTTTGTGGAGATGAGTTCCTGTGTCTGGTGTTGAGCAAACACACAAGGATTCACACCCCAGCAGGGCTGCTGACCCCCTTCTTCTTCCGCAGACATGTCCTGGGACTAATAACCCATGAGTCTAACCTGAGACCAAACCAGCCTGGAGCAGGGTTTTTAGGTCCTGGACCTTTTTGAAGAGAGTGTGTGTGTGTGTGTGTGTGTGTGTGTGTGTGTGTGTGTGTGTGTGTGTGTGTGTGTGTTGACTGCCTGTAGATGGTCTGAAAGGGTTTCACCACTGCTGATGATCAAACAGGCTGAAACATGAACACAAGCTCTGGCACAGATTTCTAGACAAAAACTGCCTGTGAAGCTGGCAGTAGGAGCGTGTGTGTGTGTGTGTGTGTGTG
>CAAE01014781.1:838434-853434 GCA_000180735.1 Tetraodon nigroviridis
GGAGTTGTTATACCGCAGCGTTATTACCCCTCTGTTTCCTTTGTTTCTACTCCATTTAAGTTCAACACACCATTAGTCAACTACTGGCTGGTCGTCCACGCTCCCTCACTGCTCAGGATCAAAAGCTCGTCACATCTGCAGCATCTGCAGGCTGATTAGATCCACCCAAACTGCTAAGTGGCCTGATTGTGCGCCGTCTGCCGTCTCCCCCACAGACCTGGCTGTGGAGGCTTTCACCAGGACTCGTGCAGAAGAGCCGGCAGGCAGATGAACACACGCAGGCTCTGAAAAACGAAGCTCTAGCGCAAAGAAATGAGCCGAGAGCGCTTTCACGAAACAAGGCCGCACTCAGATGTGATGAAGATCATTTTTATGCACTTGCAGACTGGTTTTATTTTTTTACACCAAGGCTGCTCATTAACCCAGTTTCAGCTGGATGTACAGAGACGGAGACAGTTAGAAACGGCTCTCTCTTTTCACACAGATGAATATTTCATCGCAGCCATTTCTGTCTAAACGATGCTCGTCTGCCACAGAGCAGCAACGCTTTCCTCTGAATCAGCCTGCGGACGTGGAACGAGCAGCCCGACTAACCCCCAAAAGCCCGATTTCTAATTTGATGGACTGATTTTTACTGGTGGAGCAGAAATCTGGATGGAAATCTACAGCGTCTGAAAAAAAAACCAAAACAACAACATATTTTTGTCATCTTTTTGCCATCTTTTTGCCATCTTTTTCCCCAAACACAGCTGCGTCTGCTGCGCCCCACCGGTGCTGATATTTACCAGAGCTGCCATTCCACCAGAAAAGGGCACGCTGCTCTGTGATTCTGCAAAACCCAGAAAATTAATGAATCCTCATCACTCTGGGAAACGAGCCTCTTTAAGCTCACAGATGTTTTAGAGAGCAGCAAAAAAATAAAAGGGTAAATTTGAGATGACGTAAAAAAGACGTGCTGAGCAGTTACACAACAACGCTGCTTATTTATGTCTTCGATTGAATTACTCTTTTGGAAAATGTGCTGTGAAGGAGAACAAGACACTGCAAATCATGCTGCCTTGCTCATTCTGACACACAGATCTCTCATGTGAATGGCGCCGTTTAAGCAAACCGGTTTGTTTTTTACATCAGCATCGTGATCGTCGCCGCAGCTAAAAACTCCAGACACCGAGAAGACAAAAGTGGAGAGTTTTTAATGAACCAGCTGTTCGCTGGGTTTTCCAGTGTTGATCTACAGCCTGCAGAGAGAACCTACACTCTCAAAGCAAAAACAACAGGGAGAAACACACACACACACACACACACACAAAATAAAAAGGGCTGCTGGTACTGACAAGCCGAAGCTGTGTCTCTGTGGCATTGCTGAGTGTAGATTTGACTTTAATCAAATCTGCTTTATGGAGTCAGAAAAAGCCCAAAAATCCTCTAAAAATCTTTTTCTGACTCCGTTGCTGCACTTTCTGCTGACCGCCACAAACCAGTTTGAGTCGGCTGATCAAACAGCCGGGCCTGGCTGGCTGTTGTCTCTGTGTTTGCCTAACTGGGCTGTGTCAGCCTTTCCAACAACGCCACCACCGCTGTTGGCACACGAGGCCTCGCCTCCATCCCTCCGACGTCATGACCCAGGTGATACCTGGAGGGCCTGGAGGTCCTTGAGTGTTTACCTTGAGCAGCCCCTGGGCTTCATTTCTCCAGGGGAGAAGGTTCCCACAGGTTCGAGGGGCTGACGCGGCGTCATGGCCACCCAACTGAGCCGCTCCTCTCAAGGCAGCCTCCACATGACACCGGTGTTTCTGGGGTGCCCCAACACCAAAACCCCCCCCACCACCAAACCCACCACCCCCACCACCCACCGCCCCTCCCACGTCTGCAGCGCTGGCTGGCGTGTGGATGGTCTTCCACTGATTGCCTTTGTTGCAGGCGTGATTAAACTGGGATGGAGCATCTCAGAGGGTGCGCGGGGCTCCATGCTGCATACCAAACGGGCACGCAACACACTTCAGAGATCCACGGCATCATCATCAGCGAGGGGGAGGAAGAGGAAACTCAGCAAAACACAACGCCGTAGAGATTAGACATGATTCAATGCGGCGGCGGCACAAAGGAGCTTTGTTACAGCCGCCCAGATCATCAGAAGAGTTAATCTGAGTGTAATTGGGCAGATTATGGTGGATATTTATGAGGTTACAGCAGACAAAGAAAATATAAAAAGATCTTCTGACATTACTCCCAAGAAAAAGCAGATCAGGAGGAAAATGAGATGATCTAGTCTTGCTGTAAAGTGCTGCACTCGTTCTCGTTGTGGTGCATCAATCATCTAATCGTATCTTTATTTGATCTGCTGCAGCCCTGAGCCAACAGATTGCCGTGGTGACGCTGCTGCGGCTGCTGCCAGGAGGTTCCCGCTGTGTGGGATTTCTCACAGAGGAATGTGGAGCGATCGCCAGCTAATTTGATGATTGATTAAGAGGAGGTTGTAAACCTAATGAGATGACCTTCACTGTGAAAAGGTGCTGCATAAATGGGACTTTTGCACTTACTGTCAGCGCATCAGCGCAGCGTTTTTATTCCTCTGGCTGGAATTGCTCTCTACTTTGTTTATGAATAATTTACCAAATTACCTTGTTCTATATTTCTATTTTCCTTTTTCCTCTGAAATCAAACACAACGGGTGCCACAAACCACATGTAACACCACCAGAACACAGCAAAAATATCCCAAAGCACATCTGCTCTGTATGTATTTAAACGATGGTGGATATATTACAAAAATCTATTATTTAATAGAAATGACCTTTTTGGGTTCATTTAAATGAAAGAGAGCCATTGTTTGGTACGTGTGAGAAGACTTTTACAATGTGTCATGTTGATGTTTTTCACTTTGTGATAAATCGGTTTGTCTTTTTATTCTTATTTCTGCCAAACTCTCTGACTGAAAATGCACAGCTTTTTTTTTAGAATGCCTAAAAAATTGTGCAGCAAATTGTCAGCAAAATGTCTGTTATAATAAAGTGGATGTGACACACACACACACACACACACACACACAGAGCTGTAATGCTGCGTGGCTGCTCTCCTCAGGGCTCGCTTGTGCTCTGGAAGAAGAGCTGCGAGCGTGAAGAGGAGAAGCGGGGGAATCCCTCCGTTCCCTGACTTCTCTTTACATTTATTTGCCAATTTATTCTGCCCGTAGCCTCGAGTGTGAGAGCAGCCAGAGGCCCCGGTCGGTGAGCGTTCTCCCTGTGACAGAGGGAAGGCAGCCTGGACAGACAGCGCTTTTAATCAGGCTCAAATGAGCCAATTCAGGGAATCAGGTGGAGCACAAGAAGATAACTTCACCCGTTCGGCTCTTCACATTGAAAAATACTTCATTTCTTTTAGATTTCTATCAGATAACACTATCTATGGCCTATATGCTTATGAACTTGGCATTATTTTGTCATTGTTTGCTGCCCTCGTGACGTTGCAGAGGTAAATTTGCAGACTTGTGTCAATAAATAGGTGAGTAACGCGATGACCCGGGAGGCGTCGCCTGAAAATCGAAAAAATAACAATCCAAGAATAAGAACAATTTGGAAAATAACTAAGGTGTGCCCAGAGTAGGTCCTGTCAACGGCACTCCGTTTTAAACAGGTTCAGGAAAAGCACAAAGCAAATTGTGCAGATGGTTTGGAACATGAGGTCTAATTAAAACACGCCTGTTTTCTGCCATCGATCACACAGAAAAGCACTGAGCTGATCCTGGCTGATCCTGGCTGATCCTGGCTGATCGCTCAACTAGAAAACCAGTTAGGCCTGCAAGTATAAGTCTGTTTCCTTGTCTGACTGTCCTTGAGTTCTTGACATTACCCATGTCCAAGCCCCCCAGCAACCAACCAGCCAACCAAACAGCCAACCAACCAACCAACCAACCAACCAACCAGCCAACCAGCCAACCAACCAACCAAACAGCCAACCAACCAGCCAACCAGCAACTCCTCCATAAAAACCTTCAAAGTTGTACAGACACAGGTTGTCCTCCTGTCCCGACACTCGTGGAGACACCAGTGCGACACCCAGACAGAAGTACTGGAGTTGAGGGCTGACGCACCGCTGGAGCCAGCGGAGGTGTCAGTGGGCTTTTGCTGCATTGCACCTGCACAAACGCCTCGAACTTTACTCGCAAACTATTTCTGTCTGATGTCACAATCCGACGCGCACCGGGTCGTGATACCGGGCAGAGAAGTGCCTCCCGAAGCCACCATCTCCGACCAGAAAACAAGGAAAGATCCAAGAGGGAGAAATGATGCATGGCTCCAGCGGCTGTGCCATATGGCAGAGATAAGGCAGCGATCCTGGAGCGTCTGCGCGCCGCCGGCTGACCTGCACATCGGCTGTGGTCTTACCTGAAGGCTGCAGAGAACCTGGAGAATCCGGCGGGGGATTCCGGAGGGCGCCGCAGCCGATCGGGGGAGCGCGGACCGGTGAGCGTGTCAGTGCGCCTGGGCACGGTCTGAAGGCGCAGATCCGGAGCAGAGCAAGGGTGTTCCCGACATGTGGGGGCGTGGCGAGTACGTGTGTGTGTGTGTGTGTGTGTGTGTGTGTGTGTGTGTGTGTGTGTGTGTGTGTTCGCGCCATAAAATGGGTTATGTGTTTATCTGTAACAATGCGACAACCACGAACTCGGTTTTGTCATCTGTCATTTTCTCTGCTGATGATCTAAAAATTCTGCTTCAGCAAATTTGAAAATGAGCAATTTCAGGTTCCAGATTCGGTGACGAATTGAAAATAAACGCAATATGTGCAGTTTGTAATATCACGGCTCACCCATTTTGTGATGTTATTGTGACTTTGGCAACAGTGCAGCATCAGCTGATTCTTGTGGTTAAAACACTCCTGTGACGTCACTTTATGCAATTTCACGCGCACCTGGCAAAAAAGAGTCTGGTATTTTCCAACCAATCTGCCATCAATCAACCAACCAGCTTTCAGAGCAACTATTCCCTGTTTCGGATTCACGGATGTGTAAACTCACACAGGGAAGTTTTTGAAAGAAATATTAGGTTTGAGGTTAAGCAGCCGTGCAATATTGTGAGGTTTCATTTGGTTTTTAACAGGATTCTTTTAACCATAAACTCAGGTTTAATTAAACCGGCCTTTGCTAGAGCGCCCCCTGCTGTCGGTAATTCACCGGCGTTGTAGTGTCGCCATCCAACCGCTGGGGGCGACAAACCGACATCATGAGCAGCTTCAAGAGGGGCAGCCGCTGGCTTCCGGTGCTCGTTGGCCGGCGGCAGCAGGAACCGCGACAGGAAGCTGACACACTCCCGACAAAACAAAGAGCGCAAACCTCCTTTCTGCTGTAAACCATGGAGGAATATAACTCTGGTGATGAGGTATTTGTTTCCCATGAGCCATTAAATTACATTTTTAGAAGTGTCCATATGTGTCATCAGAAAAATGATGGTTAATTAACGTTAGCTTTGGCTAACTATTGTAACCAGCAGGAAAAGCTAACGGTATTTATCCTGGGGTGTGGTCGCTTTTATTTAAAACTTTATTTAACATCTGGGCGTAAAAAAACAATGTTTTTGGGTTTGTATTTACCTCAAACTTACATACATTTACATAGCAGTAAAATAGTAATGTCAATAGCAGTAGAAATAGTAATGTCAATTTGATCTGTAGACTTAAACTCGGTGAATGTACAGTTTCATTTTAGTCTGCCGAACTCTAAAAATCCAACCCTAACCCTCTAAAGTGTTATTTTTTTAACCTGATTCCTGCAGATTGTCTTTAATGGTGATGAGGCCAATACCGCGGTCAAAGAGGTAAAATTTAATTTCAACAAAACATGTTTAACCTTCAGTTAATTAGAAATGTATGTCCTGTCAGCTTGGTACGGTATTGATATTTAACCCCTCATTTGTGTCCTAGTGTGTTGAGAATGTCATTGGTGGAACGGATTATAACCAGAGTAAGGTGAACCAGTGGACCGCCAGTATCGTGGAGCACTGTCTAACTCACCTGGTGAAACAAGGACGGCCGTTCAAGTACATCGGTGATTCCACCTTACATTCTATAAAAAAATAATAGAGCAGAATGTTGCGCCTCATAGTGGCTGGTGGCGTTTGTTTGTAAATGTTTGTATGTTTTGCAGTCAACTGCACAATCATGCAGAAAAGTGGTGCTGGTCTCCACACAGCCAACTCCTGCTACTGGGACACCAACACCGATGGTGAGAGGCGTTTTATACCGCACACACCAGCACGACGTGTTGCATTTCAGGCGCCAAGGAGGATTTTTTTAAATTTAATTGCTTGTTTATTCATCTTTTATCTACTGCACTGATACTTTTAGAATCATATTTACTTGTTTATTTATTGTGTGGAATAATCTCCTTCCAGGAAGTTGCACAGTCAGGTGGGAGAATCGCACCATGTACTGCGTCGTCAGCGTGTTTGCGGTTGCCGTGGCTGTATGACCTCGGAGGCTGAGCCGCTGGCGGAACACCATCATGTGTGAACCTGCACCCGTGACTAAGAAGATCCTCTGTGATGTTTTAAAGTAGCAGTTTGTTCGCCAGGCTTATCCCTTCCCACAGACACGGTCGACCAAAATAACCTCAGGACTGTGACGCGATGCCTGGTGTGATGGTGAGAGAACGCCTGAGGGAGTGAGAGAACGTGACTGCTACCATGACCTTCAGACACAAAGTTAAAAGTTAAAAAAAGAGGTATGTTTTTTGTTCTAGGTGTTCTGAGGAACATGCTCCAAAACTGGCTTAGTGTTTAGCTTTGCTTCCAGCAACAGTGGGTCCACCACCCTGTGAGAGCGATGGAGCTCTGCGCTCTGGTGTCCTCCTGGGCTCCACAGAACGTACACACGGACCCAGGTTTAACGTCTCTGTGCTGTGTGTTGCGCTACATTCAAACCACATTGAACTGTTGCAAATAGATTTAGTGTTGGTGTTAAAATGCACTGGCTTTATGTAAGCGTTCCTCAATAAATGTTTTATTACACTATTTATATTGTGTTTGTGTCTGCACAGCTGTTAAACAGTTCCTATAAATGACGTTTCCCAGTTGGATCGACTGTCCACGGTGGTGTCAATAAAAGCATTCAAGAGTTCTTGTGAGGAACGTCGTTCGGCTTGTTGGGATCCGTGTTTTGGAACCAAACCTGGCGCTTCCGCGTTTGGCCACCGGGGGGCAGTAAAGGAGCGTCCACGCCTTCAAAACCACACGGTCGTATATAAATATAAATTTAATTAGACTTGAAGTATTTTTTACATATCTGTATGAGACTTATATCTACAGTTTTAAAGTTTTAGCTTCGTTATTTGAATAAATAACATCATTTTTCTAAAAGAGTGCAAATCAACACAAATACCCTCTTGCGCATATATTAGTTGTAAGTGGGTGAAGGTAAAGATACAACCTAAAATTTCAATGATTTTTACAATTAGTTAATTATGTGCGCCGAGACAGCTGTGCTGACAGACACAAACAGGCATACATTAGACGTCAAATACACCCAGTTATCCACAAATGCAGCTGGAGCCCAGCACTTCAATGGAGCACTTGAACCCATTTTGTAAACATGCAGATAAGTGACAGCGAGCGTCTGCTGAGCCGGGCTCCACGATGAATCGTTGGTGATGAACAGGCTGCGAGACCACGGGCACATTTGCATTTCAACCTCAAGCACAAACACATCACATTAGCTTCCATTAACAACGAAAGGAAAAGCCGCTGCCGCTGCCCCACAAACATGCACCTTACGCTTGCACGCTCCCATGCAATACGGAGACGCAATAAATACAATCGTTTTAAATGTTTGGCTCGTGGTGATCAATAATGCAGCATGTGAGTGTATTCCAGAGGCCTGCAGAGGCTGTTTGCAGCCTGATTCCATCTCCAGCTAAGGACACATTGAAAAAGCAGAGAGACAAAGAGGACTGAAGTTCAACAAGCTTCATGTGGCACTGGAAAATCAGAACGAAAACCCTTCTGTCCTCCGTCCCAGCGGCGCGCTTCAGTTGGGCGGCATACGGCCGCCGACGTCCCCGTTGATTCCTTCGGCCATGCTGCTGCTGGATTCATTGACCGTATCGTAGATCAGGTCGTAGGTGGTGTCATTCTGCAGGTCGCCGACGGCGCCAGCGGCCGCGTTGCTGCTGCTGCTGCCTTGCTCCTCTGCGGAGAGCCGCGCGCTCGGGGCAAACGGGGCCGTCAGCCGGCTGGGTGGTGGGTCGGCGTTACAAACCAGGCAGAGGAGGGAGGAACAGTTCCAGAAGCCGCTGGTCATGCTGGAGGAGAACAGCGATCGGCACGGGTGGCAGAACTGGTAGAAGACCAGCATGAAGAAGATGCCGATGGCGTAGGCCACCAGCAGCTGCAGCACCAGCAGCGGCGCGCAGATCAGCTGGTAGAAGTCGGTTTTATAGACGTACCACAGCAGAAGCAGCGAGGCGTTCTCCACGAAGCGCAGCATGTAATACACAGCCATGCGATACCAGTTGAGGGACTTGTTGATGAGATCCGGGTCGTTGAGCTTCACCTGCACGGCTGACCAGCAGAACATGTTGATGCCGGCGTAGAGGAAGGTGAGCAGGCAGAGCACGATGGTGGTTCCCACCCTGGTCAGGGTCTTCTCGATGTTCTCGGGGAAGGGAGAGTGGCTCAGCCAGAACAGCGTCCAAGGGTAGAGGAAGAACAGCAGGAAGTTGAGCAGAACCACGGGCAGGACCCAGAGCTGCAGCACGGAGCTGAACAGAACCAGGACCGCCACGCGGGTGGCGATCTCGAAGCTCCTCCACAGGAAAATGCACAGGTAGGCCACGGGCCGGATGTCTACTTCATAGTCGTCATATTTGAGCTTGATGGCCAGGATGTTGCAGCGCAGCGCTCCGTACACGATGGAGAGGAGGGAGATCACCATCAGCGTGCCTGGTGAGGGAGCAGAGAGGGAGACATGCAACCGCAGCGTCACTGAGGGGAGGACGGCGCCAATTCAGCCGCTGGCGCTCGTTACGTTCTGTTCCCTCACACCCTGGAGGGTCTGTTCCAGAGAGCTGTTGGCAGTGTAGGTTAGGCAAACAACAATTAACACAAAATATCAGAAAACTTCCACCTGGGCGATCAGTCACCTCATTAAAGTCACTTTCACAGCCGTCCCAACAGTCGGTCGCAACAGTCAGACTCCCCAGCAAGAAAAAAAAGGAAACTGAACGAAGGGGTGGGCGGGAGATCTAGAGCCCCTCTGGCTGTGTCACCGTCACTCACGTCATTTAAGCTGCGTGCTCTGACACGCAGGGTTTCACCATCACCGCTCATCCTCCTGACCCCTGACCCCTGACCCCTGACCCCGCCTCACCTCTCCCGACGGACAGCCCCCTCTGCAGGACGCAGATGTAGAGCTGCAGCGTGAGCTGGGGGGCCGAGCCCAGGAAGGCCTGGATGACGGAGGTGCGGGCAAAGGCTGCCCGGTGGGTGAAGAGCTTCCCCTCCGCCTGCCCCACCTGCCGCTCCACCTCCTCGGAATGACCCCCGCGGGGCATCTGCTTCTTCCTGGTGATGCTGACATAGGGCTCCTCCACGCGGCCCGCGCTGCCGTAGATGCAGAACGCCTCCAAACACCTGCACAGAAACGGCCGGGAGATGAAGAGCGACTGGAGCCCCGTGAGAAGGTGAGGAAGGAAGACGGTGAGCCTGATCAGCCGGGCCTGCCCACGCAGGAACCAGGCGCCCACACCCACACCGCCGCTCCCCACCTGAGTCCTCCCACGAGAGGCGTGTGTGATCCACACACAGGCACAAAACGGCCGCTCTCGCCTTAGTTAAGTGATTCAAATCTTATGTAAAACTCTGGACGACAGACTTTTATCTACATGGCTGCGCAGCATCTGCGCTGTCGTCCACAGCGCAACAAAAATGTGCACAATAAAAAGAACGTTTACAATTCAAATAGAGGTTACCCCTCAGGTTGGGGGCAGGTTTTGTGTACATTCCTGAGGAATTAGAATAGCTGATTGGGCCCATTAGAGACTGAAACCTGTTGGATGAGGCCGTGTTGTTGCCCCAGAGCTGCGTGTGTGCGTGTGAGAGGTGTCAGTTACCACGGCTGCGTGTGGCGAACGAGGGAGTAAAAGAGCGCAAACGGAAGCGTCTGCTGGAGCAGAGCAACAGTCCCCTGCACGCTTGTGTTTGCAGAGATAAGGAAGCAGCCGTGACGTGCGCTATTCTTAGACCTGCTCCTCACCGAGGAAAGACGCACCAGACTGAAACGTAATCATCTGAGCGCGCGTTGGACGGGAAACCAGCCAGGGCCGGAGCCACGGGGCCACAACGCCCAGGGGGAACTAAACGGTGGCGTCTAGCTTTCCGCTCTTTCCGCCTGTTTGGAGAGGCGGTGGCGGCGTGAAAACGGCCCTTTAGGTGTTTGTGTTCCTGCAACACGAGCGTGACGAAGAGCCCAGAAAGGACAGAGGTGAAACCTCCGCTTCCTCGGATCTCCCTCCAGATCTGCGGAAGCGTTCTGGTCTTTAAACCTTCTAGTTGTTCAAGGATCCAGAGCTAACAGCTCAGCCACCTAAAAACACACACGCAGATGAGAAGTGGGCACCCGAGGAAGCCTCTCAGCGGCCTTTCTGACTGTTTTCTTCAGGCTGGCGCTGTTATTTATGTTTGTGCGGGTTGTTTTTTTCCTGGCCTTGAAAAATATTTACATTCCTCTCCAGCTGATTGCATCATCGCTGAATTGATTAATCATTCAAATCAGTTGTTGGTTTGTGTTCCGTGAGTGTGTTACCTGTTGTCTCCTGTGTGTGTGTGTCTGTGTGTGTGAGAGAGAGAGAGATACCATCATTATTGCGCTACTGCAGCATGTCCAATAATTGTGCAGACCTGAACCAGTCAGTGCAGGCAGAGTTCGGCCTGCTGCTGGCCCGAGAGGCTGCTTCATCAGGCTGTGACAGATGCTCCAGCTGGGTGTGTGTGGGTGTGTGTGTGTGTGTGTGTGGTAAAATGTGCTTCAAGACGCCGCAGTCATGAATAAGTCAGACACAGCCTGGCCTGCAACGCCTAAACTGGGAGGGGAAGTGAAAGTGCACCCTGGGGTGACTGGTTAGCAGCGTGGAACATGTCAATAAGCAACGATCACCCTGACCAGCACAGACACACACTCAGGGACACACACTCAGGCACACACACTCAGGCCCACACACTCAGGCTGGGAGCCACCAACAACAGCAGTAAACAGCCTGGCCAACAGCTGACCGGGAGAGCAACAACGGCGCACCGACCTGACGACGGGTCCGAGCTGCAGGAGGTGCAGCAGCAGCACCAGCGGCCGGTCCCTGCTCAGGTCCCGGTGGAT
The DNA here is from genome assembly GCA_000180735.1 of Tetraodon nigroviridis. NCBI lineage: Eukaryota > Metazoa > Chordata > Actinopteri > Tetraodontiformes > Tetraodontidae > Tetraodon > Tetraodon nigroviridis. Next base: position 849,792 of record CAAE01014781.1, read on the forward strand.
GAAGGTGAGCGTCAGCTGCACCAGCACGGACGGGACGAGGGTGAAGAGCAGCGTGAGCGTCTGCCAGATCTGGTCCCCAGCGGAGCGGTAGGTGGAACTCAAGTACAGCGCCGCCGTCGTCTCGGCCGTAAACAGGGACACCGACACCAAGATGGAACTTGGGAATCGCATCCTCGCTCACTCCGCCATTGGAGGAATGCGGCGCTCCGCTTGGCTCGGAGGCGCCACATCCAGAAGGTTGGACACCGAGGGGGAGGTCCGAGGAGCCGCCGGGCCCGAAGCGTCGCTGCCGCGGAGGGCGGCGCGCTTCCAGGGGCGGCCGGTGGGGGCGCTGTTGGCACCGCAGCGGGGAGGAGGAGGAGGATGACGACGACCCCTTCTTTTCTCTTCCCCTCCCCCTTCCTTCTTCCCCCCCCTCTTTCCTTCCTTTTTCCCCCCCCTTTCCCCCACCCTTATCTTTCCCCTTTTTTTTAGGAGGAGGAGGAGGAGGAGGAGGAGTTGTTGTTCTTCTTATTATTCCTCCTCCTCGCCGCCCCCGAGGAGGCCCTGATGCTGTTTCTTCACCTTCCCGGGTTTGTGCGTAATTCACTTGAACAATATTACGTAAAAATAAAGAGGCAGATTTCTATGAAAGACCAGCGTAAATGGGCCCCTTTATGAAAATGCACATATTTAAAATACACATATTTAAAGAAAATGCTGGGTCTGTCCAGTTAGATTGTGGCTGTATGTGATGATGTAGAGCCACATTAACCAGGTTTAACTAAATTCTTCTTTTTTGCTCTGTCAAACTGTAAAATAGCAATAATCATGTGTAATCCATTATTTTTCTACTTTAAGTACTTTATTAGGAACAATGTTTAAGGCAAATAAAACACAAACATGTGTAAACTTACACATATTCCACAATAGGCACCAAAGCATCTGCATTTGTTTTTCATTATTATTTACAGATTTTTTCTTTTTCATTCTTTTTCTTACAAACTCCAGTCAGATGAAAAGCTGCACACTTTACTTTCTATTTCTAAACGAGAGCTGGTCAAGTCCTCATGCATCAACTGTGTTGTTTTTAAGGCCTCATTATTACATTTATTTCAACAAACTCTTAATTCACACACATTTGTAGCAACTTAAAAAAAAGGTTGCTTGAACAAAACTCGACTTTACCAAAGACCTGCATCACAGTTCCAGTGTTCACACACACATACACACACACACACACACACACACACACACACACACACACACACACACGGTGTTACTGGATCTAATTTAAACCACACATGACAACAGTCGACTCCCAACCGTTTGTATGTTTAGAAACATGAAAACACACCAACGCCGACACTTTGCTCCACACAGAACCACCTGGTCCATCCCCAAAGGTGACTCAGCGGTTTTGCACCAGCAAACACAGATCTGATCTTTGACTCGCTCATCTGAACCTGACGCTCCCGAATCTCTCCGACCTCCAGCCGAAGCTCAAAGATCTGCAGGGAGCTGCACAGCTGGTGCGTGCTGCAACCCCCCCAGAGGCGTCATGTGACGCTAGCTTCGCCGCCACGCGGCGCGAGCATAGTGTGTGTCTCTGGCCTGAGAACACCTCCACACACCCACTACAGCTTCTGACCCTGTTTTATTTTCGCTGCTGCAGTTATTTAGAGCGTTTAGAAATCTGGAAAGGTTTCAGCAGCAGCTGTGCTCAGACTCTGGGGATTCTGGAGCGTCGTTTGTTCCGGTCGAGGAGCCGAAGCAGCCTGGATCCGTTCACACGAAGACGCTGAAGAGCGGGAACTCGGCCTGCTCCGGCTGCAGGAGGTCCACCAGGAAGCAGACGGTCCCGGACAGGCCTTCAAACAGGCTGCAGACGCTGCTGGGCCAGCGGGAGCCGCTCTTGAACTCCTCCGTGAAGAGAAACTCTGCAAACCTTCGGGGAGAAACACACATAAAGGTGCATTTTAGAGCGCCTTGAAGGGCTGGCTGGTGCTACAGGAGGAGGGTTTCTCGCCTCTGAGCCCTGTAGATGTACTTCCTGTTCCCGGTGAGCCGGTAGAGCAGCAGGAAGACGTAGGCGCTGCCTGCGACGCCGTGGCAGATGCCGGGGCCCTTCTTCAGCAGGCCCTTCTGCCACACCAGCTCCCCGCAGCGGATGCAGGTGTCCAGGTACTGGGGCTTCTTGTTGATCAGGTAGGCCTTGGCAAAGAGGTAGGCCACGCCTGCAGGACAGCAGCCGGTCAGAGGGCCCAGCCCCACGCACGCACGCACGACGCGCACGCTCAGCCAGTACCTGGAGCGCCGTGGCACCAGTGCACCAGCTCCTTCTCCCTCTGGATGGCGGCTCCCAGCTCCGCCGGCCAGTTGCAGTTCTGCTCCTGGCTCATGAGGAAGTCGAGGCTCTGCCACACCAGGTCCTTCTCCGCCCCGCTCAGCACGTCCTGGTAGCTCAGCAGCATCTGCAGCACCGAGGACAGGCCGTGGGCCGCACCTGGGGTGGGGGGAGACCACGCCCGCTGAGCCGCACATGCAGAGGCCACATGCACGCACGCAGGACCAGCGCCACCACTCGCTGGTCTGATCGCTCCCATGCAAAGAGAAGTGGATACAGGAGAACGGAGGTGGAGTTGGCCCCGTCTGCTCCCTCCGCTCTGCTGGAGGAAACGTTCCACTCTAACTAGCCCTGACCTACGACCACAGGTGGTTGGTGGCGTTTGCAGAAGACCTGATGGTAGACAAAGTCCCCACACCCACTCATCCATCCATCCATCCATCCATCCATCCGTCTTCTACTGCTTCCTGGGGGCCAGAGCCAGCGGCTCTGGTCAGCGGCTCCTCTGACGGTAACATGAGCGAAGCTCCCAGAACAACCCCAGGGGGACTCATGCAGGTCTGAGGGCCTGAACCAGCTCCAGACTCTGTGGTCATGCAGACGGGGCCGCGGGGCCTGCGGGGCCCGGCTTACTATGGTCTGTGTGCAGGTGTGAACCTCACTGAGGGTCCCTGGCAGCTGCCTTCATCTGATGCAGTCAAGAGAGGAAAGTTGGCACGTTAAGACTTCATCTCGGCCCCCCCGGAGCCCCCGGCTGGAGGGCCCCTCCGCAGACTCCTGGGACCAGGCTCTTACCCAGATACTCCGTCCCGTAATAGGAGAACATGAGCGGGAAGGGCTTCCTCTTCCTCCTGGCGTACTGGCGCCCAGACTCGATGATGGCCTGACAGATGGATTTCATCTGATCTTTGCTCAGAATCTAAGAATGAACAAACAGAAGCAGAATTGTTTAAAATCGGCCCCAAACCAAGAGTTCGTCCACGTGGTGAAAAGTCAAACGCTGACCCATCAATTCCTGAACTCATCTTTAGTTCGCTGTGTACTTTCTGGGTGCAAACTCTGGAATCTGTGGATCTTTTTTTGTCCTTCTTCCCCGCAGCTCACCTCCATCCCCAGCCTCTGCTTGAGGACCAGGGCGGCGCACAGGTACCCAGCCCGGCCCACGAACAGCTCGTCCGAGCCGCACTCCAGGAAGGAGACGGGCGCGCACACCTCCCACAGGTTCCGGAACCTGCTCAGCGGTTGGACGAAGTCGCCCCAGGCCCAGGGACTTGTAGATCAGCGCGGCCACCGCGTAGATCCCCGCCCCGCCGAGCA
>CAAE01014781.1:858434-927084 GCA_000180735.1 Tetraodon nigroviridis
TCAGGGTAATGTGGAGACTGACTAAAAGTCCTCACAAGTAAGGAGTTCTGGCCGTCCCTGAAGCCGTCTTCTCGGACCTGCACACCTTCGTCACCTGCGCCCCCGACCCACACGCTGGGGAGCCGCACCCCAAAATCCACTCCACCGCGTTCCTGGAGCTGAAAGCAGCAGAACTGAACTTTTGTTGCTTTTAATCTTTCCAGGTAACCTCGATCCACAATTATTTCCTCAATGCCTCTTTACAAAATGTCAGCGTGCCATTTACCCAGCGAGTCGCCTGCGAGCAGAAACCCTCAAGGCTGTGAACTCTTCTTCAAATTCCCACTGATGCAGCACAAGAAAACTGAGGCTAGACAAGAAATAAATAAAAAAATACTGACATTAATGTTCAAATACACATAAAATGTAGTCCTGTACCAGGGCAGATGCTCTTCTTTTCTCTTCACAGTCTAAAGATTTCACATGATGATAACAGCTCAGGGAAGATGTCATTAAAGGTGACCTTTCAGGCTGACATTTATATGTGGATAACCTTCTTCCCCCTGAGGTGCATTAGGAGACTTTCTGGTTCTTGACTGTGCTCTGCTTGTGCAGCAGTGACCTGCAGGTACAGTACAAACAGGGTTTGAATGTAGGCTCACAACAGGCAACAGGTCCACCCTTCAAGGATCTGAACACTGAAGGATGAAGGAGAAGGGCTCCTGTTTGGCATTCCAAACAGACGTGAGCGTCAACGAGTGTGTCGGAGAACAAAAACACACACCAGCTTCGGAACATCTGCAATCAACAGCCTGACACACTCTGATTGTCAGCGGCTGCTTTCAGACTTGATGGCATCTCCAGGGGAAATGAGGCCTGGACACAGCCGCCCGGTTTTCACTTTCCTCCAAATTATAATCCATTATCGGCTCTGCTTCAGCGCGGTGACGGGTTGGCACGGCGACAGAAGAACGCTGGGACAAAACGGGCTTTAAAGCAGCGGTCCCGTTGGGTCAGGTGACTGTTACGGGCACAGCAGGAAGTCCTTGATGCTGGGAGGGAGGAAGAGGCTGGAGGCTCTGTGGAGGCGGCTCCGGCCCAGACAGCGGCGGATGCAGAACCGGCAGAGCTGCGACAGCGAGCCGGGACCTGGGCGGGCGGGGGCAGATGGGGGGGTTATCCCATCATCGGGGGCTCTGAGCATGATGAAGGTGTGAACGTCTACCGGGTTACCTCTTCTCTGGAGCGCCAGTCTCACGTCGCTGTCCGGCGGCGAAAGCTCCAGCGGCGTTTTCCCCTCAGGGTTCCGACTCCACCGGTCTGCTCCGAAGTCCAGCAAGAGGTCCACGATGTGGGCACTCCCAGCACGAGCTGCAGCGTGAAGAGGAGTGTCCTGTCCACAGCCCGTCTCCACATCTGCTCCTGAGAGGAGAAAAAGCAACTTCAACAAGCGTCTGGGATCCCTCCTGTCGGATCTGTCTGTCCATGCAACACGACGTCGGAGCCGACTCTGAACACTAACCAGACGTTCAGCTATAAATCACCGTGACTATTTTGAAAACTCCTGACAGCTTTGCAAATTAGCCTGTCGATGCTAGCCGAGCCAGAAAAATGATGCCTCTGAACTCAGAGAAAACAAGAAAAATTCTCAAAAGAAGCAGGAAATAAATCCTGCCTGAGCTTCGTCATCTGACAGCTAATTAGGATGTTCTCATCTGTTTCAACAGGTGACAAATATGCCGTTGTGACTGATTGGCCACACTCTGCAGATGTGAACTTGGGTGTTATCGGAAGAACGATCAGGGATGATGGAGCTTGGCCGGCTCAGACTGATTCCGGCAGACGGCAGCGCTGCTGCCCGAGTGTGGAAAAGTCAATCTTGTCGGTGCTTTTTAGGACAGTCAACTTAAAGACCAGATGTTTTTCAGGAGGCAGACGCTTCTTCCTGTGAAAGGCAACAATAACAAGCTGTTTTACAGCTAAAAAGAAGACTTCTGCCTTTAAACCTTGTACTTTTTCTGCCTCCACATCATCCCAGCCCCTCCTGACATTGATCCAAATGTGGATCTTATAACAACAATATTAACGACTCAGAGGACTGCGATTGTTGGTGGGATGGCTTCTTCAGCCGCGTTGGCCCAAACACAGACTGCTGTTGTCGGTCCGTCTTCTACCTGAATGCAGCAGCGACATCACGCAGTCGGCCTTTCGGGCGACACAGGCGGAGTAGAGCGGCGTTCCCGTGGCCGGCAGCTCCACGTCCACGCGAGCTCCACGTGACAGCAGCAGGTCCAGACACTCTGTGTGACCTGATGGGAGAAACGCAACAGAGTGACCACCGGGCACATGGACGCCTCAGGCATATCACACACGCGTGTGTGCGCGTCACGTAGAGACACCTTTCTTGGCGGCCTCGTGGATGGGTGAGGCCAGCGGGGAGGGGGTGTAGACGCTGGCGCCGTGCTGCAGGAGGACTCCCACACATGCGGCACTCCCACTGCTGCAGGAGTTGAAGAGGGGGGTGGCGCCGTCTGTGGATGCTGCATCCACCTGGGAGGGAGGTTTTAATGCATTTAATGTCCAAAATAAAGTTTTAATAACAATATAACATATATAGGATGATCATGGGTAAACACTGGGTAGAGTCCATTTTCTTGACCTGATTATAACTTGTTTGTTTGCTTTGCATCAGAAAGTGCTGGAGTGTTTTTCACCGATTTAGAAGTCCAGCCATTACCCACATGCAGAGAGAGAAGTGTGTGTGTTTGTGAGTGTCTTTGTGCGTCATCTACCACCATTTGGAAATGCACGATTTCACAGCTTGGGTGTGCTCTTCTGCTTCCCAGACATTATTTGGCACAGTCTTCATCACAGTGCTTTTCCGCCAAACACTTTACAAATAAAGAGTGAAAAAAAGCCTGACGTGTTCTTACCTTTGCACCGTTCTCCAGCAGGAACTTGGCGCAGGCGTAATGGCCGCCCAGGCAGGCCTCATGGAGGGGAGAAACCAGGTCCATGGTGAGTGTGTCTACGTGAAAGCCCTGAAGGAGCGATGTGAAAACGCCATCAAACACACGGCTGCTGTGAATAATTTGGGTTAAAATCTGCAATCGATTGTGAAGAGAAGACAGTTTGAACCTGGCTGATGAGTGTTCTGAGAGTGAGCAGCCTGCCCTGATATGCAGCATCGTGGAGAGGAGTCCTGTCCGACCAGGAGTCTGGAGGCACCGGCAGACTTTGCATTAAAACGGTCCCATCCTCGACTATTTTATATTCTAACTTCCAAAATGTAACTTTTTAATCTCCAGTTAAACAGAAACTTTTAATCCAAAATCACAGATTTCACAGATTATTCCTCTGTGACTTTGGTTCCACTTAAAAACAGTGGAAAAGAAGAGGAAAATGAGAGGAAGAACTTACCGGCCATCAGAGAGTTACAGGACAAGCCCCCATAGATGTAGAGAGGCCTCTGCCAGGACAGGCAGCACCCAGTCTGTACGGCAGCCATGGCGAGAGAAACAGCGGCGCTCTGGAGGGACTGCGGAGGACTGAAGCTCACCAGCCGGATACGCAACCTTGAGTCGGGCCTTCCTCCGTTTCTTATCTGGGTCCTTGGCCGCCTCCTACGAATAGGCACCTCCCGCCCACCCAAGTCTCAGTCCATGGTTGTAGTCCACAGTGTGCATGACAATGGCTGACCACTCCCGTCACCGGAACGCGTGGAAACAGGACTACAAGAACATTTAGCTCAGTTATCCCAGGTTAGATCTGTGTTCAGATGGACAAGGTTTCCTCCAAAACGCTCCTCCTTATCTCCAAGAGAAGCCTTGAAGACGTTTAGCTCAACTCATTTCCAAACGTGTTTACTGTAAAAGCTTTTTCATCCTTAGTTCTGACTTGGTTTGGGCAAAATTCAGACGATGTTGGCAACAAACTGAAACAAAATTAAGCACAAATGTGAACACACATCTGCAGTTTATTCAGAGTCAAACGTAGTTTCATCCCCCACCACTCTGGCCTGTAGAAAGAGGATTTAACGAGCGCTCTGAGTGCTCCATTCCACAGTGTTATGCAAATGACAGTTGTTGCCCTGCAAAGCCGCCTTATCTCATCCCTTTCACGCCTCTGCTTCGTTCCACAGACATTAGCAACAGTTGTTTTAGGTTGTTGTGTAACGTCTCTGTAGGCAAGTTGTCTCTTTTAAAAAAGTCGGTCCAAGCGTCAGTTTTACCAAAATGAAGCACCAAACACCATATTAGAGCAGTGTATTCTTGATTGTGCTCTTCCTGGAGTCAAATCATTGCCTGAGAAAACCATCATAACATTTTCTGGTAACATATAGGAGTGAAATAAGCTGCGCTGAAATACACTTAAGCAAAACCTTCATTGTATACATTTACTGTTATATGTGAGGTAAGAAGTTTAAGCACAAGTTTGAATTAGTTAGCTCTTTCACGCTGTCTTTCCAGTTCAATCTCATGATGCAAATCAAACTATAAACTCACTGAACAAAAAGTAAGACTTAAAATGGTCCCTTTCAACATTGGAATGTAAATAATAACTGGTGTTACCGTGGATACGGTAACCACGTCCCCAATGTTATTTAAAAAAAAAAAAAGACAGAAAAAGAAAAGCGTTCATTTTTCAAATAAACTTGATTGTGAGGCTCCCTTTGTGGCACCAAATTTAATATCTGACTGCTGCCTCCACATTCCGTGAGGGCCGGTGGCGTCCACGGCAACGTCCATGAACCTGTCTGGCACCAACCACTGCAGAAGCAGCAGGAAAAGGAAGTCTAAAACCGCAAAGAAGGCAAAGACGCAGCCAGCCACGGGGCCGCAGTGAGACCGGAGCCTCAGTAACCGTCTGTCCAGGGGAAGCACCTCCTCCGTCGATACTCTGTCATACACCTACAAGAAAAAACCCTCCGTCAAAATCTCCAGTTGGTGCGACTGTTCTATTACTCATTAAGTTTCAATTGTGGCCAGTCTGCACCTGAACTGAGCTAGCAACACCCAAGTATTCAGTGGAATACGCAGGAAAATCTAGTCTGCATGAGGAGGTTGATCTGGATAAACACACCTTTTCAGTCCTCTCTGCAACGTTTCTCCAGGTGTAGAGCGTTCGCACCCGGGAGTGGATGGATTCAGGGGAGGGGACAGCACCTGCACGCTGCCGGGCAATGACCATCTCAAGACCAGCGCACAGCGAGCGCACCGTCGGCTCACACAGCGTGATCAGCTCCTCAGGTAAGACCTCGGGAATGCCCCCCACACGAGTGCTGACCACCTGGGAAATGGGAGGAGAAAAGAATCACAAGAGTTCTGCAAGTTCAAAAGCAGGAATGTGCAGCAGGTAATGAACTTAGAGCAGGAACCTGCAGCCCACAGCTGGCTCCTTCCACGATGGCCATGCAGAACGCCTCGGTCAGGGACGTGTTGAGGAAAATATGGCCCTGCACAAGAACTCCACGAACATCTTTGTGCTCCAAAGCCCCCAAAAGGCGCACCCTAGGAGCATTAAAATCAGAAGACACAAATGATCCCAGCTGTATGTCGGAGCTATTCCTGTCTGCAAACACACCACAAAGATACGACAGCGCTGTCAACGTTGAGCAGTGAGCTGCGGTTGCTGCGCGTAGGGACCCACCGGTCATGCAGTTGGTATTTCTCCCTCACTTCCTCTAGTACGAGTCTCTTCGGTCCCTCACCGCCAATTAGGAAGTGCAGATCTGGATGTTTGAGGCAAAGCTCTGGGATTATTCCACCGAGGAGGTCGATACCTGATCACAAAAGAAAACGTTAGTGCTGACGATGCTGACGCAACTAGTTCATTCTAACTTGGGCGACATACATGTGAATTAATAATACCTTTGGTTTATTTTTTCTCTGTACCTTTGCGGTAGACAAGACGACTAATCACAACAATAGTGATTCGGTCATCTGGCCGTGAAGATGGGTCAGGGGTGAAGTCCGTGGGGTCGACAGCATTGGGAATGACAGACACGATCTCTGGGTTGAGAGCCGCACGCAGCACAGTGTTCTCTTTACTTGTGTACGACACACAAATGATGTGATTGGTATCACAGAGCGAGACAGTGAGAAGCTTATTGGTCAGCACCGAGCTCACATCAGCAAAGCCGAAGAGCGAATGATCGGTGAACACCTGCAAATGACAACAGCCTGTGAAATATGCCATACAAAGACAGGAATATGATATATGATACAGAATCATGAATAACAATATTGTGACAATCATGTACCGTATTCAGGCCCATCGTCTTTGCGTGGAACAGAGCATCGTGGGCCATGGCAGAAAATGAGCTGTGTGCGTGCACCATAGTGATGCGCTCCCTCACAAACACACAGCGCAACAGTGGCAGGCTGTGAAAACAGGTAGTGGCTGTGGACTGGTTATACATCACCTGCAGGGGAAGGTAATAGACCTTGAGTCCACTGGTCAGGTACCTCACTCCTTTCCTCCTGCCATAGGCATGGGTGACAATTACCACCTTGTGTCCCTTTTCAATCAAACATTGGGAAAGCTGATAAATGTGACTTTCCACTCCTCCCATATTGGGATAGAAGAAATCTGACACCATGCAGATGCTGTGCTTCTTGACGAGGCCCCTGGAAACATCTGCAAACCTTATTCGGCATGGTGATTTGTTCAGAGCTCCTGCTCTCCGCAGTCGGCGCATTTTAGGTTATCTTTGTTGTTGTGCATCCACAGTGGCTGGAAGAGAGAGCATATTGTCAATCAGATGATCAACTCTCGATTCTCTGCTATAGTAGCATCGGGGTTGAATATGATTATAACATATAATCAACCTTATATATATATAAACATTATAAATGTGTAAAACTTTAGTGTGCATAAAAATTGGCTAGTGAGTAAAAAGAACCCCAAAACATATATATATATATATATATATATATATATATATATATATATATATATATATATATATATATATATATATATATATTTTAGGTATGGGTTTTAACATTTCTATCAGCAACGACATATCCGTGAAATACTCGTTATATTTTCGTAAAAACCTTTGTGTAAAAAGTGAAAGTGTCGTTGAAACGCCTGTGTAGTTGCTCAACCAGCCCATGTACCTGTTAGCCTCTAGCTAACACACTTTATTTTGCCATTTTGTTTAATATGAAGCAAACAGTGTTCCTATTGGTACAATTTGCCTTACCGTCGACGGTACTGATCGATTCAAAAAGTCGCGGTGTTTTGTGCCGGAGCTGCCATTTTTACCAGCTAAAAGAGAACCTTGTCGGGAACCTGTGGACGTAAACGCACCCGCTAACCGGGCAGTTGACTTCCTGGTGTCGGAATGACGTCACAAGTAGTGACGCGCCATCGCAGCGTTGCTGCCACCTTCCGGTGATGTTTGGAAACAACACGTGCGTGTCAACAATCCACGTAGGATATTTAAATACATAGATGCTAGTTACAGATATCAAAGTAATCATAATATCAGTTTATCCATTTGAGATGTGAGTATTAAGACTGACATTAAAAAGCCGCTGGATTCCTTTTTGATTGGATTCTTCTCATGTGTTCTAACCGACACTCCATCCTCGATCCCTACTCAAAAATGGATCTTCATAGGTCAAGACACAGCATTTAAGATATTCTATTCAATATACTTATTTCGACAGAATGGCTGGTTTTTAAAACGGTCAGAGAGACTCCAACAGGGCTACAGTGACTTTGCAATATGAACTCAGAACATGTTCAATAAAGCACTAGATGTTTACTGACTGTTCAATGGCTGAAATTCAATTCATCATCTCATTGTTGCAACAACATCAAGGACTTTTTGTATAGTCTCCACCTCTTTCTACCTTCTACAAGACAAACAGGGACCGTTAGCTGTGTAATATTACAAAAAAAGTTTTAAAACAGCAGATCCAACATGTACGAACTTGATTTGAAGGCAAGTTTAATATTTATGACGGGTTAAAGCAGCCTTATCAGCAGATAACAGTCTCCTTTACAGCCCCGGAAAAATGGAAAGAATGTAAACAAACTTAACAGAATTAATCACAAACCCTGTAAACCTGCGCATATATTCTAAAATTACACGAACTAAAATTTAAAACCGTGTTTAAAAAGCAGTGGCTACACTAAAAAGTGTAAAATGAAGAATAAGCAATTAAAACGGAGACAGGGTTAAACTGGGCCCCAGGACAGCCACATTTGGATCACGTACAAGCAAACACACACACACACACACACACACACACACACACACACACGCACGCACTCACCCACCCCCATCCACCCCCATCCACCCCCATCCACCCCTCCAGCGCCTCACCGCCGCCACCGTTGGGCGCTAAAGGCAGGGATCCATGCGATAAGGCCACCTTCCAGCGACGCGTCTCACCTGCTTGACTCCATAATATCTATAAAAATCGGGAATTTGTGGACATTCGTGCTGGATACCGGGAGGACGGAATGGGGGAGATGAGGGCGTTCGTGCTGTTACTGGCGGCGACCTTGACGCTTTCATCCGAGGTGAGTCCGGCGGAGGAAACCGGGGACCGCGAGCGACCGCGGGCGAGCTGTCCCCGGCTGGTCTCCGGGCCGGGGCCCGGGCACCTCCGGAGCCCCGGTGGAGGGAGCACAGCGCCGGCAGCACAGCCCCGAAAGCCGGCGGTTTAGATGTGAAACCACCGGCATGTTAAAATCACACCGGAGGTTTTAAATCTGCACAATAGCGCTCCCGCTACCACAGATACCGCTAGAAAATACAACTGCAATCCCAGGATGTGTTTATTGGAGTCGATGGAACGTTTTTGTGGTGGAAAAATAAAAGTGTTGTTGTTTAGTGAGGCACTCCGTGTAACTGTAGACGTTTACTGCGCAGGGTTAGCACAACAGGCCGATGCTACCGAGGCCTACCGTTAGAGGTCAGGGATTGACAGCCCAGGACGGGTTTTAACCTGTCGTTTATCTTTTATTGCGCTTAAAAACGCTCCTGTAAAGGAAGAGAAGGCCGCCACATAATCAGCAGCGTTTAAAAATGCAACCGCAGGCACACACGCCACCGAAATATGTCGAGGAGCGAACAAAAGCTAACGATAGCCGCTATTTCCAGAAAACAGCGGCGCACAGACGTCGACCCGAGGGGAGATCGTGTCCAATATCGGTGTCATCCCGATGTCATTTGAGGCTTTTCTCTAAATATTCTCTTTGGCGCATTTCAGCTACCACTGACGCAGTTTCACAAATGTTTCTCCTCCAATACTTTTAAAAGTCAGTGGTTTAATGCTGCTGCTTCTCTGGTTAAAGGGCGGTGATTTTCCTGAGCTTATTGCATAAAAGATGCATTGTTTTTTTTTTTTTTTTTTAAATAAATGACACAAGTAAGATGGCGGCTGCAGATTTGCTGCTCTGCTGCTTCTAAAGAGTGAAGTACTTAGTTTTAATCCATCTGAAACAGGTTCGACGGCGTCTTGACTGGACCAGGCTGGATGTCCAGATGGATACATCATCCCCTTGTTATTGTTGCACATTTTAAATCATCTTTTTTCCCATACACACATGCAAACTATAAACAACCTTCCCTTTCCCCCCCTGTTTTATTTCCTTTTAAGATTTGCCACCCAATTCCTTTGTGCTGCAGTGTAAATATTTTTTTTATTCTGACTAATAAACCGTCTTTAATATTACTGGTAGCATTTTAAAGATGTTTCCAATAAAAGTTTACAGCTGTGATAACGCTGAAACAGTTGTTTTGTGGTTAGTAATATTATATATCTTTATTATGCTTATGTTTACGTAGTTTATTGAGACTCTTTCCGCCTGCATCTGGTTTATTGTCCATCTTAATCCAGGTGTTTTGGAGATAACAATGTCCCCTTTGGCCTTTATAGTTTTCCTGGAGATCTTAACTAAAAAGACATTGTTCAGGAAAAACGAAACCACTAAATGTCAAATCAGTCAGTAGTTGACATCCACATATTTATTTAGGTACTTAAAATAGAAATAAAACAAATAATTTCCCCCCTTGTTTGTTTGTTTAGATAGTGTGAATATAGCAGTGCATTACTGGGATCATTATGCAAGGAGTCATTGATGTGAGCAGCCAGTTTCTGCAGAGAAAAAAAAGCAATTATGAAGCTTTTATAGGAAAATTAACACATCAAACAGAAACGGCTGATTCGGTAATGGCGGTACGTGCCTTAGTTTTAGCTTGTTCTCCATGTCTAGCATTCAATCTGTGCAAAATACTGTGGGGAGCAGGTGCATATATGACATGGTCTTTCAGTTATTATTATTCAGTTATTTATTTTTATGTGCGATAGTGATTTAAAGATTTATTGTTATAGGAGAAAATCAAAAAAGTCAATTAGCTTTGTTCATTCCAGTCCGTGCTGTTTTGGCAGACAGCTATTTGTGCTACTGAGTAGGCAGGTTTCTGATCAAGCCTTCCTTGTCCCTCCAGGTACCTGCTGATGACACCGTCGGCTTACTGACTGAGCCCCAGGTGGCGATGTTCTGTGGCAAGCTCAATATGCACATCAACGTGCAGAACGGAAAATGGGAGTCTGACCCCTCGGGCACAAAGAGCTGCATCGGCACCAAGGAAGGCATCCTGCAGTACTGCCAGGAGGTATTTAAATGGAGCCAGATGGCGGAGCGGAACAGATGGCAAAGAAGTAGACGTAGTAATCTTCAACTCTTCTCCAGGTGTACCCAGAGCTGCAAATCACAAATGTTGTAGAGGCAAACCAGCCCATCAGCATCCAGAACTGGTGCAAGAAAGGCAGGAAGCAGTGTCGCAGCCACACACACATCGTGGTGCCGTACCGCTGCCTGGGTAAGCAGGTTCAATGACACATGGATGCTAGCTGAGCCGGTCTGTGCAGCTGTGAACAAACTATACTCCTTTGTAATTACATCCATCAACAATGTCTGTGTGCCTTTTTTTTTTAAATCAAATCTGCAGTTGGAGAATTTGTGAGTGACGCCCTGCTCGTTCCGGACAAATGTAAATTCCTGCATCAGGAGCGCATGAACCAGTGTGAGAGTCACCTGCACTGGCACACTGTAGCCAAAGAGGTGAGAGAGGCTTGGAGAGCCAGTTCAGAGGCACCCCGAGTGTTGCCTGTCGTTTGAAGGTCTTCCAACTACTGTCTTCTCTGATTATTAGTCCTGTGGAGAGCGCTCCATGAACCTCCACGACTACGGGATGTTGCTGCCGTGCGGCATTGACCGTTTTCGGGGCGTGGAGTTTGTCTGCTGTCCAGCCGAGACGGAGCGGGAGACGGACACCTCGGAGATAGAAGGGGGGGAGTCGGATGTGTGGTGGGGCGGCGCCGAGCCCGAGTACTCCGACAGCAGGTACAGCGCGACGCAACGGCCCGCTGACCTTTGGCAGCTGTGCTCCAGGAGCGTAACAGGAAGACACCTCTGTCCCCCACAGCATGCCACGCACGGCTGACGCGGGGCCCGCCAACACCCCGGAGAATGAGGACGTGGCTGAAGACGCTTTCGAAAGGGATGAGACGGGAGATGACGAAGACGAGGAGGATGACGATGACGATGACGTGGACGTGACTGACGAGCAGGAGAGCGATGAGCGCGGTGCCAGTGTTGCCATGACAACCACCACCACTACCACCACCGAGTCAGTTGAGGAAGTAGTTCGAGGTAAGAACCAGATATGTGCCCTTCGCTTGCACATCTTCTATTTTGGTGTTGTTTTCTTTCGCATCGTTTACCTTTATGTTGTCCAAGAAATCCCTGGATTCATGTTTTACATCCATTATTTGGTATTTTATTTGCCTGTGTGCACATGTCCCAGCGGTGTGTTGGGCCCCCGCCGAGTCAGGCCCGTGTCATGCCATGCTGGAGCGCTGGTACTTCAGTCCCGAGAAGCGTCGTTGCGTTCCCTTCTTGTTTGGGGGATGTGGCGGGAACAGGAATAACTTTGAGTCGGAGGAGTACTGCTTGGCTGTCTGCAGCAGTTCGTGTAAGTTCCAGGACCGGAGCCAGGGACTGTCCCCACCCGATGCCTGACCGCCGTCCTCAGGCTGCTGCAGACCATGTCTGTCTCTTCTAGAGTTCCTCAGTTTGTCATGGCTCTTACCCACTTGGAGCGTCTTTATTTTAATGGCTATGCTCTATCAGCATTAATAGAAACAGTCGGTAACTAGAAACGGGTAGTTTCTAGGACAGGTAATCAGTAGAAAAATACGAAGGCCGTTAAAGTGGTTTTTAAGAGCCGACTGAATCAATAGCACTAGTTGTTTAGCCGTAGACGACTGGATACTCTCCTTGTTGGAAAGCGGCCATGACAGGCTGGTAGTGACCCGTCATTTCATTGTTTTCTAACCAGAGGACTAAATAAGCATCTGTCATGTGGGAGAGGCAGCGCAAATGCAGACTCCGAGTGTTGTCTCTCTGCATGCACGTTCGTGCGCTCATGCTACTGGAAGCCTTGCAGCTGCAAGGCTTCCTATCCATTACCACACGTCTGGAATGTCCGGACCTCTAACAACATCACCCTCGTGTTTTAACCAGCTGAGTGTTTGAGCGTGCTGACTGTCCCTGTGTGTTTGGGGATACGGCCATGTTGTTTTTTCAGGCCAACGGGTTCATTTGCTCTTTCCTCAGTAGTGTAGCCTGTGCCCTGATCCTGACTCTGCACTTTTCTTATCTGCAGCCTCCCTCATTAAATACAGACATGCGGTTTGCACAGCGCTGGGAAACTAATCCCTCTTTGTCTACAGATAACCTGCCTGTTATACTGTGATGTGTGTGTGTGTGTGTGTGTTTTTCTATGTGCTGTCTAACCTACACCGTCTATGTTTAAACTGTATTTGTGACGTTTCCGTTTTCAAATGCAGAAGGTCTGGTTGCTCGACACTCTGGTACCATTGTTCACCCGTCACGCAGCCTCTGTACTGTGGTTTTTTCCTCCACTAAATCACTTTGCCAGTTTAATCCTCTGACCTACATCTGAATCCTCCCATTAGTGCCCACCGTGGCCCCCAGTCCTCCAGATGCTGTGGATCAGTACCTCGAAGCTCCCGGGGACGACAACGAGCACGCTGACTTCAAGAAGGCCAAGGAAAGCCTGGAGGCCAAACATCGGGACCGGATGTCCCAGGTCCGTTAGGGCTGCACTGCCTGGATGGCTCGTCTCTTTCCACTTTGCATGCCAGGGCTAGGTGTCTTTAGCAGGATAAACTCTGTGACTTTGTCCCTACCAAGAGGTCAAAGGTTCTGAAGAGTGCTACTGTAGAAAGAAACCCAAACCTGGAGCTGGGAACTGAAGTGCAGATTAGTTATTTGTAGATGATTCACAGCTCCCCCACTGGAGTCTGAATTGAAAGGGTATAAAAGTAGCTCAGATGTGACAAAGCCAGTTGTTCAGTAAGTAAAGAAGGGTTTTGTTCTTTACTTGAAGGTGATGAGAGAGTGGGAGGAGGCAGAGCACCAGGCCAAGAATCTCCCTCGTGCTGACAAGAAAGCTGTTATCCAGGTAGGCAACACTCTCAGGGGAGGCAGTGGATCCAACAGCACACGTAGGAGCAGGATTTTAAACAAATCCTTCAGATTTCAGTGGATTGTATGAAATCCATTAATCCAGTCACGCACGCCACCATGCCTGGGTTAAAGGTCACGTACCCGATCTGCCCTCTCTCCTGCAGCCCTGTTCTGGCTGAGAAACTCCTTTAAATAATGTTAAAGCCGTTTCAGACCCAGAGAAGCTGTAAGAACGGTTGTTTATCCCCTGATCTCTGCCGTGTGCAGCACTTCCAGGAGAAGGTGGAGGCTCTGGAACAGGAGGCAGCGGGGGAGCGGCAGCAGCTGGTAGAGACCCATATGGCACGGGTGGAGGCCCTGCTCAACAGCCGCCGACGCCTGGCGCTGGAAAATTACCTGGGTGCCCTACAGGCCAGCCCTCCCAGGGTACACACACACACACACACACACACACACACTCACTCACTCATATAAACACGACATAGGAATGGTGCTTTTTGCATCTGTTAACATGGAGATTACAGACAAGTTGGTTCAGTTTTGTTGGTACTTTTTTCAGAGTGAAATATAACAAGGTTTAAAGCCAACCAGCACCTAACCTACAGATTTCAGAGGCCAGTACGATAACCAGCGTCCTTGTCTGCTGCCAGCAGGCTCGTCAGGTGCTGAGCCTGCTAAAGAAGTACGTGCGTGCAGAGCAGAAGGACAGACAGCACACGCTCAAACACTATGAGCACGTGCGAACCGTCGACCCCAAGAAGGCCGCCCAAATACGACCTCAGGTAAACCGCCTCACAGACCGGAAACATAGCAGCTTTAAAATCAGTGAAATACGAAATAAGCGTTGTTGTGTTGTCTCTGTTCTGATCTTTAGGTTTTGACCCACCTACGTGTGATTGATGAAAGGATGAACCAGTCACTGGCTCTGCTCTACAAGGTCCCCAGTGTTGCCAGTGAGATCCAAAACCAAGTCTGTACGTGCCAGTACTGTAGTCACAAACCACTGTTCTTTGATTGAGGGATTAGAGAATTGATTTACACACGCTGGCGCTGAGAGAGCATTAACTTGAAAATAAAGTGAAATTGTAAATCCTTGTGGACCTAAACGATGAACATTGATGGTGTTCCGTCTCAAACTCTCTTTTTTCTCCTTCTACAAGATGTGATAGTCCAGAAGGTCCAGTCAGAACTGTCTCAGCAGGTGTCCTCCCTGCAGAGCGAAGGACAGGTGAGTCAGGCTGCAGATTTACACCCCCTCGCCTATAATAATAGTGGCATCTATAAACGGATTCAGTACGCTGATATCGCCACGTCACACCACCCAGTATACAGCTACACACCTGCAGAGGGGAGCAGCAAAAATTAAACATTCAGGGATGGTGTATTTTTATCTTTATTGCTGTTATTTGCACAAATTGCAAATGACTAATAAAATGGCTTAGAAAAACAAGCTTCCTGGTTGTGTACTTATGCATGAGGTTGAATACTGTGTGTCCACAGCTGGATGGCCTGGTGAGTTACGGGAACGACGCTCTGATGCCAGACCAGGCCTACAGCTCTGCCCCTATGGACACGGGCCTGGACGGGCTCGGCTTCGTCCACCCCGAGAGCTTCAACCAGGCGAACACAGAGAACCACGGTAGGACGCGTTCTCACAAAGGTGTGACTTTAGCAGGTGCTTCGCTCCGTGAGGGGAGCTCATCATCATGGTTTTTCCCCCAGTTGAGCCTGTTGATGCTCGTCCAGTCCCAGACAGAGGGCTGCCCACCCGACCTGGTAAGGGGGCAGGTGTCACTAGATGTAAACGGAACATTCTAAAGAGGACAGAAGTCTCAGGTATTAACACCTCGCTGTTTATGATCTGTTTGCTTCAGTTTCTGCTCTGAAGCCAGAAGAGATGCCCCAAGTGCGAATGGAGACGGACGAGAGACAAAGCGCCGGTTATGAGGTTTACCACGAGAAACTGGTAAATATTGTCAAAAATCCTACACTTCGTGTCAGAGCTCGCTCACACACACACGCGTTGTCTGTCATGGCAGGTGTTTTTCGCTGAGGACGTGGGCTCCAACAAAGGGGCCATCATTGGACTCATGGTTGGAGGTGTCGTCATAGCAACTGTCATTGTCATTACCTTGGTGATGCTGAGGAAGAAGCAGTACACCTCTATTCATCACGGCGTGATCGAGGTACAAAGCGTGTTTTCCCGGCTTCGGTCCGTTGAGCCACATGAAATGTCTGGGTGTACTGACTGTGTGTGTGTGTGTGTGTGTGTGTGTGTGTGTGTGTGTGTGTGTGATGGTAGGTGGACGCAGCAGTGACGCCAGAGGAGCGCCACCTGGCCAGGATGCAGCAGAACGGCTATGAAAATCCCACCTACAAGTTCTTTGAACAGATGCAAAACTGAGGAATGCTAAAAAAAAGTCAGAAATTATCCTTTCGTTGCCCCCCACCCCCACCCCCCACCTTAGGCTACCACACTTTAGACTCTTACTCCGTCTCTGACACTCAAACCCGTTGTACACGTACCCTGTAATCGGCCAGACGGGGGGTACTGTGTTTCTCCATCTTTAGCCGCGACAGCTAATGTTTGCACTGACAAGCACCCTGGTGATGGTGTGCACAGTACTAGACACACACTTGGATTCCCAGGCTGCCCCCCCCATCCCCAGCACTCCAACTCTTTCCCAAGCTGCCGACGTGTCCCTGCTCTCAGATGACAGCTGTGCTGCGTTTGATGACATAACAGCAGTGTGTGTGTGTGTGTGTGTGTGGGGGGGGGGGGTCTGTCCTCAACAAAAGCCACTAAATAGTTTAAAAAATGAAAAAAAACCCCAGAAAATTTATGAAATTTATGCTGACATTGAGCGATGCTGAATGTTTTGTTCCCTGATTGTTAATGTGTAATATATAAAGACAGAGATTAGCTGTAAACTCATGTAGTGCATGGCAGTATCGATGACGGCTACCCTATACTGTATGTTGGGCTCTGTGGGAGCAGCCCGCTTACTGGATATTTTAGCGGGATTGTACATTTTTTTAGTGTCTTCTTTGTGATCTTGTGATATGAAGAAGAAAAACATTATTCAGAATCTGGTCTGCTTTGTCGTACACAGACTCGCTTTTCTTGAATCTGGACTCGCTACGCTCATCTCCACGCTTCACCGTTGTGTTAGCTGCATGGGCAACAAGCTCTATATGTAATATATGAAGTGGTATAGTATTCGAAACGGAAGATAACTTTGTTACTGTTTGCGTTCTATGCACTCTGTTATTATGAAGTCTGATTATCGTCACTGGTTGTTACACAGGTCCCTGACGCAGGTTGTGTGTCGCTATGCTGTGGTCATCTATCCGATTGAAAACATAGGTGAAGATCTTTAGAATAGAGGGTTTCTGAAAGTGTTTTACTCCAGGTGTCATTCCAGACTGTCTTGATTGTAAATATTTGGAAGATGGCGGTCAGAGTTCCATTATCAGTCTACCCGTTTGTCCTCCCCCCACCCTGACTCGTCTTTCTTACTCTTGTTCGTCTCGATTATCCTGTCAGCAATATTGTACAGTGCAGCTTGTTGGAGTATTAGATGAAAAAAAAAAATCAAAAAAAAGAGAAAAGGAGCAGAGGTTTTCTATACATATTCCCATCTCCTCTCCATATACATTCCTTCACCAAATGTCATACACTATTTTTCTACATTACTTGTGTATACATGTACAAACCTTCATTTCTGTCCTGTGGATACTTCTCCACCATTAGAAGGTGAAGACTTCTGATGAACACAGGGTGTAGAATGACTGCCCCCATCACCGGGACCCATTTCCCTCCTAATTTATCGGCCACCTCCAGTAAACATGAATGTGACCTATATCTTGTGCATTTACAACCACACAATATTGCCACATATCACCTCCTCACTCACGGTTCCCACATGTAAACACTAACTGAAGCTCTTCATCAGGTGAATGTTTGGAATTTGTATTTATGCTCACTCGTGGGTGTCTGGAGGATTTGAAGTGTTTTAAAAAAAAAAAATGATTTCATGACTTTCCTCTGTGTGTAGTGAAACGAACCATTTGCATAGAAAAGGGTTTATACACTCACAGTACCATAAATAAAGTTTTGAATGTATATAAATGCTGTGTTTGTCATTCTGAAGCTTGTCTTTTCCCCTCTGGAAGGATTATAACGAACTCAACAGCGTTAAGAAAAAAATGCTTGTTGCTTTATTCCCTCTAGTGGACAGAAAAAGGGTCCAACAGGTCTGGGAACAACCCAAATCCAATACAAAACTGGCCCTCTAGAAATGGACAATATGAAAATACACTTTACACTTGGATCTATCAAAAACATGAAGTACCGGTATTTACAGTGGCAATCGGTCTAAACTACAATCAGGAACCAAATTTAAGTCCAGAACCGAGTTTTCCGTCACGCATTCAAGCTGTCCGTCACGTGAACATACCGTGTCGTAGCTTCGCTCTGTTCACATTCACTCTTTGTTCATGAACACACTCTCTCTTGGATAAAGTTGAGGAAAAACAACATCTTTCAATCTGCAAAGCTTGTATAAACAATAAATGCATTTATCTGCCCTGACCAGCATTCAATTACCCCGCGTCCTCGGGAACACGGCCGCGGCCCGGGAGGCTGTTTGGATTTCTGCTCGCTGCGGGACGCAAAGGTTGGCTAGCTGGTGGGTGCTGTTAGCATCTTTCAGCTCTCCTTGTCTAGTGTCGTGGTTGCCAGGGTCACCGTGGTGATGGGCTGGCCCATGCCGTGAATCTGCATGCGGGCCAGTTTCTTCTGTTCGCACTCTGTCACCAGGGTGTTGAGCTCGGCGGCGCTGTAGCCAATCAGAGTCCTCAGGTCGCACACAAACTTGTAGACGAAGCGTTTACCCTGCACTTTGCTGATCATGTCCCCGTCGTAATAGTACCTAAAGAGGGACGAGGAAACAAACATTAAAGGAACTTGCTATCCAAGCACAAGAGAAGTGTGCTTGCCCCTGGGGTCGGATCGAGACGAACAAGTGAGCTCTTTGTGTGCACATCTGAACAGAGCGGCAAGAAAAAAGCCAGACGCACCTCAGAGCTCTGCTGAGTTTCTCGTAATTCATGGTGGGCTTGTTTTTGCGCTGACCCCACTTCTGGGCCACCAGCTCCGGCTGGTTTAGCTTGAACTCGCCCTCTTCTCCCACCCAGGAGATGCAGTCTCTGGCATCCTTGTCTGTCAGCAACTCCAGCAGGAACTGCCACAGCTGGATCTGGCCGTTGTTGCCTGGCACCGGGAATTTGTTAAAAATGTAACATTTTATAACATCCAAACACATTACAGAGCTAAAAATGTTCAAACATTCGTTCAGGCTATGAAATACCTTCCTGATGGAGCTTTGAGACCAGTGTGTACTCGCATTTGCACAAACCTGATTATTTATATTTAAAGAGTATGAGATTGTCAAACTGAGCTAATCTGACGAACAAACACAAGGTCAGCGGTACCTGTGCGGTTGCCGGGGGAGCTGCGCTCTTCTCCTGAAATGCGTGGAGCTCTGGGGCCCCGGCTCTGCTTCAGTACCTTGATGGCTGTGGGCGTGTTCACCTGAGCAGGAATGATCTGCACAGCTGTGATCCGAAAGGAAAAGTTAGGGATAGAATCACCCGAGAGACCGTCCTGGACTCAGCTGCCTGACTGTAGGCAGAGCAGGAGTCTGGATCCAAGCCGAGCGTTTGGTTTTGACACTCACGCTGATCGATCGTGACGGTGGCGTCCCCTCCAGCTTGGTCCTGGCTTGCCAGCACATCTAAGACGATTATTAGAGAGAAGGAAATTCAGGTTGTATTTGGAATCTGCATGATTAGAAACAGGCATCGGGCTCACATTTGCGTAGCAGCTCCAGGTGACTCCACAGGATTTCTCCGTTGGGCACCTTCTGGAGGAACTCTTCCTGGCTGAAGGCGCAGAGGTCTCGCCCGGGGATGTGAATGCTGCCGATCTCCATCTCGTCAATATTGAACTCTTTCATCACCCACACAGCCCAGTGGATCACTTGGTCAGCTGACCAGAGGACGGGATCTGGGGAGACGGAGACAAGCCTGGTTCACCGCCGTCGGCCTGGTTGGCCGTGCCGCTGCTCCACACGCCGTGTCTCAACGCTCACCATATGGAATCCCCAGGCGGACCTGTTCTTTGCGGTAGCCTTCCAGAGCGGCGGCCCAGCGCGTGACCTGCTCCGACGCCTCGTCGGACAGACCAGAGCGCTCCACGGCAATGAGCTGGCCATCCTCCACCAGGGTCCCCTCTTCTCCCGCTGCATCTGGATCTATCACCACTTCCACTGTTTCTACAGGCTTCACGATCTCCAGGATGTTCAACTTCTCCTCACCTGGACAAAAGGGGTTAACCTGGGATGCTCAAGCACATATGTGCAATACGATCCTGGACAGGAGCATCTGCGCGTACCTGGCTTGGTTATAATTTGCAGGCTGAGCTGCACCGTGCCATCGGTCTTCACTCCCTGATCGAAGAGGCTGTGGTCAGGGTGAAGCTAGAAGTACACGACAGATCAAGAGTTTCCATTAGGACAAGCGGTGAAGCCAGCAGCTAAACATCGGAACGATGAAATGCTCCACATTTACCACATGTGGGCGCTTCTACCTGAATGTCCTGCAGACAGATGTCATAGGCATCCAGCGGTATCTGGATCCGTGGCTCCAAAAGCTTCTTCAGGTTACCAACAGGCTCATTGATGTCAATGTCTTGTTGTATCAAATCTGAGGCAGTGATGGTCTGCTCCTCAACACTGAGAGGTAACGAAGGGAAAGAAAGACGTAGAATTATCCTGCGATGCAGCAACATGAATGCGACTCATCCAGCACTGCCGCGGTGCTCACCCTTCCTCCAGGCATGCCTGCTTCTCCCGCTCATCAATTTCTATCTCGATCATCTCTTCTGTGTCAGTTTTAGACATTCCTGGTCCAGGCAGAGGTTGGTTGGCTGCCGAGCTCTGTGGACAAATGAGGAATGGCCAGGAGCCGCAGCAGTTACGGAGAGATTCTACTGCCACACACATTTATTACGGCGGCATGGTCCTAAACCTACGGCGACACCAGAGCTGCATTTACTCAGCCCCAACGACCAAGGTGTTTTCTTTCATGGAGAATCAGTTTGGTTCTGTTTAAAAATATAACTTTTCTGTATGGATACCGGTCATATACACTCTTAGTAACTATTGTTTATCCAAATTTAACCAAACTGATCTCGCCCAGTTCTGGAAAGAAATGCAGAAAACGGTTGAGCAACAGCATGTTTTTAACATACAATGTAAAATTACTAAACTATAAAACATGTATCAAGCTACTAAAAGATAAAAGCCTAAATTGGTTATAAATAATAGGGACTGTGACACGCCTGCAGATTGTGAAAGTAATTCTAGTATTAACTACTCTCATGTCAAGAGATTAAGTAAAAGAGACCATTAATTTATTACCAGGCAATTATTTACAATAACAATCCATAATTATACAAATGTACATTTTTTGTGCAACTTATAGGAAAATGAACCCCCCCTTCAAAAAAAGACAAACAAATCACCACATTCACTTAAAGGCAGGAGTCAATCTCAACAGTTAAATACTGTTACAATATATTTGCTGTTAAACACATTTGCTGATGTAAATCTAATACCGGAATCACTTGGGAGAGCCTAGTACAGTATTTAAGACAGTAGTAATACAATGTTTACATTATCAAAGCTCCTTCGCGTTTGATCTTGGCTTTTGATCTTTGGGAACGGCTGTCACCTGACCTTCTTCCTTTTTTTAATGCTTAAGTGATAACAAGAATACCGCTGCATGACTTCCAAGCTATACAGCACTGTGGAGAAGTGCATGATTGTTTATTCTAAATAATTACAAAAACCTTTCTAACTATAGAATGGCATGTTAACTTCCCAGACTATCGTTTATCCGTGTGAGTAAATGGGTAAATCTTGCTGGTTTCCATGGTTCGGTCCAGTCTCAAGGCCTCGGAGCCTCGACTCGCCATTGGCCGCCTGGGACGGATCGCCCTACCGCTGCTAACGTTAGCCTACTCGAGGGCGAGGCTTCGACGTACTAGGGCCAACGGTTAGGCCATCGTTTTCCAAAAAAAACCCCGAGGAAATTGACCCTCAAATGGTAAAAACGCGTTGTTACACGAGGTCGCGCCGAGATTTGCTCCTTAAAGCAGCATTTTGGGGCATATTCAAGTCAAGCGGCAGTGAAAGAAGTTAGCCGCAAACACGGTTCCGCGAGGCGAGGCAGCCCGTTTCACAACCGCGGGTCCCCGCGTGCATAACAACGGTGAAAATCCCACACGACCGGTGTTTATTGTTGAATTTTAACCAAACTTTGCTAAATCACACTTTAGGGCGAAGCGAAGAAAACTTTTAAAACGGAAATAGAATAAACGGAAACAAAACAGCATAGGGCAAATGGAAAGGAGCCGGAAATCCTGGCTAAGCTTTGCAGCGTTCAGACTTCCGAGGGCAGTTGTGATATAGGTTTTAGAGGAAAACCGTCACTTTTAGCACGGTTAAATCGCTAAATACCTCCAGGTGACGCTCGATTAAACGCAAAAACCCAACGATACAGAGACCGTCGGATTATATAGGATTTACGATTCTCCTGGATTTATGCAAACCGTATGTTTAAGGGCAGACGTCGTTCAGCGCCCGTCTAGCTGTGCTGTTAGCATAGCGGCTACTCTTCAACTTCTATGAGCGACTTTGTCCTTATAGCTATTGAGGTTTTCGTAGCATAGATTAAAAAACAACAACGACGGGTGTTTTGTGCTGTAGTAACACGGACCACTCTATGCGGATGTGTGCCAAATCTTACTCAGTATGGTGTTTTCGCGTCTATTCCCTCGGTGCCAAAGCAACAACAGCTAGCTAGCTAGCAGACAAGCTAGTGAGCTACAAAATAGCGGGAAGTGTCCGTGTGCGACAAACGCAATCATAATTCGACCATAATACTATCCTCCTTTTAGATCTATATTTATTTATGTTCAGCACACTCGTACCTCTCAAAGCGTTCAATGGCGTTGGACTGTGTTCCACTTAGATGTGGCAGATGAGCAGCCAAAATTCATACAGTCTAGTCCTATCATGCAAGTTTTGGTCAACAGAGAAGAGGAGGGGCGGAGACTAACTGGCAGCACCGTTAGCAAAGCCCCAACTTAAGTGAAAAAACACGCAGTTTGGAGTCTTATATGTGCTTTATTGCGATATTTACACCTTGTCGGGAGTTTGGGATCATGCGTTTTGTGCTAAGATGTGCCCGTGGTGCGTTCATTTACGATTGCATTGTTGATTTACTGTGTTAATTACAGCATCGGCCTGCAGACGGCATATGTGGTTGATGTAAGAAAGCAGTGTTACTGGAAATAAACGCACATTCCTCTGTTGGATATGAAATGTTCTGACGTTGAACTGGTTTTATTAATGCACAAAAAGATTACATAAATACACAAAACAACAAATCCTAAGCATAGGCCTGCACATTTCATATAACACAGAGAAGAAGCTCATTTTTCTATTTCTTCTAGTCTTCTATTCTCTATTTCTTTTTATATTCAAAAATGTTTCCTTGTAAATATTTCTATATGTATATTATTGTATGCTACTGGGACAGTGCAATGTCTTCATTGTGTAATAAACAAACCCCCTATTCTATTCTGTTTCAGATACACAAACATTTCCCAGGTTTGACCAACACAATATAAATATCCTAAATAAGTAAAAATAATTAACAAAAGGTTAAAATGAGTTTTGCAATAAAAAATAAATAAAAGGTTGCATGTGCCACTTGTGACACTGGTAAAATCTATATTGGCATACTTACACCAAACGACTGCAGCAAATTTGTGGAGAGTGGAATAAATCTACATAGTGATTTAACAACTGTCCATTTTTTCAGAACAAGCCAGATTTTCATAGAGCAGTGAAGACAGATTTTGGATCTGAACCTGGCAAAAGGAAGTCTTC
This sequence comes from Tetraodon nigroviridis, assembly GCA_000180735.1. NCBI lineage: Eukaryota > Metazoa > Chordata > Actinopteri > Tetraodontiformes > Tetraodontidae > Tetraodon > Tetraodon nigroviridis. The sequence goes on from CAAE01014781.1 coordinate 881,960, forward strand.
CTCAGAGGTCATCGCCATAATAAATTGTAACACAAAAATAATTAAATACCTCATTGAAAGATGCCGTGAAATTCCAACCGATACTACACAAAGAAAGAAGGAAGTTAGTAGGCTAATTTCTGCAAAAACATAAAAGTCTGCGTTGAACTCAATTTGCAATTGCAAAATAGTTAATATACGCGTAGATTGAAAATAGAGAGCGCGTCATCCTTCCTCCGTCCCGGTAGGTGGCGGTAGAGAACTCGGCGGCGATATTACTGCCCGCCTTGACTCCATTAAAAAAACCGAAGCCAAGATGGCGGAATACTTAGCATCAATTTTTGGGACAGAGAAAGATAAGTAAGTAGTAACCGTGTCTTTAGAAGGTTATTTTGGTTTATGTTCTATTTTTTAACCCAAGGGAAAAAAATAAAAGAACCGTAATATATCGAATTAGAGGCAGAAGTAGTTACCGACCAGCAGTTTGCCAAGTTAACTGTTGGTGCGCTAACCTAGCAGCTAAGCGGAACCTCATCCATTTAGCACGAAATGAGTTATTGTTCGACACATTCTTTTTAACACATTTGTGGGGCATTGTCTAAAAAGAGAAAATTTTAGCTTTTGTGAAAAAACAATGGAGGCAAAGTAACAGATTCACGCGCCGTTCTTACGCATTTATCCACGTATTTTAAAACCACGTTTTTGTATCTCTAAAAACGAAGCGCACATTGTGTCGGTCGAAGGAAAAACGATCGTCTTAATTTCGTCTTTTCTTCGGGACGCATTTGTCCCTTTGAACTATTCAAATCGGTAATGTTGTTTTCGCAATAAAATTATTCTTTAAAACTAATGTGACGGAGATAACTTGCATTTTACAAAAACTACCCTTTTGTAGAGTGTTACATTAATAATTCATCTTTATTATAATTATTATCATAGGCAGTTGAGATTGATCGATTTCTTGTCTTCACAGAGTCAACTGCTCATTCTATTTTAAAATTGGTGCCTGCCGACATGGCGACCGCTGTTCCAGGTTACACAACAAACCCACCTTCAGCCAGGTGAGACCGGGTTCCTCCCGGGGACCCTTCCCCTGGACGGAGACTCGCTGTACCAATACTGTCACATTACCACTCTGTTTTATTTAAAAATATTTCTCTGTAAAGAATGAATCATATCCAATAACAATATTATAGTGTATAGCACAGAGATTTTTTTTGTATAGAGAAATAATAAATTGAACATCGTTGTGTTTCAGACAATTGCTCTCCTGAATATTTACCGGAACCCTCAGAACAGCGCCCAGTCTGCCGATGGTCTGACCTGTGAGTGATTCCCCCTGATATTGGATATTGTTCCTATTTTTAAATGATCTTTTTAAAATTGAATGGCTTTTTAACAATGGCACGTGTGCAGCAAAGAAACGTGACGTTTTTCTGTTGCATTGTCTTTAGGCGCTGTCAGTGACATGCAGATGCAGGAGCATTTTGATGAGTTTTTTGAGGTAACATTTTTGTCTCATTTGCATGGGTGGGCCTCATGTACCTCACAGCGAATGTATTATTAATGACATGATAATACCTGATTAGAATCACGTACCAGTCAACTCATACGCATAACTAACATACACTTTACCCCTTAAAAAAAAAAAGAAGAGTACTTGTCACAGCCAAGTGGTAGTGCACTAATTATTCCACTCTGCCCTATCAGGAAGTGTTCTCCGAAATGGAGGAAAAGTATGGAGAGGTGGAGGAAATGAACATATGTGACAACCTTGGTGACCACTTGGTAGGAAACGTGTATGTGAAGGTAAGTGTCGCATCTAGACGCCTGTGCAAGGGATTTTTTTGCCAGTTGTATACCATCTTGGTGTTTCTTTGTAGTTCCGCAACGAAGAAGATGCTGAGAAGGCTGTGATCGACCTGAACAATAGATGGTTTAACGGGCAGCCCATCCATGCCGAGCTCTCCCCGGTCACAGACTTCAGAGAAGCCTGCTGCCGGCAGTATGAGATGGGGTGAGTGCTCTGTGATGGCGTCAGACTTAAAGAACTGGCTCATGTTAGATAAGACTTGTTAGGCCCAGATAAACATTCACCTGTTTTATGGATATTACATGTTCCCTCTGAAATCTTTAGGAGCAAATTCTCAGGGCCCTGGTGTGTAGCTGTGGGTGTCAGTAAAAGCACCTCAGCCATATATAGGTCAACAGCCCACGTTAAAAGGAACATCTACGGAATGGTTGACCAGCTGGGAGCCCTCTGTCCTCCTCACCTCATGTTTGGTTCTCCTTCTGCAGAGAGTGTACTCGTGGAGGCTTCTGTAACTTCATGCACCTGAAGCCAATCTCTCGTGAACTGAGGAGAGAGCTCTATGGCCGCCGGAAGAAAGGGTACGGCTATAGCGTCCGCCTTCCACCTGCCGCCCGTGTCTTTGTGCTGTAGTAATGCAGTTGCACCCCTTTTCCACCTCCACAGCCGCCACAGGTCCCGCTCGAGGGATAGACGATCCCGCTCCAGAGACAGAGACAGGGGCAGAGGGGGCCGCGACCGCGACAGGCGCCGCTCCAGAGACAGACAGCGCTCAGGGCGGTTCTGACCTGGCAGTCGTGGCTAATTGTCCTTCTCCACACATGTCAGCCCAAGGCTTTTATAAAGTTTGTACCCATCCAAATCCATTTGTGTATGAACTGTTTAGTTTTGTTTTTTTTTTTAAATGAATTACACTTCCATTAAACATTTGAAATCATCCACCAGACTGTCTACTCAAGCCTTGCCTACTTGTTCAGTAGAAAAATAAAAAATATCATTTCAACTCAGCAGCCTGGAAGGAGAGGTCCTCCATCCTCTTTAGTGGTGTGGGAATTTGAGATTTATTTGTAGTTCATCTTGTTGCTTGGAATCAAAAGGAATGTTGGGTTCTGACAGATTTTGGGTGAAGACGAACTCCTAACCGAAGGGTTAGTTACTCTAAAAATACCCATTTAGAAAGAGCACCCTATCAGAAGACTAGAACAGGCTGTCTACCTGCACATAAATGGTTACTCTTGTGCGTCACGCCCACAAATTCCAGCCTTATTAGTCTGAATTTGTGCTGCCGGTCCAACTTTTTCTCTGAACGGTTGCCTGGCGCCCTTTTAGCGGGCGCTTCTCTGCATCTCAAATTCTTGCAGATCTTTTTCTCCACAGACATTCTGGTAAGTACATCATTTTTTAAGATGAGTATTTAGTAGATACTGAAATACACTATCTATATGAGTACAAATATGTAGATCTCTGCTTTAAACACTAAAAAAAAAGGACCCACTGATGCATTTCTTGTAATAAAGGCAAATTGTGTTTTTAAAATGGCTAAAATCAACTCAAATAGAAAGGGATAATCTTCCTCTCTACTACTATCCATAGCAGGTGTGGATCCGTGTGCCGGGCGGAGCCGGCAGCATCCGCCCAGGTGTCTGCTGTGCCCGATGCGCTCTTGTTCTTCACATTGACTCAAAATGTACGCCAGTTGGCATTTCCAGTTTGACTGAAGCTTCTCCATTGTTGTCTGAAAGTGCAAGGGCTTTTTAGCCTTTGTACTGTGGCAATAATGCGGCTTTGATTAATCTGCCCTTCGATGGCTGCCGTCCAGCCCGTGGTCAAACACCACTGAGGGGGGCTGCTCTCCTCCCCTCTCTGAAGCTGTGCTCTGTAAAAAGTAGTGTGCCCTCCGCCACCATTTACCTATTCTAAATCACTGAATTTATACAGGCCTGCTTTGGCCTGGCGTTGCGCCGTGACACCCGCTCCCATCCGTAGCGCCTGTCTCCAGCTCACACAGTCAGGCCTCTGCCGTCTGCTTTCCCCCACAGAGTTAAGATCAAACTTTTACCAAATGTCTGGAAATGGAAAAGAGCAAAGTGCCGGCGATGTCCAGGGTGAAGCTGGCAGTCCAGCCTGGGAAGGTGAGCCGACGGCTCCTCGGATGAGCTGGGTTCGCCCTGACCTCCCCAGCCGATGCACCTGGAGGCTGGGTGCAACCGCTGCCGGGTCGCCTCACAGCCACCCACCACGGTAAGGGCACAATAACGAGCAATTCTTCATTATTATTACCAGACGGAACAATTTAATAAACAAATACAAGCTGCTATCTGACAGGCGGGGCCGATGCAGCTCTAACCTGCTGCCTCACTGCTACAGGCTGCAAATATGTAGAAGAGTCTTCATAAATGTCGTAAACCCTGAAATCCTAATCAAACCGGTGAGCTGTGGAGTCAGGGCAGCAGCATCTGATTTTTGCCTTATTAAACTTGTTGAGTCTTATTGCCACAACCCACCTTTGTTATTTAAAATCCCTTTTCCTAATCAGCGTGTGTGCACAGAGGCATCCCGCAAATGATCAAATAGCTTTCTGCACCTTTTCACGGGTCAGAGTCCCCCCAGAACACCGAAAGGTCCTCAAAATGTAATCAGCTAACACTCACACACACCTACAGACACTGGCTATCACATGACCTCATGGCAGCGGTAATAATCTGACTGCATTTTGTGTATCAGGATCATCAGACGTGACCTGAAAGACATGATGTTGGTTGTGCTTGATGATTTCCTGTGGTCTCCATGACAGCACCAAACCACCCAGCATCCTCCCCAACATCCTGGGAACTATCGGCCACACGCCCCTGGTTCGTTTGAACAAAATCCCAAAGGAGTTTGGAATCAAGTGTGATATCTGTGAGTAAACGTAAACATTCACTGGAATATAAGAGCCTCTGACCCTCATTAGGTTGAATCAGCCTCTAAAACTGGGTTCTTGTAGGGGTTGAGTGTGTGTTTCCTCTGACTTCAGGTGTTGCTGTTGGGGTTTGTATGTCCAACAGAAGTAGAGGCATAAATCTGGGACTTGTGTTTTATTGGCAGTGGGAGGTTTCTGGGTTCACTAGGATTACACTTTGGCCACAGACACAAGTCTAAGCCTCCGAAAAAAAAAAAAACCTTGTTACATCTAACTGAGGAGGGTGACAGTGAGAGTTTATTCCCATGAATGAATGAGGTCTTTCTTGTTCGGTGTGACCTTGGTTTCGATACTTTCAGGCTTCACGTGAAGGGGATTGCTCTCAGGTTCAGACTGGATTTAACAAATACTTTTCCATTCTGCTGCTGGGCTCTTATTATTCCGACCTTTCGAGTGTGTTACGCTGATGCATGTGAACCAAAGAGGCCTGATTTCCTCGTCAACACCAACGCTGCACACTGAGGGAATTGAGATAAAAATAAAAACTGTGACCGTGTTCAGTGGTAAAGTGTGAGTTCTTCAGCGCGGGAGGCAGCATCAAGGACAGGATTGCCCTGAGGATGGTGGAGGACGCTGAGACAGCCAGGCTGCTCAAACCAGGCGACACCATCATCGAACCCACCTCTGGTAACACAGGTAGCCAGGCCTCGGTCAGCTGACTACAGCGGGCAACTACAGTAACGCACAAAACTGCACAATCTGACCGTGTGTGCAGGGATCGGCCTCGCTCTGGTGGCCTCGGTGAAAGGATACAGGTGTGTGATCACCATGCCCGACAGGATGAGCAAAGAGAAGGTATTCTGCACCGGTAGTGATCGCTGGTTCTTCAGTCGTCACTTCCGAATCTGATTATGTGTGTGTGTGTGCGTGTGTGTGCGCGCGCTTTCAGGTGGATGTGTTGAAAGCTCTCGGGGCAGAAATAGTCCACACACCGAGCTCGGTACCGTTTGACTCACCAGAATCCCACGTGGGCACGGCCTGGCGGCTAAAGAACAAGATCCCCAACTCGTACATCCTGGACCAGTACCGCAACGCCAGCAACCCTCTGGCCCACTACGACGCCACCGCTGAGGAGATACTGGAGCAGTGTGATGGTTGGCACTTGCCTTTATTCAGATTTCTGAATTCAGTTTGTTGGATTCCCCAGTTGGACCAGCGGGGTTCCTCGCATCCATCTTTGCTAGAATTGATCAACTCCAGTAATGGTGTAATTATTTTCAAGGCTTCCAGGACCACAGTGGAATTAAAAATGGGCTTTTGCGTTCAGGTAAATTAGACATGTTTGTGGCTGGAATCGGCACGGGCGGCACGCTGACTGGTGTCGCTCGGAAGTTAAAGGAGAAGTGTCCCAATGTGAAGGCAAGACGCCAGCTTTGTAGAACAGTACTGTTACTACCTAAGAAAAATGTCTCTGCAGTTATCCCAACATGGTTCCGCTGTTTTCAGATTGTGGCCGTGGACCCTGAGGGCTCTCTCCTGATTCAGTCAAACAACCAGTGCAAAACCAGTTACGAAGTGGAGGGAATCGGGTACGACTTTGTCCCCACAGTGTTGGACAAATCAGTGAGTGGGCCTTGTAAACCCTTCCCCCATTGTCCAAAGTTGAGCAAACGTCATGTGTGTTGCTCATCTCATCCTGCTGCTTGTCATCTCCTCTGAACCAGCTGGTGGACCACTTCTACAAAGTCAACGACAAGGAGACCTTCCGCATGTCCCGCAGGCTGATCCGAGACGAAGGTCTCCTGTGCGGTAGGCTCCCTGCTTGGTGACCGTGTCGCCTCGTGCTTTGTTTGCTCGGGACTCTGATAAATCTCCCCGTTTGCCTCCAGGCGGCAGCTCCGGCTCAGCCATGGCCGCAGCCGTGAAGGCGGCTCGGCAGCTGAAGGAAGGACAGCGCTGCGTGGTCATCCTGGCCGACTCTGTCCGTAACTACATGTCAGTCACAGCGCTCTCCTCGTTTTTTTTATTACCACTTTTAGATTCTTGGGAGATTCAACATGATGGAATTTTGTCCAGGTCAAAGTTTCTGAGTGACAAATGGATGTCTGAAAAAGGTTTCCTCATCCCAGAAGCCCCAGGGGAGTCGAGGCCTTGGTAGGAAACCCAGCAGGATCGACTAACCAAGCCTTGAAGGAGGTTGGAATGACATTTTTTATTTATTTTAAGGTGGTGGGGGATAACTGTCAACTGTCTCCACCTTTCTCCACCTTTCTCCGTGTTACCATCTGTGTCCTGCCAAGAAGCCCTTGAGATCCTGAAGGAGAGAGCCATGGACCAGGTCCCAGTCAGGGATGAGTCGGGGTATGTCTGCAGCAAGCTTTAATTCAGCGTGTGTGTGGGGAGACAATCAGGAGACGACCAGTTAATCCGCTCCTGCCGCCCACCTCTCAGCTGCTTCAGCTCCAGCTAATCCTGAGTTCACCATCCTTGGGATTAGCTGCCTTTCGATGGCCGAGCCGCAGCTCATCGGTGTGGTTCCTCTGGCACGTGGCGGTCCCTCTACAGAGAGGCCCATTGTCCCTGCTCCTGAGTCCAAGTTAGCGTCATGAAGATCAGTCTGGTCACTGGGCCACCGCTAGCAGGCTCTTCCCAGAAGCACGATCACCACAAAGCCAGGCTACACTCACCCTTCTTTCTTTCCACGACGGCCTTCGTTTAACTCAGGGGTGTCGCGCTGATTCCCACAAAGGGCTGCGTGGCTGCAGGTTTTTGTTCCCACCAAGCAACAGCACACCTGACCGAAGCCGTTTCATCAGCTGTATCTGAGTTTTCAGACAGCTGATTGGTAGAAATTTGTGTGCTGGATTTAGTTCCAATAATATCTAAAAAAACCTGCCATATTGACTCATGCCCTATAAAAGTAGATGGGAGCAGTAACGGTCAGAGTATTGCCTTATCAAATATGACATAAAATACGATCTTTACAGTCTGACCCAACGTGTGGTAACCATGGAAACATCATCCTGTCTGTCTGCTGTCCTCTGGGAGGGTCAACCTTTCAGACTCCATCTCCAAGGTGGTTTGCAAACCTTTCAAACAGGTCAGTCGGCCAAAGCTGTATGTTACACACACATGCAGCACTGATGTATTCATGTGTGTGTTTTTCCTCCCCTCCCCTCGCGCTCCCAGGTGTGTCTGACGGACAGCTTGGGGCTGCTGTCCCAAATCCTTGAAACTGAGCGTTTTGCCCTGGTGGAACAGGGGCCTGCACCAAGTAAAACTATATTGTCATTAGATATTCAGCAAATAATGATTCCTCTTTATATTATTAAGGGAAGTTACTCTGTATGTCTGTTTCCCTCCCTCACAGATGAATCCAATGTGTCGGCTCACCAGGAGAAAACCTTTAGTGTTGTCACGGCGATGGACCTCCTCAGCTACATCGCAGCTCATGATGAGCAGGGCTGCTTTTGCAGTGAGCACCTACCAGACACAGCAGCTACACCCCTGGGGTCCTGGGATGGTTGGAATTCTGCTGTGTGTGAATAATTCCTGCTTTTTTAGCATCCTTTTCTGGAGCTGGGATTGGTGCTTTTTCCAGGCTTTATTGTAAAATGGTGTATTACACCAGTATAAACTTAATGTCACTAAATCAGCTGTAGAAATTGTATTGACTTTGTCATGTATTAAAGTAAACAAACCTAATTTAAAGAAATCATAAATCCTGACTGACTAGTCCTATAAACTTTGTCTTCTTTGTCTCATAGTTTTTTCTTCGACGTTACCTCGACACTAGCTTTCTCAGTAACAGATCAAAGACTTAGGCCAGTACAAATTGTTTTTAAAGCAGAGTATTTTAATGGGATTGTAAGTGTGTGAAAATAAAATGACCCTGTCTCTCTCCACCCGTCATCGTTACCATGTGTAGTGCTCCGAAGAACCTGAAGGTGGCGCTGTTCTCCACATCAGCTCGTCATGGTTCGTCTTTCCAAGCGAATCAGTTTGTTGTTGTAGAAAAAATAAAGATTGACATCAGACTAAATAGAAAGATCCGCAAGAGTTAGAAAAACACCAAAAACTCATCTACATTAGTAATAAAAATTATGTGAGCTCAGTTAAAACCTTTTTTTTTGTTCCTTTCTCTGCTGGGAGCGTCACACCAGCAACCATCAGCTGTTTAGGGAGGCCGAGCGGTCGCCTCCTGCAGAACCTCAGGTCCTTTTCTGTCCCGGGATCAGTCAGCAGCAGGAAACGACACTATTGCATAAACCAGATTTCCTTTCAACAGCCTGTGCTCACAAAAGCAGCTTTGTCCTCGGAATTCCCATCAGCAAAGAGCATGAACGCAAACATAAAACTTGAAAAACGTTATTTAACCCTCAGGGTCATCGCAGTTCAGAGCGGAAGCCTCAGAACAAATGCTGAGATACTTCATGATATATCATTCAGTTGAAAAAGTATTATTCCAAGTTAGGGTTTCATATCCTGCCTGTCTAAAACATTCACAGCACCTCCTCCTGTTAACGTTTGTTCCAAAAACATGACTACACACACTGTAAAAGTATGACCAACATACAAAAAAGATAAATCAAATGTCCTGCAATGCTTCTAATTCATTCTGTTTCGGTTCAGTTGCTGTTATCAGACCTATTTTGTGAACAAACACAGCCAGTACGTGACTGGTGCCCAAAATGCATTTGGTGCTTCTGAACATTATGACGCAAGTCCAATTTCTCTACTTTCAGCGCTTGCTTACTCAGCCAACTGGGGATAATTGCACTATTAGAGGTTAATTATTTGCTCCAGGACTTGAGCACAGAGAACTGGGAGAGAGAAGTGTGAGGCACAGAAATGGCTTTTACTGTAAGAATCCCTATAAGAGATTCCATCTTTTCATTCAGTGAAGAAGTTCATGCATTTACGCCCAGAATAAAGCAGAATAAATTCTGCTCAGAGCACATAAACACTATAAACACTTACTCAAATTCACTCTCGATCAGTGGAACCATGTGTGAATACAAGGGAGAGATGAATAAACTGAAGAAGTGAACCAAAAATTACTTTTAAAATTAATTTTTTGTCTATTTTATTGAACAGTTTTTTTCTGATTAGACACTAAAGCTCAGGATTGCAAACAGACCACACATATTGCTCATATTCTTTCAGTAGTTTATTAAGACACTGATAGGCCGACAGTTTGTGTAGTAAAAAGATTATTAATTACTCACTTTTAACGTTTATCGTGTCGTATCAACAGCGATATCTGGTGGAAACTTTCCGACCGACCTCTAACGTGGAGAACCCAAACCTGATGAAAACCTGATAAAAACTAGAACTTAGACAATTTTCAGCATTTTGGATCTTGGAATTTGAACCAAGTAGCAGCTTTTGTCTGCTAATCATCCGCTTTCAGCTTCAAGTGGTCCAGCTGAAGCTGAAATAGCCTTTAACTAAAGTCAGAAAACAGGCCGGTGGCGAAGCAACAGGTAGATGCTGACAGGACGGGTTTCACGCTGATAAAGTCTACATTTGGTCGTTGTAGAAGACCGACCCACTGATGGATCTACTGATCAGACTACGGGTGTGAGAGACGTACACACACACGCACGCACGCACACCTCGTTAGCTGCTGATGAGGCATTTCTGTTAAAGTGGCCAAGCTGCAGCCGGTTCCAGGAGCTGCTCGCGGAGCCGCTGCCTCTGGGTGTCTTTGCCTCCTGCCCCCTGGTGCTGGTGTCAGTCACACCCGCTGGCACGGCCCATCACGCCTCCCGGCCACCACTATCTGACCCATTCAGCTGGAGCTGACAGGCCACAGCCGCCGCTGTCACAACCGCCCTCCCTCCGGCCTCGATAAAGAGCCTAATTTGCGTCAGAACTCCGAAAGGTCATGTGATCTTCGCCGACTGAAAGGACAGTTTATATTTAACATCAAAGACTCCTTAAAACCTACAGATATGTACCTTTGCAACATAAAACTGTGCAGAAGTTCAGTGCTGCTGAGTTTAAAATAATAATTTCTTTTTGCTGAACTTGGAAACTCAATCACATTTACTCTTTACCATAAATGAGTTTCTTTCCCTGCTACATAAACAAAAACGGACTCCCACAGGTCCTGTAGCCGGCGGGAGCCTGACTGGGTAGAACAACGCCAGGGACCATTTCTTTTATGAGATTGTGAAACTGGAGCAGGAGTCAGAACAGAGGGAGAACATGTGCTGGTTTTATTTTCCCATTTTGCGTCATTCCTCTGTCAAAATGTATAAATCTCAAGCACGCTAGCTTATGAAAGGCTCTGACCCCCCCCCGCTCCCTCCAGTGATCGTCTCTTTGGTGCTTCGGGGAGTGTTCCCACCTTCCTCCTGCAGCGACCTGAAGGAATAGATTTTCTCGGTAGCTGGAATGAAAACAGAGTCCATGTGAGACGTGACCGGAGCCGAGAGTGAAAAGTCAAAAGAAAAGAAAAAAAAAAAAGCAGGAGGGGAAAGCAGATGTTTGCTCTAATTTCTCTTTTGGGTCAGGTCGCAGTTTGAAACAAACTTTGCACTTTTTTGAGATAGCAGAGGAAGCCGGTAATATTTGTGATGGTCAGAGGCTTTACAAGAAGGAATCCTCATCCATCCATCCATCCATCCATCCATCCATCCATCCATCCATTTAACATAAAACCTATAGTGCTATAGAGGATTTATTCCCTTGAATTTACACCTAAGGTGACAGACACGGGGCCGTCATTAGGCCCCAACTTAGCGGAATTAGTTTAATTGCAGCACCGTCAGACAAGATAATCCACAGGTGGACACACACATGAGCGCACGGCCACGCGGTGCCAGATGCAACTGTGAAAGTGTGAAAATGACGGGTGACCTAACATTCGTGTCATCTTCCATGTGCTGAATCTGTAGAAAATGGATAACTGGGGCAGAAACAGCCAGCACACAGGCTCACATGCACGCAGCCACGCACAAACACACCAAGGCGTCATCGGCTGCCAGACATTGAGGCTAACGTGCAGAGAGGGGCAGCGGTGGTGCACCGGACTCTGCTGCCCTGTCAGCTCATCCAGACAGGCTGCTGCTCTGCAGGCGGCGTGTGGGTGTTTCTCAGGGGGGGTCCGGCTGGCTCTTATGAAAGCCCGGGCTCGGGGCCGGGCCCACTGCAGCTTTTTGAATACTTCATGACCTGCAGGAGCTGCCTGGCTTACAGAACCCTAGCAAGTGTGGGTGTGTGTGTGTGTGTGTGTGTGTGTGTGTGTGTGTGGGGTTGTCTTTTTAAGATTTAGTCAGGATTCATGCATCATTTAACATGTTTCCAGTTATTTTCTCTTCCCTTCACCTCCTACATTCACCTACTGTCCAGTCAGACTCCTTTTAGACTCCTTTTATTTACTTGAACCATCACTGATATCAAAATCTAATTTTGCACATTAAAAAAAAATCACTGCTCTTCGCTCCACATTTTTAGGGAGTGTTGTTGACACCAACCCCAGCAACCAGTTGAACAGGAAGCCCAGGATGAGCATTCACACCTCCCTTCCAGCTGCTCTTCCCTCCAGCCTGATGAAATGGCGAGATTGATCACGCCAAGAGGTGTGCAGACACGCCTGCTGACACGCACACATGCTACAACAGCCTGCAGCTACTACGGGAGCGTGCACGAGTATCGGCAACCTGTCCACGGTCCATCCTGACGGAGATCAAAACCTGTTTGCCCGCAAAACTACAACTAAAGCACCAGACAGTCGCACTCGTTCAGGTCTTTAATAATGCAGACGTTTGTGTTGAGAGCTTAGCGTTAGCTCCAAGCTGAATAGGCATAAAAATATGACTGTATTATACTATCATGTTTTGCTTTGCTCAGTCTGTCAGAGGAGTGTGTGTGTGTGTGTGTGTGTGCTGTGTTTGATCAGGACAGCTTCCACTTCACTGACTCTGTTATCAGTGACCTTGACCTCGCTGAGCTTATGCAACCATGAAAATCTCTCCTGTGGCAGACGTGTGACGCGACCGTGGGCTCAGCAGGTGCTTCTCACCTGATTATGACAGGTAAAAAGATGAAGACAAGATGCAGCAGGAGGGCTGCAAAGTTGAGGGCTTTTTCTTTTTAGTTGTTATCAAATGTGCAACGTTGTCTGTGGCAGATGGAGGGAGAGAACCTTGTTGTTGCTCCGACTCAGGAGTTTTTCCATTTTGGGAGCCCCGGTCCTCCCATCTGTGTTGTCTTGTTTCTCCTCTCTTACGTCAGTGTGTGGACTGTTCCTGATTGAGAGGGTTTTCCCCTGATCCCCTCTGAGAGCTGCTGCCAGACCTGCTTGATGGTGGGAGCCGCTCATGCTGGCTGACATGGATGTCAGCTCAAAACAAAAAAAAAGAGGAAAAAAATGGATGGAATTACTGACTAACTTTCCAGAACACCCACCCCCCCTCTCTCACACACACACACACACACACACACGCGCTTTCCTCGTCAGCTCTGATAAGACCCATTTTCCATAAACAGGTGTTTGTCTGACAAGAGAACAAACTCACTTCTGATTCTTTCCCTTTGTGAAACCAGCGTGACGTCAATAGGATGTGCGCTCACTTCCTTCAAAGGTCGGTGGAGGTGGGGGGCTTTTCCTGCCAGATGACTTCAGACCAGCACGTGGTTTTGGAAACAGGGGACAGTCGTCCTGGAGATGCAAGCAACGGTGAGTTTGTGCACAGAACGGTGCAAATACAGCAGACAGTCATTCCAGACGTGTTTATTACAGATGCAACAGCCTCGCAGGGGCCCCGAAGCCACCAGAGTCTGCTGCAGACAATGGCTGCAAAGGAAGGGAGGGCCCGGTGTTGATGTGGGAATCACACAGCCTGGTAACACACTCGGGTGCCTTTACACCTGTCATTAAAATGGATTTTTGGGATTACCGCAGCGCAGCACCACCACATAAAAGCACTCGTGCAAACGCTCTTCAAACAAAACGAGGATGCAGCGCTGGCCGCCCTCGGGGACACATTGTGCCCACACAATGGTGGTGAGGGAAGCTACCTCTGTTGCAGGTGGCATGACGGTGCAGCTGCTCGCTGATGTCAGCAGGTCGGGTAGCGCGCCACCGGAATCGTTTAGCTCATACCAGGTTTGCATTCATGTGGTGAAAGTTAGCGCCAGATTAAAGGAAGACTGCAGTAGGCGGCGCAGCTTCTCCTCGCTCTTCCACAGCCTGGGGTGAAGCCTTCAGCAGCCGAGAGTATCTGGGTGAATCACTCTCCAGTGACAAAGCCAATGAGAGGCTGGAACGGGGGGAATGTTCGCCGTCTCTGAGTTTCCTTCACCAACGAGAGGAACAATCTCCCCACAGTTCCAGTGACTCAGTCCCGTTTTTATTCCAACTGGAAATGGGAACTAATCCATTGGTGGATGGCTGGAGACCGGAGCAGGTTGGAACGAAAGTAAAAGACGGGTATGTGGAGGGCTGGAAGTTCAGCTCAGGAAGAGCAAATGTGCTGGAAAAGACTTTTAATTGCCTTGGCAAACGCAACGGCAAGTGCCTCATGACTGCTGGGCCGGAACAAAATGCTGCTTCTTGTCCCAAACAATCTGCTCCACTAACGCCAACCCCTGCCCTCCTGCTCAGCCCCGTCCCCTGCCCTCCATCCGGTTGTGCTAACACACATGACCCATTTTGCAAAGTGCAAGCACGCAGGCACACACACACCCACACACACACACACACACACACACACACACACACAGAGTCTGTGATCTTGTATAGCCAACAGTTCTGGGGAATGAAAGGGAGACTTGTAAACATTTTGCAGACAGCTTTTTTTTTGCAGGACTGATTGAGCTGACGTCAAGCAGGTCTGACTGGAGATTTGAGAGGTGACACAGAGAAACCAACAAGCTGAAATGCAAGACGCGTGTCGCCATTTCTGCAGCACTAGTTGAAACAGAAACTGAATCTTTTTTGACATAACCGCGAGCGCTTTGTCGTAGAAGTCCAGAACACTTTAGCCACTTTAGCGGAGCTTCTTTATGTGGCCGGATGAAGGCAGAGCCAAGCAGCGGAGGAGACCTGGTGATGACGGCATCCTCGTGAGATCCCCTAGCTACGCATAGCAACCAAGCGGCTGTGTCAGCTCTGGTGTCCCAGGTCAGGTGTAACCGGAGGTTGCGGCCCCTCGAGCGGAGCTCAGCCTGACGTCTGGTTCCACGTCCTTTTTCCACACAGCCTCGGAGTCTCGCGTGTGCTGGTACCAACACGTGCTTCAGCACGTGCCCAGTGCCTCAAAAGTGGAACTCATCGGGTGAATGTGGTGACTCACATGATGGAGGATCCCTGACTCTGCTCTCCTGCAGCGGAGAGGAGAAATGTTTTCCAAACAGTTACCTTTGGATCAGTCTTTAACATTCCTACCAAAATCTAAGCAGCACACACTCCAGAGTCTTGGTGATGCCCATAAACTGTGATGTGTCCTTGAGTGGCTCTCTCTGAACTCCCTGTGAGCTGCTCCATTTGAGGTGAATGTGAAATACCAGCGCTTATCTGAGAGTGAGCGCTCTGGCTACCAGCATGTAGCGGTTGTTATATAGATGTCAGCAGCGCGATACGGCCGCCGCCCCCCCACACACACACACAGACACACACACACACACACACACACACACACACACACACACACACACACACACACACTAACTCCGTTCAGCACCATTTCCTTCTCACGCAGATTTTATCATCGGCAGAACTCGGACGTCAGCCAGATTCCACTTGAGGAGCGAGGTGATCTATGGTGCAGCTGAAGGAGGGATATCTTCAAAGCGGCGATCCCTCACTCGCCACAGATTTTTGGACTCTTTCCGCTCACGCAGACGCATGAGGGGAAAGAAAATTCTGTCTGGAAAGTGTTGATCGCCCTTGTGGCACAAACAAGGATCGGATTTAGGTTTTTCCAAATCTGGTGATATAACATTTGCGACATTTGCCCCAGTTACGTCGCACAGTTGAACTCAAGCGCGCCTTTCTGGGTGTGCAGCGTGCCCGACAGGAGCTTGCTTCTGCTTGATTCCCAACCGGCAGAACAAACTCTGGCTCTAAACCCCACCGCCAGCGACCACGCCAGCAGGGGCCACGGCCCAGACTGATCCAGAGGAAGCTCGTCCCTAATTCCTGCAGACCTCACCGACAGTCTTCAAAGGAAAAAAAAGGTTTCTCATTCATAAATAACCCAAAGAGGCCTAAACACTGAACAAAACTGGACGAGGCTTCAAAAGAGGCATAAGTGTGTAACTGTGTGTGTGTGTGTGAGTCTGTGAATGTCTAATTCAATGTGCAGCTGCTTACTGAGCTCTCTGGGAGACAGTAATGGAATGGAATGTCTGTGATGGAATGCTCACTCAGACGCCAAAGGCTCCTGTACAATATTAACAGATCCCAATGTGCGTCATTGCTCACACAGCTGACTCTGTGTGTGTGTGTGTGTGCGTGTGTGTGTGTGTGTGTGTGTGTGTGTGTGTGTGTGTGTGTGTGTGTGTGTGTGTGTGTGTGCGTGTGTGTGCCTGCCTGCCTGCGTGCATGCGCGTGCTATGACTTCCTTCTAATCTTGCGTGGCTGTGGTGCCACCCCAGCGTTGTGCTGATGTACGAGCCTCCTAACGACCATGCTGGGTGGTGTGGCCAGGCTGAAGGGACCATGGCAGCGCTGCCTCACGTCTGACTCTCACTGGGTTTGAGAAATGGGAGCTGTGGAATAAAGACTGGGAAGAGGCTCCAAATCCTCGGGCCTCGTCTAGCACAGGTAGCATTCTAAACTACTGTTGTTTGTCAAGTTTGTAAGGACCCAGGTGGGAACAGACACATTTTAGCTCCCTCTAACAGGTAGAGGATTTGCCGATCTCGTGTTTAGGGACAGATGGCAGGCGGGGTTGGCGGGAACCAGCAACAGAAGCGGAATATTGGGCTGCGTTTGGGCGCTCCAGCCCCATCGTTCCCAAGGCTGTGGCCAAAGGTGCGATGATGGATCTGACCCCGACAAGGCTAAACCCAGTCAAGTTTATCGCCGCCAGTTTCTCTGGAATTCTGCACTTCCGGAGGGACACGTTCAGTCCTCACCTTTGTTACGAGCTTCCTCTTGTGAGTTGGAGCCATTTTATTTTTAGAGCTCAGAGTCAGAGGTTTGTCCCAACGGGAAGTCGTTGGTTTTGGTCTCCTCAGCCCCTGATTTGTGCAGTAACGTCTCAGCTCGACACGATGGGCCCAGTTTGATGCAGACTCGATGGAGACAACAGGGCCATGCAGCACTGGGCCGTTCCGTTCCAGCCGTGTGCTCTGGTGCACCAAAGGGTGAACGCGCTGTAGCCGCTCCTCTACACAGAATCCTGTTTTCAGCTCCTGTTTGTTTTCTCTGCTCTGAAACTCTGCGAGTTCCACAAAGCCTCTAATGAGCGTGTGCCGCTCCTCCTCGCCGGGAGCCTGATTATTCCTCGCTGACGTATTTGCTCCGCTTCTCCGTCACGTACGCATTTCTAAAGGCTCCCAGTCTCACAGCGAGGCAAGAGACCCAAATGTCTCCAAAATCGAGGGGGGAAAACCGGAGACTCAAGCATTTTGGAGACTGATTCATGGTCAGGAACCTTTTCCTGAACAGGACCTTGTGCACGATGTCATGAGCGATGACGGGTGACTTGATTCCTCCTGATCACAAGTTGTAATTTCTCTTAAGCCGCCATCACCTTACGCTTTTCCTCCCCTCCTGCTCAGGAATGTTCAGGCCCTTCAGAAAGCGCCAAATGGCACCTGAGTAGGAAGTTGGACCCTTGTCTCTGTCTGTGTGCTGAGACAGCGTAGTCCATCAAAGAGCTGTTCACACTGGTGTGTGTGGAACGGTCTCACCCAGTTTACAAGCTCCGTTTCACTCCTCACCCACACACTGGTGGAAGAATAAAACAAGGCTCTCAGATGTCCTTATTTATTCCTTTGGCATTTTTAAATTCCTATAAAGATTTGCGGCCAATCACAGCCGGGTTGACGTGCCATCACAGCCTGACACCTGATATTTCCCTGCGTCACTGAGGATAATGGACCATCACGTCCTAACACACTGTGTGTGTTATCGTCTCCATCACAAATTGGATGAGTTGTTTGTGGAACTCATGCTGCCCTAGAACAACAAATTCCTAATTCATTTGATGTTTGAAGAAGAAAACAATTCTAATCGACAGCAAAATGATGGCTTCAAGTGTTGTTTTGGAGAGGAGACCAGCGTAGATCCAGCAGATCTGACAGCTGACACAGGAAGCTGGTCCTGCGTGTGCAGCCTGTCCGTGCCCGTCTGTAACCGGAGATGTTGAGCGACCTGGCTGTCGTCTGCGCGCTGTTTGCTTTCTCATCTCGCTCTTGCGTCACTGCGCTCCCACGTAGTCTTTCCCCTCAGACGTCATGTCCATTCTCCGCCGTCTGAACAACCAGCAGGAGGGTCAGGGGGGTCCGCAGCCATGTTGGCATGCGTCATCCGTCAGCCTCGTCTTCAGTTACTGGCAGACGAGGAGGTGTTGTTAGTAGCTAATTTTACTCCTGTAGAAATCCTCCCTGAAGAGGCCGAGTGCTTAGAAATCAGCCCTTCACTGACACTAACCGTTCGGATGCTTCGCTAATTAGTTGAAGCAATGAGTTAAGTGCTTGTAGGAAGCCTCGAGTTCTGTAATTCTTTTTTCACCTTGTCATTTTGGGACAGTGAGCGTAGACTGATTACAGAGTATTAAAATTATTCCTTTTTTTTTTCAACGATACTACAATATAAGACTAAAAAATGATTTGAAACACCACACACAGTTTAGGAAGTGATCTTTATTTTAATAAATAGCCACATAAATAAACAACTGTTCTTTAACTGACATTCTTTTTGTCCTTGCGCACACACCACACACACACACACACACACACTGAGATGCTCAAGTAACAAATGAGGAGGGAAAATAACAAATGTCTTATTATTTATATATTAAAGTATCAAAAGGGGGTCAATTTTCCAGGTTTGCATCAAGAGTCTTAAGTGATTCAATAGTTTTGTGACTTTTTTGAGAAACAAAAACATATTAGCGACAAGGAAGAGCAATACAGTTCATTTTTTGTGTCTCAATGTTCGCTTGAGAAAAACCAGATATGAATTGGGCTTCCGGGACGACACTAAGACATCTGCTCTTTAGTTTGTTCACGCGAAGGCACGAGTGTCGGTAGTGAGTGCAATCCACTAAACACGACTTTAGCACTGAATCTTTCCAATGTACAGCTAAGTTTGGAAAACCACCGCTTTCCTACAAGGTGTTTCACAGACGTGAGAGCGTTAGCCGAGCGCACAATGTGACACATCTCACACAGACCAAAGAAACACAACCTTCAGCACATTATTGCTAATTCTTTTTGTTTTTTTTTGACATTTTTGTTTCTTTTTTTTTCTAAAAAAGTACAAAAAATGAATAACACCATGGTCCTGATAGCAAATGCTAAAGAAACAAACAACCTATGTAGCACTGGGGTTTTGGTGGCGGCAGTTTTCTCACAGCAGAACTGAATGTGATCATCCTAGCAAACCACCCTGCTACATTTTCAAACAGCATTCAAAGTGAAAATTCAGTAGTGTACTCGCTAAAAAACAACTTTTGTGCTCTTCGCTCTTTGGTAAAACCCAAAAATTGCCTACAAGCATGTGAAGAAACAGCATTTTGAAATGCATTGAGTCTTTCCTGACGGTTTCTACGGTTTTGGGGCGTCTACGTTACATAACCAGTTCCCGTCCTAGTCAGCTCGATAGCACAGCAAACAGACGGTTTAACTAACCTCAGGCAAATATGCATTAATACTTTGACCCTCCTGTGTAAAACCTCTTCTTTCCTTAGTATTCCGTCGTAAATATTGCACTCTTCCCACAGACTTTGTTCTGTCCTGGTTGTTGAATTCTTGCCTGAGAAGGTAGTTAAAGCTCTGAAAAGCAAAAAAACCCCACATATCTTCTCAGTCCCTCAGGTGTAAAGTGCTACCAAGCTGACCGATGTACCAGCGGTGCCTCACTCACTCAGCAGCTTTGACTTCCTTTAGTTTGGCTGATGAGCACTAAGCAGCCATTTTGCAGCTTGAGGTAAAAGCAGAAATTGCTTTACTATCGTAATGATGCGCAGATGAAAAAGAAAAAAGAACCAGGATCACAGATAAAATAATAGGTCCTTCAGCGAGTGTTTGCCAGCTTTAAACTGCATGTCCACTGCGCCGTTTGCAGCAAAGGATCATGTGTTAAAGGAACCTTTTGGTCTTTGATCAGTCAAATGAAGAACCCCAGACAAGAGGGAACCTCCAACATCAGAACATGTGACTGGTGACTGTTCCAGATCACTCCGGCTCTGGAACGCCAACGTCTGTTATTGCTTTCGTGTCTGTCTGACCCCTTTTCCACAGTTTGGTTATTGCTTCGGGTTTAGCTTATGTCAGAGGACGACGCCCCGGCTGACGCGTTTGTGTACCGCGGCTGAGGAAACTGGTGTAAATGTGCGGTTTGTTCGCTCGTCCAGCTGATCCGGACGTTCTACTTCACCATCACGCAGCTGCTCAGCTGCTGCTGGGCGGACAGACCCAGGTCTTGCATGTCTGAGTCTGTGCTGGGCACCGGGCTCATGCTCCACACGGTCGCCTTGGGAACGGCGGAAGCTGAGGTGCAGTGTCCCGCAGGGCTGGGCTGCTGTTTGATGCCCATGTGGAGGTTAGGGGGGGAGTGGTGGCTGATGTGCAGGCGAGCTTCCAGAAGGTAAGCGGCAGAGGCCACAGGGGAGAGAGAAGAGAAACAGGAGGAGGAGGAGGAGGAGGAGGAGGAGGAGGAGGAGGAGCAGCTGTCCAGGACTTGTTGCCAGGGGTTGTGCTGCAGAGCTACAGGAGCCTGCTGAGCAGGGAGGATGGAAGAGGCAGCAAACACGCTGGACGGAGGAGAGGGGGGGTGATGCTGGGTCCGGAAGAGCAAAGGATTCTGTGCTGGTCCGGGCTGGGGGGCCTGGACCGGAGGCTGAGACTGGTGCTGGATCTGTAGCAGCCTGGAAAAGAGGAAACCTGACTTAACACACTCTGTTCCTGCCCCGAACCAAACTTGGAACTTGAATCTGGCCCCAGTGGGACTGTCAGCTGATGACGGCAGGTACCTCTGCTGATGCAGGACCTCCTCCAGCATGCTACGGTGCTCAGACAGGGTTGGACCCAGTGATCCGCGGCTGCCGCGGTTACAGGAGGACGGAGGAACCACCTGCCTGGTCAGGCCCTTAATCTTGTTTAATCCCAGAAGCCCTTTAGTCCGTGTGCTTTTCCTCAGCTGCTGACGGAAAGCTTTGAGGCCTGCGGAGAGGCAGGACAAAGGTCAGGCAAGGCCAGGCCGGTGCACGGATGTGACACATGAGTGTGTTTTCACGCTCCTGTACCTTGAGTGAGGGAGGTGTCTGAGGCTCTGCGGCCCTCCTGGAAGCTGGCAGCAGGCAGGCTGCCCTGGGCCTGGGGCTGGAGGTGGGAGGACAGGGCCAGAGGAGCTCCGGCAGACAGCAAGGCTCCGCCTCCAGCCCCGGAGGCCAGCGGCCCCGAAGCCCCACCCAGAACGCCCTGCAAGGACGCGGCTGGGCTGGATGAGGATTTCAAGCAGCTGTCGGAGGAGGCGCCGTCCGAGGGACTCACCACGATACCTGAGAAACAGGAGGCCACAGCTGGAGCGACTGTCCCTGCACAAACATGCACTGTGTATGTGTGTGTGTGTGTGTGTGTGTGTGTGTGTGTAAGGCAGACTCACATGGAGGGTTGCACTGGTGGAAACGGGTGGAGACCTCAGCCAAAGAGAGTCTCGCGGAAGTGTGCGCAGGAGGCATGGACTCAGTCTGCCTCCTGCAGTAGCGAGGAGTCACCGCACGGGGGCAGCATAAACCACCGAACCCGCGTCAGAGGAGGCCCTTGTGAATCCGTGCGTGTGGACGGAGGACGTGTGCGTGTTCACCAGTGTTCGCCTGATCACACATGTTTCGGTACCTTGCTTTTGCTCTTGTGATGGCGTCTAAATCGCAGCAGCTCCTTGTGTTGCCTGGACACGAAGTTGACCGCAGCGTATTGTAAGGCAGACTCACATGGAGGGTTGCACTGGTGGAAACGGGTGGAGACCTCAGCCAGAGTGTGTCTGCGGGAAGTGGTGGGGGAGGAAGGAGGGGACCCACGGTCTGCGTGGCCTCCTCCTCCTCCAGGTCCCTGGGTCGCACCTCCTCACTGATGCTGGTTTCCAGCAGGCTATTGGGCGAGATGGAGCGGTTCCACAGCAGCCTGTTCAGGCTGGCCTCCACTGGAAACACCACCCTCTGCAAGCAGATGGGAGCCGTGAGCGAAGGCGCCCGTCGTAGCGTCGCTCCGACCAACCGTGAACACACACTCACCTGGAACAACCCGCCCTGCTCGTAGTCCTTCTCCGAGGGCACCTGAGGTGGGGCAGGAGGGGTGCTTTTGGTCGTGATGGAAAACGCTGCGCTCCTGAAGCCGTCGCCCGACTCCGCCATCGTCTGCGATCGGGCAGAAAGTCCAGAACATCTCAGACTTCAAGCGCCAGTTGCAGCCCACAGACGGAGCCCTTAGCTGCGGCGCTCACCTCGGGGCCGCTGGAGTCGGACGTGCTCCTGGGCCGCTGGCTCCACGTTCCGCACTGGCGGCTCAGCTGCTGAGTGCGGTGCTCCCTCACTCGCTCCAGCAGCAGGTAGTAGATGGCGGAGAAGTGGTTGTAGCTGCTGCTCTGCAGGGACTGAAGAGGACAGAGCAGATTCACGTTGCTGCTGGGTTTTTCACCACCACCTGTGGAATATTGCTCCGTTCGGGGGAAAACTGAATGTCAGACTA
Organism: Tetraodon nigroviridis; assembly: GCA_000180735.1. Taxonomy (NCBI): domain Eukaryota; kingdom Metazoa; phylum Chordata; class Actinopteri; order Tetraodontiformes; family Tetraodontidae; genus Tetraodon; species Tetraodon nigroviridis. The sequence goes on from CAAE01014781.1 coordinate 904,525, forward strand.
GCGCCCAGGCACCTCGATGGTCTTCTGGCGGTCGATCCCCAGCGTGTTCATGACGCTCAGCACGGGCTCGCTGTAGTCGCCCAGGTTGGAGTTGTACTCCGTCAGGGAACGGGTGAGCACCTGGCGCGCCGCTGCCGGGTCTGCCAGCATCCACCGGTGCTGTTTGATCTGGGCCACCGTGATCCTCCTGCTGGGGTCCACCACCAGCATCTTACGGATCAGGTTTTCACAGTCTGGTGGAAGTTAGAGAAGGAATGAGTCTGGGGTTGGGATGGATTTAGCTAACGAGAGCTAATGCTAATGTCAACGGGTGGCCGGTCGCCGTTGCTGCACCTTGAGACATGAAGAAAGGGATTCGGAATCGTCCCTCCGTGACCCTCTGTCTGAGCGCAGGAAGGCTGGGACCATCGAAGGGGAGAGAGCCGCAGACCAGAACGTAAAGCACAACACCGAGGCTCTGAGAGGGAAATCACGGAAAGTCCTGGTGTTAGCGTAAGAAGAGGAACAATGCTCCGCTGATTCCAGATGAGCAAGTTCAGCTTAAACCAGCTTACCCAAATATCCAGCTGGGGCCCCTCGTACTCCTTCCCTTCAAATACCTCAGGGGCCGCGTAAGGCGGGCTGCCACACCACGTAGACAGAGGCTCCCCGGCATTGTAGAAGTTTCCGAATCCAAAATCTAGAGGGAAAAAAACAAAAAACCTTTAAGATTTTTGTCGTCCAAAAAAAAATAGATATATTTTTTTCTCTATGGCAACAGGAGGTCAGACAGGCTGCTGTGTAACATTGTGCGTCGGTTATATTTGTGTAAAACTCCTCAGCTCTCATTTATTAGTCTGGGTGAGCTCGTTTTTCACACTTAATTAAAGTCAGGCAGCACAACAGGGATTTAATTAGCAGCATTTAATTACCCCCCCCCCCCCCCACCCCTCCCCCGGTGGTGAAATGGCTTCTTCAAATGAAAACAGATTCATTTCTTATAACTACACTATGAAACAGGATAAGAGGGAACCGAGTCCCCTACCGGCCAGTTTGATGTTCATGTTTGCATCCAGCAGCAGGTTCTCGGTTTTCAGGTCGCGGTGAACGATGTGGTGCCGGTGGCAGTAGTCCACGGCCGTCAGGATCTGCCAGAAGGCCGTCCTCGCCTCGGCTTCGCTCATACGGCCGTGTGACGTCAAGAAGTCTGCAGGACGAGGGGGCATTTAAGCCAAAATCTGCCTAACGCCGGGATTAGCGTCAGAGAGGAGGGAACTCTGCCTCACCAAACATCTCTCCGTTCTTCGCATACTCGGTCACGATGTACAGCATGTCCTTGGTCTCCATCACCTAAGAGGGAGGAAAACAAGGACAAAACGCTATTTGAACTGGCTCTGGGTGAAATGCTGTCTTTCACTTCAGTCTTCTGCCTTTCCAGGAACCATCTTCTGGAGGCAAACCCCCACCTCCTCATAGCTCCTCACCAGTGTCACACACCAGCAGCGTGACTTCTGGTGATACACAGTGTTGCACAACGCAGCTGCCAGCCACTTCCTCAGCTCATACATCCGTCCTACGTTTCACAACAACGTTAACCATCACAAACAGGCTTACATCAGAGGGGATGTTCTTTTTCAGAGTGCCGGGCTCTTTCTAGGAAGCCGGTTCGCTTCGCCCAAACTTCAGGGTGCACCCATATGTTAGCACGGCGCCTTTTCTGGAGCTCATAAAAGCTTGAGTTCCCCGGAGAGCCCTGGGGCCGGCCAGGCCGTGTTTGCACAACAAAGCAATTTCCTTCAGAAAACGAAAGCCAGCTGAGAAGATGCTGAAAGGCCGGCTTGGACAATAAACCTCTCTGAGCGGCGGCGCCTTCGGGAGGAGCCCAGTTCTCTGGGAGCCGCAGCAGCTCTCTGCTGCTCTGTCACCTTGAGGTGCGGCTGACGTCACTCCTCTGGAGGACGAGGGCGACACTTGGAGGGCCCTCCAACCATCGCAGGAGAGGGTGTGAGGATGTGACCGATACAAGGGCAAAGACAGGAGCCGACGAGAGGAAGAGAGAGATTTCTTCCCTCCTGCTTTTACCAGGAAACCTACAAAATTACCCCTGAATCACAAGATGTTCCCATGCCAGGGTGAGGAGCTCTGGGAGCACAACCGTGTACGAGGCTTCTAACCAACAGCGGACGAACCACCTGACTAGCAGCACCTCAGTGACCCAGGGCCACTCAGAACTGAAAAACAACATGGAGGACGCCCGCGTTTGACGTCAGCGCTGTGGCTGCACCTCTGCAAGGGCGTGGGGGGAGGAGGGGAGATCTAAACGCCTTCAAAACGGACACAAACCTGATAAAAACACATTTTGTTCCAAGATGGCCCCCATGGACGGGACTATGGTGCAAAGGATGGCAGCCATTGAACATCACCTCCACCAGACTATTGCTCACATTTTCCCAGAGCACCTGTTTTAAATAGCTCATGGTGTCAGCAAGTCAAAAGAGGAAGCACACACACACACACACACACTCTGGTTCTTTGAGATATGCTCAGCAGCTCTAAAACCAGGCAGTAATCCTCAAAGCAGCCAACCTGCGCAGATGTAAACACGGAAAAGTTCAGGCTGAAAACCCCAGAGCAACGTGCGTGTGTGTGTGTGTTGTCAGGTGCGTGCTCGGGCACCCGCAGGGCTGAAAGCGGATTCTTGCCGTTAAGTCTTCAATTTGATTAGGAGTAAAGCTTTGGGGGGGCCTTCACGTGATGCTCAGACACGTGCACCTTCAACAGACGCTAACTGGCTTAATGCACAGAGCTGCAGAACAACCTGGCAGCAGGAAACACGCAACAGCGCCGCCACACGCACCTATCGGCAGCCCCGTGGCACGCTCGCGTGCACCATCATTATCATTTTAGAACAACACACACACACAACGCATGCACATGCACGGAACCGACGTGCCCAGCGGAGCGCTCTCACACACCTGGTAGAGTTTGATGATGTGGGGGTGGTTGAGCAGCTTCATGATCTGCACCTCCCGGTAGATCTTCTCCAGGTTGGAGGGGCTCAGCCGGGTCTTGTCGATGATCTTGATGGCCACCTGCCACAGCGACACCAGGGGCCTCAGACACCCGCGGCGCCGAGCGGCGGCCGAGGCCGCAGGGGCCGCTGCTCACCTGCGTTTTGGTCACTTTGTGTCGGGCGAGTTTCACCACCGCGAAGTTGCCCTTGCCCAGGGTGCGGAGGATCTCGTAGAAGCCGACCTGCAGGGGCCTCCCCGGGCCGGCTCTGCACGGAGCTGCCTCCGACATGATCACCATGGTGCAGCGACGCCGGCAGATTCGGGCTGGTTCACCTGCGAGGACAAAGGCGGCGACGTGAGCCCCGCACGGTCGAACACTCGGTTTGTCTTATTTTATTCCGGCTTGGAGTTGGTTCGATTATCCTGATGCAAATAAATGCATATAAATACTGGCGCAGAGTGGTCATCATTTCTAATTAAAGAAGAAATTAATTGGAGAGAGTAAAGAAGTGAAATAAATTCTGAACAACTGCTCAAAGGTAAATGTGTTACATATTATGGGTAGTAAATCTCCACGGTGAAAATTTAAAAAAAGAAGAAAATAAAAGTCAGATTTAGGATGGATGATTTAAATCGGGAAAAAAAAGGGGATTTCTTTGAAATAGTTGTGACTTAAAGAGCGGGTGAGTCAGCGGGATGACGGAGTTCCTCTCCTACCTCACAGGGACAGAAAGCACCTTCTCAGACGCTCCTCAAAGTTCTCCCGGGAGCCTCCGATCATTCCACGAACGGAGCGACGGCTCGGGGACGCGGGAGGCGACCGCTGCTGGCCCTCTCCGCCCGGAGCTCGGACACGCGGACACGCGGACGTGGATGCGGCCGGGTCTGCGCTGCTGCGGCCGGCGTGTGCCTGTGCGCTCTGCCGGAATGCAGAGCGAGGTTTCGGCACTCGGGCAGGGAACTCCTCCTCTTCCTCCTCCCTCCGCCACCATAACAAATTGATACCCACCTCATTAACGTCACACTCGCGTCAGAGCTACAGGCTGGGTGCGCGGCGAGGCCGAACCCTCGCGCACGGCGCCGGTTGCCGAGCAACCGCGCGGCTCGGCCTCGCGGTGACGCGTGTGCTGATGGCGGGGTTGCTTGGAGATGGGAGCGGTGACGTCAGTCTTAGAGACGTGTCACCACGTGATCGTCCCTCCACCGGGCCTTTTCACGCGGACGCGCGCGAGCTCGTCAGAGAGAGAATGAGGAAGCAGGCGGTGAACGTCAGCTGGACACTCTGGATTTTTAGCATTTAGCAAAAAATACACGTTTTTTAATGTTATGCGGGCAATGCACGGTTTTAAAGACACTGTGTAAATACTGCAATTTATGTTTAGGTGATTCCAGGTTCCAAGACAGAGATTGTGATCTTAATGTCTGTCGTGGTGCTCCGGGCTTCCTGGGAACAGTCATTCAGCCATCAGCACCTACAGTCAGTCCAAAATGCAGCTGCCCGTTGAGCGTGGACACATCACTGCAGTTCTGGCTTTGCTCCACTGGCTTTGTGTTTGTCAGAGTTTGGAGGTCAGAAATCCAGGTTTAACAACTGAGGTGGCGAGCGTTTTCAGTGGCTCTTGAGAACTAACCACAGCTCCTATACGCGGTGTTTCAGGTGAGCACTTTTGTGCTGTTTTTACGTAATATGGTCAGAGTTGCAACCCAAGTGTGCTGCTAGCAGAGAAGAATAAGCAACATCAGAAATATTTTGCATAGAGTGAGAGAAAAAACGCTGCTTGCAGAGATCAACCACAGTTTCAGAGGGTGAATCAGCGCTGCTGCCTGCGTTCAGAGGAGCCCAAAACAAAGCCGCCAGGATTATTTGTATAGTTTGCACTGATGCTTTTGTTGTTGCTGAGTTGTGACTCTGGTTTTTAGAATAAAGTATTAATAAAGCATTTGTGCTTTCCATAAAATAACAGAGAATTACATAGAGAACTGAGACATATTCTGTGTAAAAGCTCTGAATTTCAACTACATTTGCATTAAGGTGTTTGTACAACACAACCTTTTCCAAAATCTTTTTCCTAAATTAAAATTTGGCCGACAGCATCATTAGTCATCTCATCTAAATGTCAGCCAAATTCCAGCTCTGTGTATGGGCGAGTGTAAATACCAAACGTTAGTCTGTTAAGATCAAAATGTCTTAACCAAAAGGTCACAAAGTGTTCTAATGTACTTACTGTACAACCGTTGCACTCTGCACCTCTGCTCACTCTTCTTGTGAACAAGCGTCTGATCATCTTTTGTCACATTCATGTGATACGCAGCATTTCCTGAATTTCCTGGCAGTTACATAACTGGTGAGCAACAAGGTCAAGATGTCTGAGCGGGCTGAATGAAAGGGCTCATAATCAACAGCAGATCCAGTGATAGTGGGACAAGGCTGCATCGTTTGGAAAAAGGCAGCAAATGTGCCTGAACTCAGTGATGCAGCTGTTCAAAAGCAACAGGCAGCCACATTATTCTGCTGTGTTTCTGCTGCGTTTGCAGTCTAAAACTAACAATCAAAGTTCTGTAGGAAAAATGAAAGTGAAAGCTACACACACATGGGCGCACACACTACCATTAAACAGGAAATTAAACTGTAATTGTGTAAAAACAAAGATTATATTTACTCTTATCTGCAGAGTAATACAACAGCCAAAAAAGCTAAATAGCCTCGCGACTGTTCCACACTCTTCCAAAGTTATCAAGGGTGACCTCTGAGGCACATTTAAAAGGAACAGCAGGAACAGCAGGAGCAGCTGAGGGTGTATCTGGACTGGCTTTACAGTCCGTTATATTCGGACTGGATGCAGGAGCTATGGAAGCTGGTAACGTCTTATTCATCAACATGAAAACCTCTTTTTACTTTCAGCTTATATCATAAATTCCTTTTCAAACAGAGGTGATATTTTCATTTTAAGGTGAAGAATTTCATCCTCCTCATCGGCTGTGTAAAACTGTGCTGTTGTTTCAGTCGTACTGTCCACAAAACCACCCTAAATCCCAACCGGCAGGCAGGCCGAAACAAGACTCCAAGATTTCAGCTCTGTCCTGGAGGCCAGCCGGTCAGTTCAGCTCACCTGCTGTCGTGGGGACGTTACCGTCCAACTACAGCCTCAAATTCAGCTGAAATGACCCCGGGCTGCTGACCGTCCAAGGTCAAGTGGACGCCAAGATCAGCTCACAGGACGGCGGAAAATCTGTAGATACGAATCTGCCAAACAAGATTAAACAAGAGCCTGCGGGAGAAAGCTCCCACCCCCAGACAACTGATAGGATCTGCCATAAAGCGTTTATTAAACATCAGCTGACCTTGTTTTTATAACAATAATCTGCTCAGCAGAGACTTCTGGCCAAGCTTACTCTCCATGCAAACACTCTATGATCAGTCTCAGTGATTCATATATTAGTTTTGGCTCTGAGTCGATTTCTAATGATGCATGATGTAATACTGCCACTGTCGCTGCTAACATGCTAACATCTGCCAGTTGTGACCTTGCAATTTGCTGCAATTATGTCTAAAAGGCCGTTTTGAAACTGTGTTGTTTGATCACAGAGGAACACGGTCAAAAGTGACAAATTCCCCTGAATCCCAGTGCTTGTGCTGCTGTTAGTTGTCCTCAACTCAGTGTGTGCAGCCATTTTTAACATCACTGTATTTGAAGTTTCATATTTCATAGGTTTTTTTTTTTTTCCCCCTTTTTCTCATGTTTGTCGCAGATAGTAAAGTTAGTAAAGTATAATGGTTGTTTTGTCTCAGTAAATCACCCAGTCACTCCAGTTAATGTGGAACTATTTACAACTGGTAATTTGAAGACAAACACAAACATTTAAAATAGAATTAAGCTTTTACTGCTAACGTGACACACTAGGACTCTTCATTTTCATTCATTTCATTTTGTCTGTCAGTAAAACATTCTTGTAGCTGCTTTTATAACGCACGCATTAATACCACTAATGTTCACATGCCCTGATCTATTTAGCTAGTTTAAATTGTGCCTGAGTTCTGCAGGCTCCAGCAGCTGGTAAAAAGGGCCATTGTCTAATCATTTGGTGCCATTGTATCCAACGGAGGACAGGGGTACCATTCTTCTATCGCAATTAACGTTGGTCTATCTGCGCTTGTTGACTTTGGCAGGCAAACACGGTCCTCGTGAGCTTGTGCGTCAGGCTCTCATGCAGGAGGTCCAGCGCTAGCCTTCCTCAAACAAACGTTCTCAGTGACAAGGCCTCCCTGCTGAATCACACATACCTGCTAGTGTGCTTTTCACACTGTTCAAAGGGGTTTGTGTTTGGTTTCGGCTCATGAAGGGTGTTTGTCCGTGACAAAGACTTACTGGTATGGGATGTTCCAAAAGCCAGGGTTCATTTAGAGGTGGAGGACGTGAAACAGGATCAGTCTCACACGCCTTTGTACACACAAAAGGAAATATCCTTCCGAAATCTCTGTGTTGCATTTAGAAACGTTATAAATGATGGTACTCGGCTGCAGTGTCATCATCAAAACCCCATGACAGAAAGCTAAGGTTCCTACTTTGACAAACACTCATTTCTACACAGTCCAAGTGTAACAAAACATCAGCCGCAACCCACACACAACCTAACAACGAGAACAGAAAGTGGAACGCTGTAGGCTGCAGCCAAACCGACTCGCGTGTTTCAGAGTTGTGATGGCAGCTGTGGTGTTGGTGTTGTTTAGCTTTATGTCAGTGACCAGTTCCTGTTGCCTTCAGTGGGGAAATTTTCTGGTCAATTTACTGACCTGTCGCACAAGAGTTACAATACAACCATGGATGTTTTCACACACACTTTTTTTCAGTTTGTTTTTTTTAAAACCATGAATTATGTTCTTGTACTTTGGTCTTCACAGTAAAGAGGTCACACAAACTTACGAGTCAAGGAAAAGAAAAGAAAAAAGCCTTCAATGTGTCTGAAAAGGCTGGTCCTCTCCTATGATAACCGTTGGCCGGAGGGACAAAAGCCTCGTCTGCTCAGGAATGTGCTGTGACCAACGCAGATGCAGATACTGATACAGGGATCCTGTGGTGTCAGTTATCGCTGGATGTGAATACCTAGCCACACAGCAGGCTTCAGGCAGCTCCTCCCAACCCGTGTGTGTGTGTGTGTGTGTGTGTGTGTGTGTGTGTGTGTGCAAAAAGCCCCTCTGGAAACAAAGCCGCGTGCGTCAGCAGCCTCTTATCCTGAGCAGAATGGGGGTACCTGGAAAGACGATAGAATATGTGACGTATTTTACATCCTTTTATGAAGGACATAAAACAGAAATGGGATGACACGGAGAGAGATGAATAAAAACAATGATCTTTCCCATAAAGAGGACAGCTGGGATCATGAAAGAGAGCACCTATCATTTGTAAAGATCTAGGTCATTTTTATTTGTCTTTTCTCTCTCGCACTCTTTTTGTCTCTCTCTCTCACACACACACACACACACACACACACACACACACACACACACACACACACACACACGCATGCACACACCCGGCCCCAAATCTGAACTCATGAGGATTGACAGAATTGAGCCGCTTGTAATGAAATGGATTTGATGTATCGGTTTAAAACGAGCCAGCGTTTCACACACTTAGACACTCACACACGTGCACACTCACACACCACAGACCTGCAGAAACTGCAGTGGCGCAGCCATGACAGAGCTGTGGGTTAGAAACCGTGCTCTGTAAACATGCAGTGGGCCTGACCTCACAGCACAGGTGCGCCGCTGACGCTGGATCCTTTCTGCCGCGTCTGCAGGTTTGCAGATCCACCCAAGCTGAGTCTGCCTGCAGACACAAAGTCTGACGCCTGGTTTCTCCTCCTTATCTTCTACCCAGTGATATAAACTCAAAGACCACAGCTGACTGGAGTCAGCACACACACGTGCACACACACACACACACACACACACACACACACACACACACACACACACACACATGCATCTGTGCCTGATTTGGGGCACTTTTCCAAGTAATTGTGCCTGGCAGGTTTACTGTAGTTGTGTTCTGTTTTAGCCCTGAACTGTTGTGGGAAAACTCAACATCCATTCAGTCCTCGGACAAAGGTTGCACATGCTTTAAAATTCACCGTAAATGCCCAAAACTTTTTCGGCCATGATTTGGAGAGGTTGCTGCTGTCCAGAAGACCATACGGTCGATCAGCCGCACCTCAAAGCGGATAGAAATGACTCACCAGTGGGAGCAGGAAAAGTCTGGAGATGGTTAGAAGCACATATGTACGGAGGAACCTTTGGCCAGCAGATGATGAGGAAGGGAGGATCCACCAGAGAAAAGTTAAACTCTGCGTGTGTGTGTGTGTGTGTGTGTGTGTGTGTGTGTGTGTGTGTAGGAGGGATAGGGATCATTCTTGACCTTAGACTACATATTGTACTACAAACCAATATTCCCTGATTTATTCCTGTTTAGAACAATGGCTCATTTCTTTAAACCGAGTTAAATTATTGGCCCCGAGCAGGACAGTGTGTTCTGATCCGACTGGCATCGAGCTGAGCGGAGCGTCATGTGCTTTTAATTTGGTTGTGGACCGTTTCAAAAAAGTCTGCCAGAGAAAAGGACAGCTAAGCAGGGATTAAGAGACCTAAGCTGGGTGAAGGAGGCAGCAACAGCCTCCAGGACATCTGTGCGCTTGCCCGGCCTCGCCATGTGAGCATTCGGCCCTTCAGACCCCACCAGTGATGAAGGGGTGTGGGGTGTGGGGGGCGGAGGTCGGCTCCCACCAAAACCAAAAATGGAAAGCAGGAGCTGGTGTCAAAAGGTCAGTAACTACATGCTCACTACATGCTCAGTGTTTCCTGAAGTGCAGGTACGAATGTCCGGGAACAAATCCAGTCCTTGATCGTTTGGGTCCCGTCCAATTAACAGCAAATGACTGCTTAATGTCACCAGCAATGCCAGATTAATCCGTCTGCCACGTGTCTGAAAAAAGCTTATTCGGTGCAGCAGACTAGCACATCCACACAGTGAAGTGGCAAAATGATGAATTCAGTCTATTTTTTATCGTGATGTGTCCCCACTGGGATGTGTGACGGTATTTGCTGCAGCATTTGTCAAATGAATCCATTTACACACCCACGCACAGCACAACGTGTAACCTTGGAACGCCTGGAAATAAAACCAGAGCCAAACGGTGTCCTGTTTTTTTTTGCCATCAAAGTTAGAAAACCAAACAAATGTCAACAAGGCTATTGTACATTTGGAAATCCCAAGTGTGTCCAGTCTGCTTCCAAAGCACAGATGGTGGTTGCATTCCTTCCAAAGTGCAGGAGCGGAGCCACTCCATCCCCGGATCGGCCATCTTTAACCGGCCAGCTCGCATGCAGCAGGAGTTTGCTCGGTAACAACTGGGGAAGCAGCTGCTGCGTAAGTAGCGCTAATTCAATTGGACTTTATTTGTAGAGCGTCTGTCCGAGTCGAGGTTGTCGGTCTGAGTGCGCCAGAGCGGGACAGCACCCAGGGGTGACGCCTCCATGGAGCGAGGAAGACGCTTTAAAATCGATCTTTGGTGATCTCTTTTACACTTATAAAGTGTGATTTCTTGAAAAAAAAAAGCTTATGTAAAAGTTTTACCAGCTGTAAACTTTGTTTATATGGTAATTAAAGGTGCCCTGATGGGCGGAACATTTCGCTGGGGTTTTATATCTCATCTAAACAGATGGCTGGAGCCTCCTTCTACTGATTCTGTCGCTTTGGCATTTCTCTGCAATAAAACCGACCAACAGTTTCCCTCCTTCCTCCGCCCATCTTGACCTGCGCTGTTCATCTGATACCAGACCACCCGCTGCTCCCTTTAATGATTAACCACCGATCAAGTGCGACACAAAGACGTCTCTTGTTTCCACTTCCTGAACACCCTGTACCCTGTTTTCTCCTTCCATGTTTTATCTCTTTGCGCTACAACACACTGTACTTTAGAAATATCGAGCTTTCATTTTAGAAAAATAAATATTTACAAGGTAAAGTGAGCGTGAATGTTGGAACCCATAAAGAAACACATCTTTTAATTTTGGGCCTTCTCTGTTTCTTCGTCTGAGCAGTCTTGAACTTCAGCCTGAAGGACATCGGCCGTAAACTCCTGACCGCCTACCCCCGCTCTCCTGCGCTCTGACGCCGTATTATTAACTCAGCTTGACACACTCTGTGTGTAATTATCAGAAGGTGTATGCTGACATTTCTGCTTCCTTAATTATGCCCTGAAGACACAGAGAAGGTGGATTTCCTGCAGGAGCCATCATCTAAAAACACATTAATTGCAGATTAGGTCAGGTCAGGTGGGCAGCTGTCAGAATTGGACTCTTTCCGCACCTGAGAAAAGTTTTCTGCTGCTGACATCATTCAAAATTGAACTAACATTGTCTCTCCAAACAGCCTTTTTCACACCAACGTGACTGGCGATGATTATTTTTCCTCCTTTCAGTCCCTCCTCCCCCTCCTCTGCGACAGCAAGTGGCTAAATAGACTGCTCTGTCGAAAGGAGCCCTGGGTAATGATGTCAGCAGCGTGCGTCAAACTCCCAGGGGCACATTTACAATCCCCTTAGCTTAAGCGAGCCATCCTTTGAGATCATCGCGCACTAATCAAAGCCACACTACCAGTGGTGCATCTTCCGCATTTGCACGTCATTTTCCTTCCCCAGTTGAGTCTTTTCGTAGGGGAGGGGGGCAGAACCCTGGTTTAAAACATACGCAGACAAACATATGGTGAGGACGCGTGCACAGAGGACAGCCTCTTTCTCACAGCGGGAGCCGTGCATCCTGCTCACTGGCTGATCAATAAGCCTGATGATGGGGGGGTTGGGGGGGGGATCTGGCATTGTTCTTCTTTCGGCCTGTTGCTGCAGAGAAGTGCAGCTTCTGCTTCTCGTTACATGTTTCTCACAGCTGCACAGTGGAAGGCTGTTGTTGGGAAATGAATCATCTGCGCATAATAAATGAGCCCTGAGAAAGAATGCACGCTGCTGGTTTGGTTTCCAGACAAAGGGTGGGGTCAGCAGTTAGGAGGGTTCGTGCAACTGCTCACATGTGTTGACAACAGGCGGCAAAACAGCGCCGCTCTCAATCAATCAAAATCAAGACAGTTGTTTGTTTCTGTATTGTGTGCATCTCAACACTGATTGGATGAGGATAGAGACATTTGTTGGGTTGTGCTCCTCAGTAAACGCTGCTGTGTTGGCCTCTGACACACTGACTGGGGTCGGTTTCCATCCACCAGCAGCCCTAACTGGCTTTATTAACGTCAGATGACATTTGTGCCTGTTCTCCATCCTCCCGTGTGTCAATATCTCTATCTGGACATCTATCACGCGGTTCGGCTGCGCTGTGGAAGAGCTGTGGGAGGGCTCAGCCGAGTGTGAGAACACCCATTAGCTGGTTAGAGCGGTCAGGGGGGCTGTGACCACAGACGCAGAGTGTTTGTGCTGCATTTACGTCAGAGAGCAGCTGTGGTTCACCCGCCCCTCCACCCCAGCAGGACCAGGAGGGTTCACCAGGCGGCTCTAGGAAAAAATCAAAACACCGAGGAGCCATATGTTGGTTTCTGCGGACATGCTGATGTGATGCACAACAGAGACAGACGAGGCACAGACGAATCAAATGGGATTAAATCAGGGGCCTGTGGCCTTTCCACAGAGGTGACGGGGAAAGATTCACACACGCAGGCACAGGAGGCTTCGCTAATCCACAACATGGCTTCTGCTGTAATCCTGCTTGGCCTTTACCACACACGCCTGAGCGATTTTAACAGGTGCGATGTCATGTTTCAAATGAGATTAAGCTGCTTTTGGCTGAATGTGTGTGAAACACAAGCCTTGCGTGAGCAGTAAACTGTTTATTGTTTCAGCCAGGGCAGCGGAGTGACGTCGGTTCTTTTTGCTCCCGACTGAAACGAGAAGACACTGATCCCCTGTTTGCGTCCTCAGACGTCCCGACTTCCATTAGGACCGACTTCAGCAATTTGTTTTGCACGTCTGCAAGGCCGGAGAACAGAGCGCAGCATTGAGGAAACCAGCTGAAAGTCTTTGGCAAACATTACGTAAAGTGAAGTCAAGCAAAGAACATCAGCAAAGCTTCACGGAAGCAGAGCAGGAATGAAAGAGAAGCACCTCACATGTTTCTGCTGCAAGAGACCGAGATGTTCCTCCATCAGATTTTACCTGGAAATGAATAAAAAAACCCCTCCTGTCTTCCCCTCGGAGGAGCCAATAGAGGCAAAGCTCTATTAATCACAGTCTCTTTGTGACAGAGTGGGCGCTGTGCTGGCGTCAGAAGGCGACTGATGTCACCAGAAGCAGCAGCCCCCCCCCCACCCACCCCCATCCCTACCCCCCCCCCCCCACCCCCCACCCCCCCACCCCCGGCAGGCTCTGATAATTGCCTTGCCGCTCCCTGGAGGACACCCAGAAGTGCAGTTAGCAAGTGAACAAAATGACTGATAACCTGCCCTCGGGTGCGTCTCCGCCATGGTGTGTGTCAGCCACAGATGGAGGCAGGTCGAGCGGTGACGCGCTGCAGCATCAGCTGCTGCTGGGGGACGGAGGCTGTTACCTAGCGCAGGACTCGTCCCCGAGCCGTCAACCGTCTCCTGCCTCTCCTAGGTGTGTGTGTGCATCACAGCGTGTGCAGCCCGCCGCTGCGATGCAGGAGCACCATCAATCACACCGAAGCACAAACGTTGCCTGAAACTCAGGCCCATAAAAGGCAGATTTCTACCAAAGGGCAACGGTGACGGGGGCATAAAAGTCTTTACACAAACAGCCAGTGAAAATGTGATTGCTCCAAAGATGCGTAATTGTGTGTATTGCACAGCTATTACACAAAGAATGTCTGCGTCATGGTTCTGTGAAGCTGCACAGTGGTTTTCACGCTTGCTCTCTCCAGCAGCGTGAACTCACTGACTCCTGCCTTCTTTTTCAGGTGCACCGATCCTGGCAGGAAAGAGGCAAAAAGAACCGCTTTAGCAGCTTTTGGAGACACAAACTCGCGTAACGCCGGTGTACCTGTGTGGAGAGGCAGCGGGGCGCCCATCATGGAAGCAGGACGCCAACCACAGCTTCAGCTTGAGAGATGGGAATGAGATGAACTCCGTTGCCTTGGAGATGGGCTAATTTAGGCGAGGTTTTGAGCCCGGTCTTGATGGGCGGTTCGACGGCACTCAAACACTGGTCTGAAAAGGCAGCGAAATAGCGGCAGTGTAAATCTGTCAGACGAGCCTGCGTCCGAGATGGGCTGATAATAGTCCTGCCTGGTGGCTTTCCTTTTTTAGCCTTGCTTTCACTCCCCCTGTCTTTCAGCCCTAATTCATCTAATCTGTGGGATTTGAAGAATTGTCTGCTCCATTTCCACTCTTTCCTGCTCCATCTTGCATTTCAAAAAGAAGCAGGGATGTTGACAGAGGGCAGAGTCAACTAAACGGAGGAAGGAAAAGATGCTTTTAATGTTGCTGGAGGTTCCAGCTCAGTGGCGTCCATGACTGGACGGGTCCCGCCTGTTTGACCTGGACCTTAAGGTCAGTCCCTGCCCTCCCGGGGCTGGACAAACATCATCGGGGGAAGCTGCAGTACGGCGGCCTGCGTTTGACCTTTGACCTATGTGTAAAAGAAAAAGGGAAAAAGGAAAAAGGCAAAATGATGCTCCTTTGAGAATAGCAACAAATGTGGATTTGATAATAAATGTCTACCTTTTACAGGAGTATTGAGGTGGAAATGCGTAGATATTTAGATTTTTACCCAGCGATGACGTCTGCTTTGTTCACAGACGCCTGATTTACACTTTGATCACTGTAGCTTCTGTGCTGAACCTTTCAGGGCTGAAAGCAGTGGTGAGGCTACCACAGCAGCGCCGCGCAGACACTGGTCCCACCATGAGCTGCAGATACCTGATGATGCATCAGGAAACAGGATCCAACATGTACATTTGTGATTTCCTGAGCATTGAGAGGGCCCCCCCCCCCCCCAGCTGCCGTGCGTCACTCCTGCCTCAGCTGTGACGCTGACTTACGATTGCGTCATGGGACGTGAGCCAGACGGGGTCTGAGGGTATGTGCTGGGCATCAGCCCCTCAGATCTGAGCAAACACAGGTGGCCAGGTTGGATGTTGACCCAGCACGATAAAGCAGGACAAAGCATTCCACTGGCAGGGAAGAGAGGGGCAGGGAGCAGCATCAGACCCGCAGATTCCCAGGAAAGTGGTCTTTCAGCTGCGTCTGAAGCAGACTAGACACCAGCAGGACCATCTGAGAGGTACAACCCCGTCCTGATCTGCTCTCATTTATGCTGGTATCAAATCCAGCAAACTGACCCCAGACAAAGCCCTTTAGAGGCTCTTTGTAAAGACCTTTCAGAGGTAATATTTGCTCTCTGTGGCTCGAATGGCTCTATAGTACAAACGGAAGGCGAGCTCAGCCGCGTTCTGCTCAGCCAGCTCGCTGTTGTTCATCCCACCCATCAGGATCTGTGACAGCTCCCACATCAGCATCGCTGCCTCCGCCTCAGCGGCTGCCTGTTAGCACGACAACTTAGCACAAAAGTTGGAAGCGGATTTTATTAGAATTTTGATCATGAGCCAACAAGCAGGTGATAAAATGTAGATGATGTTCCAGGTGAGCACATCCAGGCTTTTATTTTCTTTTTAAGGATTGCTTATCTGCGCTCTGTGAGTGCTTTTCTGCTGTCATGCTTACGATGTTGGCATTTATTTAAAAACATCCACCAGGTTATCTTTAAAACTGCAGGTAAATTAAAAATGTGACTTAATGAACAGTGACATTTTCAGTTAAGCCTTACAATTACAGGAAACCCTGTTATTGCACAACAGAGGTTCCTCCTCTCTAGTTGTGGTTGTGGTCAGGTTGCAATTTTGATCATTTGCGGAGACAGACTTTTGAAGATATGCTAGTTTTTTTGTTTTTATTATGAGCAGTGTGAACTGTAAAAGAGAGTCCCGTCTCTTTTCCTTTGGGTTGGTGAAGTATGAGGATATTTTGTGTAAAACCGACATTGCACAGTCCCTGTGCTCTGAGTCTGGGACTCTGTCACCAGCAACATGGATGGATCCAAAGCAGAAAGTAAAGGTTTCAGGAATTTTTAAAACTGATTTATTTGTCTGTACTTGGCATTGCACAAGTCCATTTTTTGCTGAACTATTTGATCACAGTTTGTGGTTTTCAAAGGTCAGATGTGGTGAAACAACCTCCCTGGCTGATGGATCAAACACGGTAATAATGACCCACTTCCCTTATGTTGGGAAAAGGTGATGATAAGAACAAAAGTGGGAGCCTTTGGCCTCCAATGAAACGTCCGACCCATGAGGCTGACCGTTACATCACCACACTGTTATCAGTGTGACGCACTTGACAGAGGCTCGTTAACGTTCTTTTCATTCCAGAGCCTTTCAATCAGAAAGCAGGTCACGTCTGCCGGGAAGAATGAACGCTGATGGCTGCAGCTGCAATAAAAATCACCTCTTTATATTACAAATCTCAGTCCATTCTTCTTAAAACCTAAATATTGAAAATGAACTGTCCTGGCCCTATATGTTCGTGAGAAATCATTTGATTTGCATTCTGTTGCTAGATGTTTATGCTTAACCAAAATGTGTCTATTTTTGTTCAGGCAAGTTTAAGTTCATTTTTCTTCTTCTTCTTCTTATTTTGCAGCAGTAGTGGTGGTAGTAGGAGTAGAAAAGAAAATAAATATTATTATTATTATCATTATTATTATTATTATTATTATTATTATTATTATTATTATTATTATTATTATTATTATTATTATTACTAGTAGCAGTATCATTGTGGCCTTTTTTAATCTTTTTGCCTTTTTTGAGCACCGTAGTGTATATTTATTGTTGTACACTGCCCCCTTGTGGATCAAACAGAAACACCACCCTGCGGTGGCAGCGAGCAGCCACGGTTCACCTCTGCTCCAAAATTTATAAAAACAGTAATAAATTACATTTCGAAAGGTTGACGATGAGAACATTTAAAAAAAATATATATACAATGATTCTCGCTGCAAAGAAAATAAGCAGCGGAATGAAAAATACTGACAATTTTATCTATCGTCAGATCCAAGCTGAAGAAAATAGATACTTATTCACTTTCTGCAATTAGAACAGAACCGCTGTGTAAAATCCAGCGTGTAACCACGAAGTTAACGCCTGACTAAAAGTGATAACGTTCGGTATCTGGGGATGACGTCAGTAGTGCACATTTCGGCCAGAGGGTGGCAGTATTCACCGTCCGCGAAGAAGAGAGTCCAGAACGTACACTCCAGTTCGTGTATTACAGCCGATCCGCGGTCAACTCCAGTCCATGGGCATTGGTCTGTTTCTAATCCGTTTAATACATTCTAACCGACCGTGTCGTCTCGAGCGTTTCTTCGGCGCGCGCTCTGACCCGTCTGTCGCCAGGCAGAAAGAGAAGGGAGCGTCGGCCGGTGTGGCGCACGTCCTCGTTCCCGACGGCGACCGCGTTAAAACAGTAGATATTCATTTAGTTCTTGCTTCGGTAATAGATAGTCGTCGTCGTCTTTGGTTTTGCTAAAATGTCGGTGTCAGTGGAGTCCGGGTTCTCCAGTGAAGAGGTGTTAAGCAGCCGCTTCCCGCTCCACCGGGCGTGCAGGGATGGAGACGTCGGTGCCCTGTGTTCCCTCCTTCAGCGCGCCTCGAACCCGGCCGACCTCACGGTGGAAGACACCTTTTACGGCTGGACGCCCATACACTGGGGAGCTCACTTTGGAAAGGTATGTCAGCAGCCGCCCGTTTCGATGGCGTGCTGACCGTTTCTGTGCAGACGAGTCCTCGTTCAGGCAGACGCGAGGCTCGTCTCGGCCATTTCCTGATCCCATCCTGAACGTTGGCTGCCGAGCGCGGCCATTCTGCCGGAGGCCCGGCGACAAAAACAAGTGGAGCTTATACCGACACTGTGCGCTGGTTTGTTTAGTGCTCATTACATGCGTCGCTAAACATTCAAACTGAGCATTCCTACTGCTGTACAAACATTTATTTTCACTCGACTTGAACGGTAAATTATCTTCGGATGCTTAGCTAACGGCTGGTGTTTACGTTTCCTAAAAGGCCCTAACAACCTAAAACCAGTTCATTGTAATTATTCTTGTCAGCTCTACATTGTTTAGCCCGTTTCGACCTGTTAGCAGACACCGGTGTGGCCATATTCGTGCACGTTAGTAGCCAAAGACCGTTGCCGTAGCTGGATGTGCCGAGCCTGTGCGCGGGACCGACCGTGTGTGTGTCTCTGCTGCCACAGCTGGAGTGTGTGATGCGTCTGGTTCAGGTGGGCTGCGGTGTGAATGCGGTGACTTCCCGGTTTGCACAGACGCCCACTCACATTGCAGCCTTCGGGGGCCACCCTGAGTGTCTGCGATGGCTGCTTCAAGCAGGTGCAGATGTCAACAGACAGGTATGACACGCACGCTCCACACAGGCCTCCGTAACGACCACCACACAGGACATCACTGTTAACCTGTCTCTAGAACACCATTTTGATGCTAAACGTTCTCATGCATTCTTTTGCCATGCATTATAGAATGACTACTGTTGTGTAACCAATCCCTGCTTTCCCCACTCTGGCGGGGCATGGGAGCGATTTCTTTAAAACTGGGTTAAGCTTTAAAGTGCTGGAGTGGAGATTGGCTCTATTGCTCTGCCAGTGTTTTCTGAACATGTGCTTTCCTATTGAGGCATTTCCACAGACTAAAGTACAGTTTTCATGCTCTGCTGCACAGCGCTGAGGAATTAGATTAGTGGGTCAGCTGACATAAGAGGGTTTGATCATGCAGCATCTCTAAGAGGCTCCTTGAATTTCATCTGAATGTGTTGAAACGATGACTGTAAGAGTATCTTCATTTATGACGGTTCGGTTCTGTAATTGGAATCAGATGGAGAAACCGTCCAGAATAAAGCAGAGTTCAAAAACACCTTTCACTGACGTACTTTCTCTGCTCTCTATCCTGCACACGATTGTGCAACTGTAAATGTGTGTAAGCGCGAGTGAAGTCGAGGTCAAAAGTTCAAACTAGAGTAGCGCCTGCCGGGTTGAATAGGCTGCATCTGAATTTGATTAAAACCTCTCTCGCTTGTGTGTGTTTAGCCATTTTGACTGGTTCTCTCGTGCATAATCAGGCTTTTCAGTCAGTAACTTCACTGTTTCGTCTCCCAGGACTATGTGGGCGAGACGCCCATCCACAAGGCTGCTCGTGAGGGCAGCCTGGAATGTATCAAAGCTCTCTTGACTTGGGGAGCGAAAGCTGAGTAAGTCGTGTCATCAGATCTGTCTTCTTATTATTTTTATACTATCAGCATTTTCGTTCCACCTTTGCAAGGGATCATCACCAAACTCGGACTTGCTTTCTGTAGCGTTTACACGGACGTGCAAATTTACCAGAGACGTAAATGCGACGCTGTAGAAACATACATTTTGGTAGAGAAATAAATATGAAATTTTAAATGTTAATTTTAGAAACATTTTTGTTTTAACTATTATATCAAATACTTCCTAAATGTTTGCATAATGTAATAGCTTGTACATATTAAAATTTAAGGAAGCAGAGCAAATTGTAGGTGCCTGAACTATAAACCTTAAAGTTTTGCATCGAATTTCACCGAAAAGAATTGTATCTCTGCGTTATGCTCTCACTTGTTTGATAAAATGTTATTCAAAAACAAAGACTTGGACTGGAACCGTTGCGTTAACTGCAAACCCGTCGTCAGAGAGTTAAAGTTTTGGAATTGGTGGTGCTCCCTTGAAAATGTGACATCCTTGAAATTGTTGTTGATCATTGCAACAATTTGCATTAAGTTGTCTTCTGTGTGTCAGAAACTCGCCGTATCCATTCAGTTTGCGCAAACATATGCAGCAGTGGATTCCTTTGAATTCAGCTGGCACCTTCTACTGTGCAGCATCCAGAGTAAGAAATGAAAGTGAGTTTTTAATTGACTTGGGGATATTCCTCATTTGTAAATCCAGAGGAACGTTAATGCACACGAGGACAACTTAATGTAAAAGTTTATAAAGTATTTTAGCTCCTAGGCCATTCTGCATGATCTTCGTTAAGTCTAGAGTGTGGTTTTCTTTAACATTTGTTTTGGTTACTGTATTACATGAGGAGCTGAACTAAATGACCAAATGCACATGGGCCTGTCTCCTGTCCTCTGCTACTGCCAGTATGAACAAGCTGCGATCTTTGTTGCACAAAATAAAACTGCTTAGATTTGACCCAGGTGGTGACCAGGTGACATTTCTGAGGCCTGGCAAAGAACTGCGGGTTGGATTGCCACTTGGGTCTGTAGGGATTTGAACGATGAGATTTCATCGCCTCCGCGTTCCGGAGTGTTTGGACATGCAGGACAAGAATGAACAGAGCTGTAGTTTTCCTTCTTGGGAAGGAGGATCTTTTCTCCTCTGAAGTCTGGAATCCGTGGTTCCTCTGGAGGTGTTTACCGGATCTGCCGTCAGACGCTGCCGGCCTGTGGTCTGAATGTCTTGAGGAGCTGAAAGTGTCTCCTGAGGTGGACATCCTGGCACCCCAACCTCTGCCCTTCAGTACGCTTCAGATCACCATCGGCGCTGCCTTATCTCCTTTGTAGCAGTTATGGGAACGTAGATCGGTACAGCGCAGAAATCCTTCTGCTGCTTCTGTCAGCAGATCAGAACAATGTCCTCCCCTTGGTCAGCACATCTGCTTTGGCCTCCAGCTCCAGAATGTTCTCCTCAATCCTTCTGCTACGCCCTGTTTCATCTGTCTGAGGAATCTAAATCAGGAGCGCCTTTGAATGTTTGTTTTAGATGTTTGTCTGATCTCCATCATCACGCTTCTCTTCTTGATGGCTTTCATTTACGTTCAGAAGAGTCTCTTCATCACTGACTGTGACAGCGACACCTGCTTGTCCAGAATCTCGAGACCCTGGCCTCTTCTACAGGATTTTTCTTCAAGTAAAGAGAGCGATTTCAAATAAAACATCCTTTTATCATCTAATTCAGTGAAAAGGTTTCTAAAAGTGTCTGTTTTTGTCTCTTGATAGTTTAAAACAGCAAAACTTCCCCTTTGGTCTTGCTAATCTGATTAGGATGTTAGTTCTTATGGAAACAGCTGCAGTTCTTCCTTCATCCCTTCGATGTGTGTATCGATTTGAGGGTCTTCCTCACCTGAGATGGAACTCCTTCTCCTTTGACATCATACATGTCCTGGAACTCCAGGCGGACGGCTCCTGAAATCAGCTCTAAATCCTTTTTCACATTCAGTGGTCCCCCAGGACAGGCCCCTCTTGGCCCCGAAGACACACGCAAGCCTAAACTTCCTAAACTTCAGCTGAACGTCCTCAGTCTTCCAGAATCAAGTCTAGATCTTTACAGACCCGAGTGGCTCCTCTCCCCTGCTGGCTTTCATTAGTGGCAAAGGTTTGATGGGAGGAAGAAAGTTCTGAGCCACGTTTGATTCCAAACGAGCAGATACTGGAGGATGTTTTGGAAGGTAAACATTACTCCGTGACTAACCTGGCCCATTTTTCCAAGCAGTCAGCTGTTGTGTCTATTTTTAAGTTTGATTTTGTTTCTGCTGCTGCACCAACAGCAGTGACTAACTGGTCCAACTGGTGGCCTGAGAATCTAAAGGTTTTTCAGGAACGTGGAGGGAGTAACTCTTACTCTATCCTGTGGATTTTCTGGGTTCGAACTGTACAAACACTTGAAAGAGATCCTCATGCTGGCGATGTGCAGCCATTAGTTAGCTTTGGTGCATAATAACTGTAGTTATGATAATAAAGCGGTTTAAACTTAGACGATGTCACTGGCAGTTTTATTTTCTGCAACAAGTTGATCTGCCTTATCGGATGTCCAGCAACCCAAACAACCAGTGAAATGACCCTTCTGACCCCTGACCATCAGATTTCTCTGCGCTCACCTGGAAGTGCTCTTCTTTATTTAATATTTAACAACTTTAGACATCTGGAACAAAGGTGGGGTTTAAATAAAAGAAGACATTGTTGACTTTAGCTCAAACTTGCTGGTCGAGTTGAAACAAGTTGAAAGGCTCCATGAGTAATAGCTGGAGTCTGTTTGTATTCTGGCATCCTTCTGCCACACTGGACGCCCTTTTAGAAGATTTCAAACGTAACAGAGTATCAGAAACCACATTTAGAAGGAACTGAAAGATGTCCAGCAGACATTCGGTAACCAGCCATCACTTGAGTTACACTTCCACACGAACCCCTCCAGGACTCCTTACCGGTTCACTCGTCGGGGTGCACAAACCCACTTGGTCTACAATGTTTACAACTGTTAATTCCACTTAGATATCAGGTTCTTTGGCACATTTTTAAATTTTTCATGCTTAAATGCCCTAATTTTATTTATTTTTTATATTATTATTTATATTATTTATTATTATAATTATTTTATTTGTTAGTACGTGTGAAACTCGCTGGTTGGTTTGGGTTGTCCACAGATTCAGTCCACACCCTGTGTTGAGGTCCTGAATGTGCATTTGGTTA
>CAAE01014781.1:928566-953021 GCA_000180735.1 Tetraodon nigroviridis
TGATTATATGAACTAACCATAGGAGCCCTTTATATGGAGAGGTTTAATCACGTGAGTCCCACGTCAACATGTAGCATGATGATAGGCTGCCTCTGGAAGGTTAGATCATACCTAGAGCAAGAAAAGCAAAGCATACCAGGCATTTACAAAAAATTAACGCTTCCGTTCCAAATTTCTTTTCTCCAAAATTGTGTTGGCATCAATTAAAAAAAAAAAGACACAACATTGGCTAAGTGTAGATGCCAGGTCTCACTCGTCTACCTTTTGTTTCATGGTTTTTTTCTTTTTGCGAGGAAACAGTTGGCTATTTTTGGATAGTTACCTAAATATCAAATTACCCTTAAACAACAATGTTTTTTCTCACTCATTTGGATAGTAAATTCAATCGGCTTATTTGTTTTCTGTAGCAACTAAAGCCCTCCCAGCCCCGCCCGTCACCCGTCTCGTTGTAAATCCAAGGCTCGGTGCTAAAGTTCCATGAGCACAAATGACTTATTTTTAAAAATAGGGTATCAGTCATCCGCGTGGAAAATGTTTTGGCTCCAGAATACGAAGAGCTGAAGCGGACCTCCTCTGGACGGGGCCAAACTCATCTGTCGTAACAGCACATTGATGCATGTAGGGATGCATTAAACTATAGGGCACACATATTAACCTGCACTTTGTTTTCAGTAATGCATTTTAGATCCATTTGTTATTAATATTTTTTTTCTATTTTTATGTTATTTTGAGTCTTATTGATGATAGAAACCATACGTGTAGCTTTTTCTTTCAAAGTGAGACCTATTCATCTACCCTCCCTCAAATTGGTTGGACAGATGTTGATGAATGATCAACGACAACTGAATGACTTTTGGAAGCGTTAATTTGAATGGGGATGATGGGTAATGTGGACAAGTTATTGTGTGATGTATATTTTTTTCCAGACTTAAATGCCTATAAAGTATTTTTTGTATTAGTTCTTGAATTGTTTGATATTTTGGTGTTTAGATGAGAATGCAGAAAAGGAATCATTTAAGAGCCCAATGAATGACCAAACATTGAACCTTTTATTTTAAATTCCTATTCTAAATGATGCACAGAAGTCAAAGTTCACTGGAATTTACCATAAAGATGCCAACAAACGGCTTAGAAAGCAGCTCAGAGGCCCGCCCTGGCTCTTTAGATCTGTTGGCTAAAGTGTGAGAGTTCTTTCTGTCGCGCTGTAGTTTTAAGGACACCCTTGAATCTGGGTCAGTCCACTTAACAAAGACGGGGCTGTTCGCTCACCCAACTCCCTTCACAGTTTGGTGACATTTAAACAGAGGACAAGGCAGCGTTGTTGACTAATTGGGCAGCAGGGAGGCCAGACCTGCTCATTAAACTCTCTGACTGGATTTCCCCAACACTCTTTGGTAATGTAAAAGTAATTTGTCTAATTTTTTTAATTACACCCTATGTACCATAGTAATTACAGTAGAGTTTTTTTAGCAGCACGGTTAACTGCATTGATTAACTGCATAGTTTTATGTGTCCCCGTCCACTCATTTTCCAGTGAAACAGCTTCTGTTGGCATGTGGAAGTGAAATTTGAAAGCAGACATCAGTGTTTGCTCATTCATTGGTTCCCTCCAATCCAAGTGCTCCTGCTGCAGCTGGGTGTGATTAACGTCCCCAAAGAGATGGAAAAACCTTCAGTCCTGAACGTTCTCTACTTGGCCCGTTTGCCTCCATCCTCCTCTTGAAAGAAAAGCCCAGTCTGAGTGAAGACCTCTTTCACACATGGCAGCCTGTGCTGTTTTTCTTTTCATTTTTGTCGTCTTTTATCTTTGGAGCTTCATCAGAAGATGCATTTCCCGGATTTCTGTGGAAGACGGAGGTGCGCTTTGCCGAAGAATTCAAGACAATCTTCCCCAGCATGAGCCAGCTCACAGTGGACTTGAAAAGGATGCCACCACCAGTGTTCTTGAATACGTTCCCCAGCAGAGACAGTTTGAATTCTTTACAGTCAACTCTTGTCTTGTAACTTCTCTCCTGAAAATGGAATTCTTGGCTTCAGCTGTGGAAAAACGGTCCTTCATATCCACCTATCTCAGGTAACCATCAGGTTCCTCTCAGCCCTGCCTTTGGTGGTCTTAATCACATCCTTTTGCAGCAGCTGTGGTTCCCCAACTTATGGGAAACTATCTCCAGATTTAGGTCCAGCTGAAGATGCAAATGATCCGAAGGGATCAGTCGTCATCTCCCTTGAGGATGACGAAGATGTGAGAGTAGAGCAGCACAGGGTTATTGATGTCAATCTGTCTGTCTGTCTGTGTGAGAGTACTTGCGTTGAAAGTGTGTGCGTGTGTGTGTGTGCGCGTGCGTGCGTCAGTGTGTGCGTGCTTGTGTTGAATTTGTGTGATTGCAGCCCGTTGTGACTGTGTCTAACACTGGCTTTTTCGTTGTGCAGCATGAGGAATGCCAGTGGGCTGACTGCTGCTGACCTGGCCTACGCCCAGGGCTTCCAGGAGTGTGCAGAAATTCTGTCCAATGCCCAGAACTTCCAGCAGAACATGGCCCAGTCCCCAAATGGGGTCTTCCTGAATGGCCTGACCCACAATGGGAGCCACACTTTTCAAGGACGCAGCTTTCTGAATGGCGTAGCTAACAGAAAGAGGTCATTTGATGAGGCTGAGGCAAACCCAGTAAAGAAGGCCAGACCTAATGGTGTGTACACACACACTCATGTGTGAGGCTTTTTTAAAACCTGTAAAATCATGCAAATATAAAGATTTATGTACAGTATGACTCTGGAAGCCTTTGTGTTTCCTCCTCCAAGCTTCAGGCTTTGCTTTGCTCTTTCTCCCTGCAGGACTCGGCATGCAAGCTAACCTGCTGGGCTGGGCTGGGCCACTGGGTGGCGCTGGAGAGTCCCTGGCAGAAAGCATGGAATTGGCAGCAGCTGTAACTTCAGGTGGGCCAGGACCCTTTGCATTTGGGCTAAATGAGTGTGCATCGTCTCAGGGGCTGGGTCCCATGGATGGGTGCGAGGACCAGGGGGGCCAGAACGGGTCCAACCCTGCCACTAAAGAGCTGGAGGTCATCACGGTTGCGTCCATGCAGACCCCGTGTCGGTGCACCAATTCTTACGCGTACCTGTAGAGGGTTGCTTTACGGGATGGAGGAATTCTGCAGTATATTTGCCGTTTTGTATCACCTGATTTTTCTTTTTTTTTTTCCCATATATGCTATATATCAATCTACATATAAATACATATAAAACATTAAAACATTTGTTGGGATTTGGCAATGAGCTACTCCACATTTGGTAAAAAAAAAAAAAGTTTACAGTTTTCTTGACTTTAGGTACATTATTTTGTGCAAATGGATAAAACTCTTCATATGTTTAATAATGCACTTAATTTTTTTTGTAACCCATAATTTTTTAAAGTAGTATAGTTCATATAGGCTTAAAAGAAGAGTCGATCAGAACCACTCAGCGCTTGCTAATGCACTTGCTAAATGGTGCAGAAACGGTGATGCCATTTTTGACCTTCTGCCCTCTCATTCTATATTTTATAATTAGTATCGGCATTAAATTGAATGTTTGAACAGATCTCCCCCAGGATATTGAAGGATAAATTCATGCCAAAGTTTTCCCAACATGAATATAGCTTTTCAAGAATAAATGCATCTCTTCATGTTTTATTTTATTTTTTTAATGACCTGGACTAGAACAGACTTACAGAGTTTGGATTTTTGATCTTCTTGTTCTACATGTGTGTTAAATGTGAGTGTGCGTTCTTAAGTATGGTGGTGCTTTTTTTTACTGTATGTTGGCATTTTAGAGGACTAGCAGAGCTTGCACAAACGTAATGTAATAATGCCCAGAATATTTTGATAATTGATAATTGGCCATTTTATATTTAACAACTTTTGCATAGGTTTGCCAGAAATGTTTACTGTTTCATCTTTATTTAATATTGTTTAATTATTAGCAAGTGGTACTTGTGTTGAACTTTTATACTGCTAAGGGAATTGATTCTCTATTGTGGATTTTTGTAATCATTTTTAAGTTGTGTTTAGTTTTGTTTAAAACGTCCAGTGTTCGCCCTGCAAAAAAACCCCAAAAAAACAGGATCATAAAGTCATTAAATGTTGGTGGATTTCTTCAATTTGATTGTGGTGGACTGTTTTTCATTAGTCTGATGGTTACTGGTAATTGTAATTACGTTTGAATTTAAATGCAATTCTTCAAATACGCTGCTCACCATTACCGCCTGTCTGCCTTGTAAACATTTATGCTGCTTCGTGTCCACAACTGTTCTTGTAACCATCCCAGCATCTATGAGGTGGTTGTACTTGTCCAGCTATGTCAGACTGCAGCAGGTTAACCTGTGGAGGAGCTTTTGTAGAATTGTTGCGGCTAACAACTTACAGAAGCAGATGCATGGCCTTTGACCTTTGTGTTTCATTTCCAGTGGCAGACGCGAGACACCCTGAAGATAATTTCTCGCACGGTCGCAATCATCCACAGCATCCGTTTGGGTGTTACCCAGCAGCTGAAACTCCCCATGGCGACCACGTCCACAGTGATTCACCTGAGAATAATAACAGTGCAGGTAGTCAGGTGGAGCACCAGAAATCAGTGCGAGCAGAGCAGCTTTACGACCATGCCTTCTACAGCACAATGCTGCTTTATCATGGCTCCTAAAGTAAAGACAGTTGAATTTACAAGGCCGTCCGATTTGCCTGAGTTTTTTTTGCAAGCCTGAACAAGGATTATTTGCCTTAAATCCAGAGTGTTCCTGTTAATCACTCCGATGGTTTCGTTGTTGGAAAAGGGCAGCCCAGCTATTGTTGTTGATATTTGTGTTGTTAAAAGCATTTAATGGTTTATGAAACTTGTGTTGTAAGTGATAAAGGCATTTGACTTAAATCAGTTAATACTTTCCTTCATGTTAATAAAAAATGGAATGAAAACCTGTGTTGGTCATTGTTGATGTTAAACTGCTCATTTTGATAGGAAGATGAAAATTGTCTAGGGAATATTGTGGCGTAAATATTTCCAAATAGCGGTTACTTTATTTGTTAACCAATAAAATGGGTTAATTTAAAAACTATTCTCTCATCTTACTGGACGCAACCGAGCACGTGGCGAAACGCAGTTTGCGTCGCGCTCGCGGACACGCGCGCTTTATACGTCACATGGTCGCCGCGTCCACTGAAAAGTCTGCGGGGGTGCTTACGGAACAATTTAATGTCTTTAGAAAATACGTAGAAAACGCACGCATCTGGTGATTAAACAAAATACTTTTTGTATATAAATTACACGTATGGTTTCTAACGTTTATTGTTTGCGGTATTCTATATACAAGTAAATACGTCGTTTCGAATTCAATTTCCCCCTTCCTATGTGCTATGGTATCGTCTTGGAAGTCTCGCCTGGCAAACTACAATGCGCCGCATTACTGAGCAGCAGGTGTGATAAACCTGCTTTGGAGGTGTTAAATGTCTGCCCGGCGCAGTCACAAAGTGGTTAATACAGCTTTTTATTACCAGACAACATTGTAAGCGGACGCTACACTGTCTGGATGACGTCCACTCCGCCCGGGAGACACCAGAGACCTGAAACGGTGAGTTTACGGCAAAATACGAAGCTAGAAAAACATGTTTTAAATAAAAAACATGGCAGTAAGAAGGACTTCTGGCATGTTGTTGCTTTTATTTTTGGATAAAGGGTATGTTTGGCGCCATCCTGCTCTCCTCCAGTCTTCCCTCCATCCAGGCCACATGAAAACAGCAGGAAAGCTGTTGAACTGTAATGATCACAGCCTGCTAGAAGTGGTGATAGAGTGTTCGGTGATGGTGGGATGAGTTGATGAGTTTCTCCTGGGTCTCTGCTGGATGAACCCAACCGAACAGCTCAGCTGTGCCAGGAGACCAGGCGGGAGCCCCAGAAGCTCGTGTCAGCCATGGTAGAACCGAGGTGTGAAGACCGTCTCCTCGGACCGTCCTCTGGTCCACCCACAGACCCTCAGAACACTCATTTACTCATCCACAAGACGACGTCTCTTCTTTGCCTGAACAGAAGCGTGCTAATGCTAAAGTCTGATTGGTGACGAAGGCAGCCAGACGTTCATCCATAAAGGTTTTAATGTGACTCGAGCATATCGTAAAGAGGAACACTCGTGGAAGAAACCTTGTGTAAGTGCAGGGCCGAACACCAGACAACGGTTGACGTATGCAGCTGCTCAGGAAGCCAACTCTGCCCCGGCTGAGCTTCTGGTGACCCTTCTCCGCTGTGCTGGCGGTGAGGAGGATGAGCTACAGGTGGCTGTCTGGGGGCAGCTACCTGTTGTAGGCCCTCTCCTTCTTGGCCCTCTCCAGGGCCTTGTCCATGGTCTTCTCGTTCTCCCCCCTGCATTTGGGGCAGTACCACTTGCCCTTGGGCTTGTGATGCAGCCCCACACAGGAGAAATGAAACCACTCGATGGAGCACTCGTCGTTGTCGCAGCCGATCATCTCGCCGTAGGAGACCTGCTCACACAGGCAGTACGTGGGCTCGTCCGGATCGATGGGCAGGTCCGGGGGCGACACCTCCCTCTCGGACTTGCCCTTTGACCTCTTCTTCTTCTTGGATGAGGTTTTAGCCCTCTTCTCGCGGGACGCCGACAGGCTCACTTCGTCCGAGTGGTCCATCCCTCCGTAGCTTTCCCGGGTGTCTCCGTTCTTCTGGCGCCGGGAGCGTTTGCCCCCGGCCTTGTCTCCCCCCGCTGAGCCGGGCGTGACCTCGTCCCGCTTCTTGTCGTGGTGGCCGGCTTTTCCCGGAGTGACGGTAGACGACGACGGCGACATCAGCGACGCTGCGCTGGTTGTCATGGAGGTTGCTGTGGGAACGTGGCTCTCTGGAGCCTCCTGAGATGACAGGAGGAGCTGAGAATGCCAGTCGATTTGACGCGTGCGGTTCTCAACCAGCTCCACCTGCACGAGGAGAGCAAAGGTCAACACCACTGAAGGTCAGAGACCCTCTGAGGGGGTTAGGTGCTAGCTTCCTAGCCACCCTTGTGCACCTACCATCTGACCAGCAATCTGGATCTTCTCATCTCCCAGCTCCTGACTGCGGATGAGGGCTCTCTGAATGGACAGCTGAAGCTTCCTCCTCTGGAGCGAGTCCGACTCCCGGCGGTAACGCTCGTACGCCTCATCCAGTTCCTTCAAGACCTCTGCCAAAAGGGAAAAAGGAGGGAAACGTACAAATCTGACATATTCTCATAAATGACTGTTTACAGTCGTGGTGAGAAGTTGTTAACTCTTCTATTTTATAGCGTGAGGCCGCTGGTGGAAGCCTAAAAAATAAGTAATGCTGCGTTAGTGCAGTATTTTTCTGCTGTTTCAAAAACACACATTCATTTACAGACTGCGTTCTTGTTTGCAACACACACACAAATCAACCTTCACATGGACAATAACCGACAACAATCGCTCCATTTACCCTGATACTTGGCATCGATCTCTTTCATGAGGGAGACGCTCCTCTGCAGGTCGCAGGGCAGCGACTCCACCAGCTCCAGATACTCCTCCACATAGCTGACCACCACCTGGCCCGGGTCGCCGTTGGAGGGGTTCAGCATGGCGGCCTGCTTCTCCCCGCTCACCGACCTGTTGACCACAGCCCATTGCTGTTCAGGCACACACGCAAGCGCGGGTCGGTACAGAGGGGTCCCGGGACGGACCGGGCCAGCTCTGGGGCCGGACCTTCAGGCTAAACTGGCATAGAAGGGGCCGCGAAATAAGGGGGTCAATAAAAGGTCCCTTAAAAACACCAGGGTACCTGCAGATATTCTACAAAGTTTTAGGATCGATAACGCATAACTCAACAATAAGGTAGATACAACAAGTAGAGGAAACCGAGGTATTTAGTGAGGTTAGTTCGGGCAAAAAGCGGCAAGATTTTAGGTAGCAAGTTAGCTCGAGTTAGCAAGTCGGACAATCTTGTATTAAACGCCTTAAATCAGGGTGCTGTTGTTGTTCTCTGCGATCATGACTAGAAACTAAAGCTAATATGAAGTGTTCGCGGGGTAAAATGTGCTCAGTCAACTTTTTACACAAGTTTTACTTCAACTAAACCCCCTTTTTACATGACTAGTCGGTGTGACAACCATATTCTACTGCAACAACCACGAACCCCTGACCAGACATTCAACGAGTTCATTCACTCACATTATAAACAATCATTTAAACGTTAAAGGAATTTAGCATATAATGCTAAACGCGAAAAACAACAAAAATGCATCAGAATGCAACACAAAGCAATTAGGATTTAGTAAATCGTGTGTATGTTTCGGTGCGACTGGCGATGCTAGTCAATTAGCTCGTTATAGCTTTTCCCGCACAGCGCTACTATCGAAACGAGATAACAAAAACATCACTAAAACAGCAAATACTCAACCACGCGTCATTAGCCGAAGTACCCAGCGACCGAGCGTTGAAAAGAAGCACCTACCGCTCGGCTATCGGTCCGCTTCCAGCAGCGGCGGCGACGCTAACGCTAGGTGGGTGGTAGCCGAGCGGAGCCGCGTCCGAGGTCTTCCCGGTCGGCTCAGCAGCAGCCGCGGCTAGCCGCTAGCCGCTAGCCGCTAGCTAAAGTGCCTCAACTATGTATCAGAACGCACTTATACTGCAAGATGAAGCGCCTGTACGATCTGGATGTGGTTTGAATAAGAAAGGACCGCAGCTCCTTATATCATAAACTAGATCTTGCTATCATTCCAAATGTCAGATGCTCTAATTCGGTCAACAAGTCGGAAAGACATGAGACACGTCCCTGTGTCTATAGCGCCCTCTTGCGGTGACATAAGCTATCGAGAAAACCCTAGAGTCGCATGAAA
The DNA here is from genome assembly GCA_000180735.1 of Tetraodon nigroviridis. Lineage (NCBI taxonomy): Eukaryota > Metazoa > Chordata > Actinopteri > Tetraodontiformes > Tetraodontidae > Tetraodon > Tetraodon nigroviridis. The sequence goes on from CAAE01014781.1 coordinate 937,418, forward strand.
AGGCTTTCAGATGTATTCAGAATGATACGCGAGAGACAAAACACGTTAATTTTTGGTCCTTTCTCACCAGGTATATTTAATACACCTAAAAAAAAATCACCAGTGCAGCATCATGGACGCCCTGCAATAACCTCTAATTAAACAGATCTAATTAGATTTACCACCCCACTCATAGTACATGAACGGAAAGTATACAAGTTACAGTACTGTGTAACTATTGAAAAGCAGTTCTGTCAGCTTTCGAAGAGCTTTCTGAAGGCCGATCCGATCTCCTGGATCATGTCGGATGTGGTGGTGGACCTGCCGTGCTGCTGGAAAGCTTGGTTGTTGCACTGTCTGGTGAGGGCGCAGGCGCCGAATGCTGCAACTGCTGATGGATTCACACTGGGACATTACAAAACCAGACAGAATCACACCATTATTGCCCATTTTCTATTCGCCTGCACAATCTCCTGCTCTCCTCTGTACGTTTTGCCAGGAGCTCATTATTCACCTTCTTATGGTTCCAGCTGTGGAGGCCGAATGAGCCCAGTGAGCCAAAACTCCCAGAGATCCAGACAGAAGGTCCCCCTGTCCGCCACACCTCCTCCCGCTGCCTTCAACGCTGCACGCCATCACTGGTAAAAAAACAAATACACACAATCACGCCAAAGGTGAGCTCTGGAGATTTTAGGTTCGGTTTGGTCAGAATCAGCGTGCGATACGAACCTCCGCTGCCATCAGAGATCAGATCCTGCTCCCCTTTCAGCACCAGGGTGATGTTGCCCATAGCGACGCTGAGTTGCACGACGTTGCGTCTCTGATCGGTGCTGTCCATGGGTTGGTGGTGCTGGGACGGCCAAACAGAGAGGAGGCTGACATGAACACACGGAAGCACGTCTGAAGCAGGAGCGCTCCCAGAGACGCACCAGCGACTCGTACAGCCGCGTGAACTCCATGAGGTTCGGGGTGAGGATGCCCTTCCGGTAGCCTTGGATGACCGACGGCTGCTGTGAAACCAGCCATAGTCCATCCTGTCGGGGACACAGAGACGCGGTGGGGACGTGGGACGTGGGGCCCGGGTCCGCAGAAACACTCCCTCACAGCCTGACTTACCGCATCAATGACGATGGGGATGTCCCTCGCTTTGGTCTTCTCAATCACCTCCTATAAGCGAGAGCATAAACACGTCCAGAGAGAAGAGGACAATTAGTCAACCTCAGGTAACATTTACACACACTCACACTGTTTTCATGTACATTTACCAGTATTCTAGTACCGTTTTTTCTTTTTACTACACTTTGACTGATGTACAAATCTTGAACTTGTTTTTTTTTTTATTTATTTGTTTTAACAAAGGTGTGACCTTTAAAACAGAAGACATGCTTTTAGAGAAACTATCCAGGAGTTTTTACAATTTAAAGTCACAACGAGGCTGCGACCACTGATTTCTACACGTTCACAGCCGCTGAACATCTGATTGGGTTCTTTTTCCTAGTGGACGTTTTCGGAGGAGGGAAGATTCCCCACATGCCTGGGCAGTCTGCAGCAGGGCAGCTTCCCTCCCGAGGCCGGGTCCCACCACAAGGCCGTGAAGTCTGGGCAGCCACTTCTCTATCTCCTCCACAGCGTTAGGACCGTCCCTTCATGGCGACAGGGAAAGGCCCAGCACGGTAAAAAAGGCTTTCCAACTCCTCAAACTCCATTAGAAAGTGAAGAAAAGACAGTTTTTGAAACATTTGCTCAGGCGTGACTTACAGAACCGGGTGAACGATGAGCTCTGGGCTGTAGGATTTGATGACCGCTGCAGCATCTTTGGTGCAGAAGACATGAGACAGGTCAGCACCCTGGAGACAGGAAGGACATGGAGCCAGACGTCCCGGATTGACCACCAGAGGCTACCGCACCCAGCGTGACCATACCTACCACTTTCAGTGCTGAGATGGCAGCGAAATACGGAGCTCCAGTATAGCTTCAGAGGACACAAGTGGGAGAATCAGAACGAATACCAAAGAGAAGAGCATCAGGAAAACCGACGGGGAAGGCGCGATGCTACCTACTCTTGGCATCCTCCGATGATCCCTATACGCCCATCTTGTCCCTTGTGCTTCTTGGACGTCAAAGGAGGGACGATGGTCTTTAGCAGCGACAGGATCTCCCCATCCATGCCTGCGCCTGACGCTGGACCCAAGCTGTAGTAGCAATCCAAAACTGTGAAGAAAGTTCAAAGGGTTTGAGCTGGGCTAGCACGCGTCATCACACAGGGGCGTAGAAGGGCAAACGGGCCTAACAAACAAGTTCAGGGCTCACGGAGACGGCGAGGTTTGAAATATCAGATGACGGAGCTCCGACTTTCAGCTTTTAGTACCACTTTCACACAAGACCGAAGCTAATACCTATGGCGTGGGCATCTGGGTTCAAGAGTTGACTTTGCTGGGCAAAACAGTCTTTTAGGGGCGAGGGGCAACGGACTTGAGCGGAGTGTGCACGTGCACACGAAGGGGGGGCTCCATAGAAGACTGCAGGAGCAGGGGGAGCAGGAGGAGGAGCCGTTTTGGGAAGGGCGACGGCCGGTCCCGAGGACATGCTGGAGAACATCTGGCCGAGCATCTGGAGCATGTGCAGCTCGCGGACGTGCTCGGCCTCCCTGCGCCGGTCCTCTGCCTGCAGGCGCTGCTCCTCCACTCGGTAGAAGTTGTCCTCGGCCTGCGAGCTCTGTTCCAGGACCTGCTGCATTAGTCTTTCCATGGGGTAGTTCGCTCTCCGCTTCCGTGTCCGTTTAACCGTCTTGGCAGACACGCTATTGGCCGACTGGCAGCTGTTGTGGGGTCTGGTGGAAGGGCCTGGAGTGGGGAGAGGGAGATAGCATCAGACACACTGTTGACGCTGTTGGAGGTGCACGAGAAGCAGAGCGCACTTACTGCCGTTGCCCACGGTTACTCTGACTGGAACTGGGATGGGAACCGTGGGACATTCCAGCTTGACCTCAGTCTCTGCAGGATAGGGGCAGTCCCCTCTGCGCCCAGTGTAGACCTCCTGGGCATCTTCTCCGTCCTCCTCCATGCCATCCCCGGCCTCCTCCCCTCCCGCCCCGCCCTCTATGAACTCCTGGGGGTCAAGCGCCGGCCGGTTGCTTAGAATCCTCTCCATGGTATCGTAAAACTTAAAGATCTTGTGATACTGCCCGTTACTCCTCAGATTGCCTTCTTTCGTCAACAAGAACTGCCTTTTGAGGCTTTTGATGCGCACCCTGCATTGCTCGGGCGTCCTTTCGAAGCCCATGGCCCCCAGCCTCCGAGAAATGTCGCGGTACACGAAGCTGTTACGAAAGTTTCCATCCAGCGCCGCCTGGATGTCCTGATCCCCCCAGATGTTCAACAAGGTCCTCGTCTCGACGTCGGACCACAAGAAGCCCCGCGTCGAGTTGGCTTGCATAGCGGACAGAAGCGGGTTTCCGGCAGTTCCAGGTCGGAGTTGATGCTGACGCCGTGGATTATAATGGACGCCTCTCTGGATCCGGGACGCCTGAGCTACGCTAGAAAAACAACCACAAAACTGCCTAATTCAGCGGCTTGGGTTGATTTCTGGCTGGATCCTCCACAGCTCCCATGGTGTAAATGATTAGCGTACTTAAACGTGACACTTCCACGCTGCCTCCAGCCTCGCCGTCTGTGTTTATCCCCTGACGTCGTCCGCGACTTCCTGCGGAGGCTCCGCCCACGCCAGAGCCCGCAGGTGTCCGCCGGGTCCTAGACACCGCCCGGTACCTGCGCTGTTCTGTCAACTCCTCGTTAAAAAGAGGGGGACACCAACAAGCCTGAAGCTAAACTCAAAAACATTCAGCAAAATGTAAACCTTCGCAAAAAAAGGAAAGAAAAAATGTACACCGTCACAGTTTCTTCACTTTACCTTTCTCATTCAAACCGACCAGTGTGGCGACAAGCGACAACGCCACCGCGACAAGGCAAAATGCGAACAACTGCAGGGGTTGCGGCATATCATCGATTATTTAATCTAACTACAGCTGCTGCCACACGCAGCTGCCGGGGGTAAAGGGTCCTTACCTAAACTGGGACTGCGTTTCAGCACTGTAAACGGCGCATAAATGACCCTCGTCATCAGGCAGCCGAAGGCAGCTCTCTGCACAACAGGAACTGGAGGCATGTGGTGCGTTCACGGCCCCTCGAAAAATCTGTGAATTTACCACCGACTTGTAACTTGTTGAATGTCGGACGAATACTTTGTTTGTTTACACCAGGAATTTATCAGACTGTGACAGGCGCAAGACACCAGAGTACAAAACAACCGCATTAAAATATACACACCAAAATTAATTGACATTAACTGAAAAGTAATTGACTTTGTTAAAGCCAATAGGCCAAAGTGAATTTTTTGATTGGATTTGAAAACCCGGTTTGCACATATAGTTAGTTTGTTGTTGAATGATTTAAACTCATTTATATAACTTAAATCAATGGTTTGCACACAAGTTAACCTTTAGAAAGAACGTCCAAGCGAAACATCTCCCATGTGATAAAAACCAACATTTTCCCCGCAAGGCGCTTACTCCAAAAAAGTGTTCCCCAGAGTTTAGTTTTCCAGGATTTGAATTTATTAACATTTTATTTTAAAATGTTCACAATCTAATTACAACGTTTTTTGATTACAATTTATACAGTTTACCATTCCTTAATTTAGTTTATCTTTCTCCCCTATAAGTCCTACTGATAAACGTGTGCAGTAGCGTACAGAACCTAGAAGACAGTACCGAGGGTGAAAAGCCCAGGAGAGCGCTAACCTACTTCCTGTTTAATCTGGACTACTTCTGTGAAGTTCAGTCGTCACACTCCGAGGATGATTAAACACTGCTTTGTTGCGCTGTTAAAAATTATTTTTTCTTTATAATATGGCGTCTCTAAAGGTTTTCTCTGTAATATTTTCTACAAATTAAGCAAGATCGTGTTTCTTGACAAGGGGGAATTAGACAAAAAAAAAACCCCCAAACTCTTCTGGTGAGCGACTTGTCATCATCTTCATCATGCCTGAGGTGTCGAAGATGAAGAAACCTGACGTCAAGGTAGTTCTCCTGGGAGACATGAACGTGGGGAAGACCTCGCTGCTCCACAGGTACATGGAGAGGAAATTCAAAGAAACCATCAGCACCGTCGGAGGGGCCTTCTACCTGAAACAGTGGGGTCCGTACAACATCTCCATCTGGGACACAGCAGGTCAGACACACACTGGAACCTGTGCACTATTTCATTTATTAGTAGTTGTGACTTCTGCAGAGAATTAGCCCATATGACAGAGCGTGATCCCGCCAACGCGTTCAATCAGTGACATGTGACCAGGGCCAGGGGCCCCACGGCTGCGGCCCCGAGCTGGGACTGAGATGAGTATTTTAGATGACAACAACCATCCCAGATAAAGCTTAAAGCTTGGAAGAGCCAGTTCAGAGGAAATATTTTGTTCTCCAGCATTGCCAAAACCACTTTCAAAACACGTAGTTTTGTTTTTTTTTTAAATATCAAAATACATCATTTTTTTATGCTTGATGATTTAATGCTCGTTGAGTCTTAGGAGGAACTTTCACTGCTGGGTAACTATAAGGAATAAAAAAAATGATATTAATAAAAAAGGTTTGGATAAAGTAAACACATAAAATCACTAACATGAGTAACAACCATTTTTCCAGAAATATGTTTAACCTAATCTGAAACGTGAGGAAGTTAGAGATTTCCCCCAGAGAATGAGTCAGGTAATGAGAAATAGACAGATTTATTTAATGATTTTTTAAAAAGCAACAATATAATTAATTAGGTTTTGAAACCCTACAATTTTCAGTTCATCCTCTTTAAACAGGTTTATATTGTGTAAACTTTAAACAGTCCTGTGTGTCGTTGTATTGCTTAAGTTTGGAGAGCTCTGACCTCATCGAAAGCACTTCCATTCCAGTGCTTCTGCTTACACAGAACCTTTGGGCTCAAATAAATAGAAAAGCTTTCTAAAAGGCAGCTTCACGCAGAAATTGACCTTGATTCAGGCAGGTTGTGGAACATTCTGATTGAAAAGAGATATGTTAGCTCATTTTTAAATATATTAAATGTGCACACAGGTTCCAAGGCTTTGTGATCTCACTCCCAGCAACAATTAAAAAAGAAACAGTAATAATGATGACACATTTTAAATCAGAATGCTGTTGCAACATGCCTCCATTTCCCAGGTGGTATCAACGAATACGTGCACATTGTACACTCCAGCATTGTGTAAACATGAATTACTGAAAATCCTCTTAGGCAAATAGAAACTCAACAAAAGTTTGGGAGTTTTTGGGCCACAGAGAGCAGGTGGAATGTGTGCTGCCAGTCAGCCATTTTCTGTCTGTTCCCTGGTTCTCTGACCTCTGGCAGAAGGCTCTGCATTTGCTTTGGTTACTCATTCCCATAGAACTTCTGAGTTCTGAGTCCAAATGGTTTTTACATGGCTCCTTAGGTTCACGGCTGCAAAGTTAACCCTTTCATGGAAAGATGTGTCTATTTTTACCCAGAAGACCACATTTGCAAACCTGAGTGCAGAGTACCCTGTTCCTCTTCTGGGTCATGTGACGAGGCTGTGACGGGAAGAGTTGACTGGCCGCTTTTGAACCCAACCGTTCTAAAGTTGCATACAAGTGTGCTTTCCCAGATACGAGGGAGGCTGACCTTTCACATCATTAAGCACCCGAGCATGTTTGTGACTGACGCTGTTAGAGAGGTCAGCGTAACATAGTGGTTGCTGATGCATCGTCATGGTCACCGCCTCTGCCTCCCCTTAAAATCACTGAGTGAGGGTTCGATAAGAAAAGCAAACATTTATACTCTGGTCTCTGTACAAAACCACAAAATCACTCACAAGTAGTAAGATTATTGGATTCCTCTAAATTTACAAGCTGTCTCCCAAACTGCTGGAGGGTGGACCCAACCTCTTGGCTGATCTGACCACGCCTGACTCTTCATTTATTGTTGCTCGTCACAGTCGGGGGTCATTGTGTTGTGTGTTGACACAGATGTGTTATCTGGACTTGTTTTTGGAACAGTTTGATCAAATTCTGTGTCATTAAAGATTTATTTTGATTTTGATTCGCACAGCAAACCCAACCATATCCTGTAAAGCGTCATTTCGTTTACCGCTTTAAAAGCTCCTGTTATGACAGCATGCTTTCATTGCGAAGGGTTTCCTTTGGTTTCTAGCTCTTTATTTGATTAGTGCTGGTGGGTCTTCCTCTGTCCTCAGGGCGGGAGCAGTTCCACGGACTGGGCTCCATGTACTGCCGTGGGGCCGCCGCAGTCATCTTCATCTATGACGTCACTAACTGGCAGAGTCTGGCCGAGCTGGAGGAGCGATTCCTGTCTCTCACCGACACCGCTAACCACGACTGCATTTACGCGGTCGTGGGCAACAAAGCCGATCTCACAGACCCCAAAGCCCAGCAGCTGCAGGATCCAGAGGCGGCGTCCGAGACCCGAACCGAGGGGCCCCTGGAGGGCAGCGAGCCGCAGGTCTTCTCCGCATGCCCGACGCCCCCTGCATCCCCCGCATCCCTCTCTGGCTTGATGCTGCACAAACAGGTGTCCCCGGAAGACGCGAAGGCTTTTTATGAGAGAATAATACGATACAAGGGGCTGGAGGGAAAGAGCAGCCTGCCTGCAGACAAGATGTGCTTCGAGACGAGTGCCAAGTCGGGCTACAACGTGGATGCTTTGTTTGAAGCCTTGTTCAACCTGGTGCTGCCTTTCATCCTGAGGAAGAGGAACGAAAACCAGGTTTCTCCCACGGTGGACCTGGAGGAGTGCCGGGGGGGCAGCAGCAAGAGGAGCAAATCGTCCTGCTGCTAGGAGGTGAATGCAGACAGATGCAGACTTGGTGACGAGTTGCTAAACATATATCCGATGATGGTACTGTTTTCCTGAAAAGACTTTATTATACACACACACACACACACACACACACTAAACACAAATCAGAATCTTGATTTTTGTGTGGATAAACATGGACGAAGCAACATGTTTAGGCTTCTTTCTGGAAGGGAAATTAACACTTGATCGCCTTGTCCTGTGAAGCAATTCACTAAGCAAAACTGCACTTTTATCCCATAAAATGTGGTCACACAAAACAGTAAATAATCACTGCAATAATGATCAGTCATGTGATTTTCTTACCTCTGAGAATGGATCGTCAGAGGGGAAGAATACTGCACTGTTTGATTTTTTTAGAAATTTCGTTCCACTAATGCTGGTTTGTTTTTCAATGATGTGTCTCATTTTAAATGAGTGTAAATAGGAGGTAAGGTTGAATTTTTCACTGTGCTGTCCTAATAAAGATCTCTATTTTGCCACCTGGCTCATCTGTCAGTGAGAGCTGAAAGTAAAAGAAGGGACAGACGTAGAGAAACGGTTTAATCTTTACATCCAAAGACAGTAATAATGGGAACAGAATCCACAATTATTTTACAGGAAACACAATGGCGATAAAATATAGGCATTTTTCCAAACAACCGAAGGGCTTAACCTGGTTTGAGTGTGTAAAATGGTGTCATTTAACCCAGATAAGCGAGCACAGCAACAGTGGAACCTTTGATCCAAGCTGTTTACCTTCCACTCTATTGCCTCAGTACAGCACAATTAGTAGATTTGTGAAAGACGGTGACGTAATGGTGTGTGTAACTGCTAAAGGGGTCAAGTTCGCACAGCTATAAACACAAACAATCAGTGCATTTTCTGAATGTATCACAGAAAGTTAAAGGCAAGGTGGAATAATGAACGAAGAGACAAAAGGTGCATGTTTAGCATTAGCAGTGGTTTACAAAAAGGATAATTCTGTTAATAATAAAATGACCTTTAATGAGACGCTTCTTTTCCCGGGAGACAGTGTTAGTGGGTTTAGGGTGAGCCTTGGACCCTAAACGACTACATATCAATGTAAAAGGGGATCTTTGGTTCAGCTGTATGTATGGTTATGTATAGGAGCTGAGGTAATAAGTTAAAAGGTAAGCACCAACCCACAATAAGCAGAAAAAATCATGTTGTCTCTTAATGCATTTATCATTACGAGACTCTATCTTCAGTGGGACATTTCAGTAAAATCTTAAGATATTGCAGTCACTTCATATTTTTGTGAAAGTTCTGTGTAAATGGACAGAAACTCCCCCCACTGTCAATGCAACGCTGCGTCGCCGTCGGCGTCTCTTGTGCAGCCTCTCATAGGTTCTTCATGCAGACCTGGCAGCGGCCGATGCGTAGCAGGAGCTGCCCGGCTTTGAGTGTCTCTGCTTTAGGTTCCGTGTGGAAGGACTTGTCCACAGAGCTGAGCCAGAAGCTGTGCTTGTTTGCAAAGTAGTGGCATGTGCCTTTGGCCCCGTTACACTCGATGAACGGTGTTGTGCGGAAGTCCTCGAGGCAGGAGCCAGGTGACGATAAGGACTGCCCTCCACCTTCATTTCCTGCTGCTGTGTGCTGTGGACACAAAGTTGGGTGGGGGGCAAGGTAGGTGTGAGGTAGGCATGAAATCCACAGTCCAACAATAAACCAGGCTAGCAACTAAAAGGTTAAGCCTTTTACTGGTGAAGCAAGAGCCTGAAATAGTTTTTTTTTCAATGGCATAATCCCATAATTATCTTTAATTTTGAATCGTGTTTGACCTGCTTTGATAAAAACACAATACACAGGTCAACAAGAAATTTGATTTTCCAGTTTGTGGCAAATAATTTCTACCATTTTCTGACTTGAGGTCTTAGGAACCCACCATGAGGAAAGAGTAGCCGATCCACAGGCTGCGCCAGCCCACAGGACACTGTGGGATGGTGATGTCCTGGCTGTGCACCGCAATGGCAACTGACGGAGCCTCACACACCGAACAGCGGCTGATGTACGGTTTGATTTCTACGTCTTCCACGGGCATCATGGGAAGAGGAGCTGTCGTCGATAACCAGTAGGACTTATCATTTCTGCTGGCGTAGTAACAAATATCCCCAGGGTTGCAGTACAGGAAGGGCATGGTGCTGAAGCGTGGGAGGCAGGAGCCTGCCAGTCCTGCACACAACAAAAAAAAGAGATGCCATGAAGATTTTTAATATTCTGCTGGTCACACAAATCAAATGTTTCACATGCTTTCCAACCAAAAGACTTACTTTATCTATTGTTTTTATCTAAATAATTGGATTTAATAGAAATCAGTATGGATTATTACACTTTTAGGGAACAAACAATGCCGTCTTTCCGTATACCATCCAGACTTTTCCCTTTTTTCAACTGCAGCTATTTAAAGGCAAATAAATTTCCCAAAGTGTCGGGCAGGCCTGACCTCAAAGGAATGTCTCCAGTTGATTGGATTACTACGTCAGCAGTCAGACGTGGGAACATTAGCTTGAGTTGACTCAGACGCCAGGCTGCACACTCACCCAGGTCCTGGTTGTGAGCCTTTTCTTGGCCCTCCATGTACAGCAGACTGTAGCCGCTCCAGAGTTTGGCCATGCCCACTGGACACATGGGTATCTGCTCTGTCTGGCTGTGTTTCACCAACAGGTAACCAACGCTGACGCTGCGGCCCGGCATGCCAGGCAAACCGGAAGCGCCGGGCCTGCCACGAGATCCTATTGGAGAGAGGAGTTCATTGTTTTTGGCATAACCTAAACATCCAGACATGTAGGCTGCAGGAGCCTCGGTGTAAGATAGGCCTGTGCACAGTTATTAATCATTCAAATGTTTTGGCAGCTAAGACACTGAACTGACTTACACCAAAACATTAATAATTACAGTGACTGGTTCACGTTTAAAAATACTCCCTCCAATCCAGAATGAATAAACTAATCTTCAACTGGTCCACGGTGTCGGACGTACCCTCCATGCCCTGCAGACCCGCGTGGCCCCGCTGTCCAACATCTCCACGGAATCCAGGCACACCTGGTCTGCCGTTAATTCCAGGCATACCCTTCTGCCCTCTGGGTCCCATTAAACCTTTAAAATTGATGTATACCTTTGAATTTCCTATATTTATGAATGCTATGCCACGCGGTTGTTAAGAGTAACTAACCTGCATCTCCAGGAAAGCCCTGTGGTCCCATTTGCCCTTTAACCCCATGCGGTCCAGGAGTACCCCATGGCCCTTGAGAACCTTTTTCTCCTGGTATTTTAGGGGGAAAGGGGCGAGGTCCCTGATTGCCTGGAGGTCCTTGAAAACCTGGAGCACAAGATGATCAAATTATTAGTAAGAAAAAAAGTGCTGTTTGGGACCAGTGAGTGGTGGTGAAAGATCCTTAACCTGTAGCCCCAACGTTTCCTTTTGGACCGGTGCTACCACGATCTCCCTGCACACCAGTCACACCTGGAACACCCATCAAGCCTTGTTCTCCTTTTACTCCTGCAGAAAAAAAATCAAAGAATACGGAGGCACTCAAATAAAACCCCTAAAGAATGATGTTTTCATTGTCATGTCATGGCGTTGGTTCAGATGTTTTACCTTTCTTTCCATACACACCGTCTGGGCCCCTGTATCCAAATGATCCCTGACCTCCTTTGCTACCTTTCAAACCTACAGGTCCTGGAAATCCACTTATTCCTGGAACACCTTTTTCTCCATGGACACCATCCAGACCAGGAAGTCCTCTGGTTCCAGGAAAACCTTAGAGAAAATGCCATTTTGATTGTCTGTAGTAGTAGTAAAATTTTAATATCTTAGCTGTCAGTAGGGGAATATTTCATTCAACACAAAAGCCTTGCTCTGTGCAGTTATTTCATCTGAATAAACCTCTCACCTTGGTAACCTTTGGGCCCGAAAAATCCATGATCCCCAAATGTTTCCTGGCCCACCTGGGGTAGCGTCAAATCCTGTTAAGCCACGGGGTCCCGGCAAACCAGGGTCACCGGGGTCACCTGAGCAAGTTAAGATGGTCGTAACAGGATTAAGAGATAGTTTCACTGATAGAATCGGTGAAACTGGCTTTAATCTCCAGTTGACTTTTTCATCTGGAGATAAAAATCAATGACAGCAGGGATGCGAGAAAGCAACCTAACCTTGAGGTCCCTGGAAACCCTTCAGACCAAGTGATCCTGGAGAGCCTTGCTGATCGTTGCGTTCTCCACCATCTCCTTTGGGACCTTTACCTCCTGGATCTCCTGTTGGTCCCATGATCTCCAGGCCTGAAATGATACAATTAAGAACAATGTTATGAAATTTTATTCTGTTATAAAATATCATATCTGCTACATTTGTGTACAGAGATGAATCTGATCAAACAACCCATCAAGCCTTTTTGATTTAAATAATTTATATATGAAAAGACAAAACTCAGGAAGCTAAAAGACAACTTTATTCATTCAACTGTTGTAAAGGTAAATACCTGGCGGTCCTTGAAGGCCCTTCTGTCCCTTCAACCCATGCAATCCATAAAGACCCTTCAAGCCAGGGAAACCTGTGCGTATTTGAATGTTTTTTTCATATGTAAATAACAAACATGAATCATAAAGTTCAAGAGAGGAAAGAGAATCATTCATGTTACCTGTGTTTCCTGGGTAACCAGGAAGGCCTGGATGCCCGTCTATCCCAGGAATACCTGGAGAACCCCTCTGACCTTGGTTACCCGGAGTTCCTTTCTGCCCGTCTACACCTGCAACAGCCAATGGTTAAGATAAGAGTCCGACACATCAGATTAACACAGATAATTCTGCTTTGACCCTGAAAAACACACAGTGATGTTTCTTACCTGCAAATCCTGGTATCCCTGAATTGCCTGACTCTCCTTTTTTCCCTTGAATTCCTTCAAAACCAGGTGAACCCCTTTCCCCTACTGTCCCTGTAAATCCTTTTTGTCCTATAAACAAATAAACCAAGATTGAGCTTATAATTGTTACATTCCTGTTATGTTTGACTACGCATAAAAACAGCAAAAAACATAATTGGCACCTGGATCTCCTGGTAAACCAAGCTCGCCTCGAAACCCGGTGCTTCCAGGAAGATCTATTTGTTGGCCTTTCTCACCTGTGACAATATTGTAAATTCAAATATTTCCAGCAGGTCCTCTTTCTCATGATAAATGTGAAGCAGTACCTTTGGTTCCTTTTATCCCCAACTCCCCTGAAGCACCATAAGCACCAGTGCTTCCTTTAATTCCCTATAAAACCATAAGAACAAAACAAATGTTGCAAACATGTTGAAATCAGGCTAAAAAGTATATAGTGACATTGTATCCAAGTCAGGACGGGAGTGTTTGCATTGACATTAAGCTGAGTGTTTTCAGCAGTCTGAGCAGTGATCAGATCAAACATTTTAGGGGAAAAGCTGCCTCTCTTGTGGCTCCTCATTATAACTGATCAGCATGACTGTGCTCACCTTGGGGCCCTGCATTCCCTTAAATCCACTAATTCCTCTTTTTCCAGATACTCCTGGCATTCCTCTAATCCCCGGCAGCCCTTGTGCACCCAGGTCTCCTCTGTGACCTTTCACATTGTTGGGGTCTCCAGGCAGACCATGAAGTCCCCCATGGCCAGGTACACCATGAAAACCTTTAGCACCTGTAAGAAAAACACAAAGCATGATGTCAGACGTAGAGGTCAGGAAAGTGGAAAAACCAAAATTAAGCAGGAACAGACAATGGCTATCCACCTCTTGGCCCAGGAAAACCTTGATATCCTTGATAACCAGGTTCTCCTTTGTTGCCCTTCATGTGAATAATCATCACGGGAGAAATGTGGGGCTTCTCTCCAGGCGGACCACCCAGACCACGATCACCTGGTAGGAGAGATGTTTAAATTGGTCTGGAAGTTTATCTTTGGTGCTAACAGAAGTCTGTTTTACCTTTCTGTCCTTTTACACCTGGCAGGCCTTTTGGGCCAGTCTGTCCGAACCCTCCAGATATTCCCTGTTGCCCACTCCAGCCCTTCACCCCTGCTTCACCCCTCATCCCCTCAAACCCTGACATTCCAGGAGACCCCTTGTATCCTGGTAAAATAGAGGATCATTAGAAGAAAGAGCAGAAATAAATGGTTCTCGCTGAACGTGAGACTAAACATTTTTATCAATAGAATATAATCTAAGGGACGGACCCTTCATTCCTGGAACTCCAGGTTGGCCATCTGGACCAGGCAATCCTGGGTCACCTGTTGGCCCAGATTCTCCAATAGGACCAATTTCACCATATGCTCCCAGGGTACCTTTTAACCCAACTGGACCCGGACTTCCAGCATCTCCTTCAGTTCCCCTCTCCCCTGTGAAACCTGGTGAGGAGATTCATTTTTCATAGCACGTCGGCTGTAGATACGACATGGCTCACTGTTGGTGAGTGAAGCCTCGTCTCACCAGGCTGTCCAACTGCACCAAGCGGCCCAGGTGGACCTGCTCGTCCAGGATCACCAGGGTAGCCGTAAACGCCTGGTGGCCCAGGCCTCCCTTGCTCACCCTGCAGACCCAAAGGACCCTGTTCGCCCTTAGAGCCAATCATACCAGGCACGCCGCTCATTCCTGGAATAATGGAAAAACACCATTTTGTGTAAATGTGTTTATCGTTCTGAACTGAAATCCAATTCCATGCAACAAGAGGGCGACAAAATAACTAAGCACATCATAAATTATAAAAAATTGTCTTGATTCTATTTTGACAGTTCAAACATTGGAATGTCCTCAGCGGCTGCTATTACTCAAAGAACTGTTTCACCGCTGCTAACCTTCATAACCTTGGGTCCCTGGATCACCACGTGGGCCTTTATTTCCTCGAATGCCAGGCAGCCCTAGGTCTCCAGGAGGTCCAGGAGATGCTCCTAAAACCTCTCCATGAGCACCTTTTTCACCCTTCAACCCCTGTTGGCCAGTAATGCCATCAGATCCAGGTACTCCCTCTGAACCACGGATGCCGGAAAACCCAGGGTCTCCGCGGGGGCCAGGGAAACCTGGACCAAACGAATTGAGGTGAATAGAGCTCCATCACAGAAACACAGGGATCTCAGTTGTAAACCAAACTTTGCTCCTTACCTGGTAGTCCAGGCTGACCACCTATACCTTGTTCTCCCAGTTCTCCTTTCTCTCCTCTTGCTCCCGGCTGACCCTTGAATCCCTTTTCACCCAAGGGACCTTTAAACAAATTAGAAATATGACATTTTAATGAAGGAGTCATTTGGTTGGAACTTGAGGTCTTGTTTCATTTTGTGTTACCTGGAATCCCTGGCAATCCATTGGATCCTGAAGGTCCAGGTGGCCCACGAGGCCCCGGAACAGCATTGCATGGCCCTGCAAAGGGCAAAGAACTGTCTTACAAATGACATTATGGCTGAACGTGAAGCCATGGATGCAGAAAGGACTATTGGGGTGCAAGTGATTTTTGTCTTTTGCCCAGCGTGGATCGTGACATTAACTTTATACTAGGTGATCTCTCAGTCCAATGCTAAAATCTTCACACTCAAAAAAAAACCAAAAACAAAAACTGACAAACCAGGAGCGAAGCCAAACAAAGTTACCATCAAGGAAGCAACAAAGTAAAAACGTGGTTATACCAGCTACCTGTTACTTTCACCTGTCCTTCAGCTCCTGCTGGACTACAGCCACCTTTCAGTCATAATTGAAAGAGAATGAAAGAGAGAGGCATTCGGAACACGGTTATTCA
>CAAE01014781.1:960153-974479 GCA_000180735.1 Tetraodon nigroviridis
ATGGGACGCAGCAGACCAGTTAGTTTAGATTGGACATGTTATTTTTGTCCGGCTGCGTGTGCTGTACAAACATTGACAGGTGTCCCAAACCAGAATAAGGCCATTGTCTTGAATCATCTAATTGCGGCGTGTCTCTCGGAGGGCCCCTCCATTCCAGATCCTTCACAACTTCACTTCCTCCATCCCCTTTCTACTCCCGCCTCTTATCTGCTCGCAGGACTTCCACAGCGTTCCTTCCCCTGCTCTCCAAACTCCCGAGTGTTCCTACACCCGATCTCCTCTTTATCCCGCCCGTATTCTCTCCCTTCCTGTCTCTGCTGAGTGGTTGATGTAAGCCTGCGAATAACCCAGCATGCCTCTGTGAGAGGAAAGGCTGCAGAAATGAAAGAGGAAATAAGTTCAGAAAGAGGGAAAAAGGGAAAGAAGTTAAAGAGTCGGACCACGGAGAATGAACCTGTTTAACGTCTCAGGTTAGGACTTGTGAATGAGCGATAGAAGCAGATAAATGTAGAAGGGCAGAGTCAAATCCAGAAGATTAGATTTGGATGCTGAGGTCTGGTCCCCGCATTAGGAGGTGGGTTCATGACTTTACCAGATCAGGCAGTTACGGACACACGTGACGGCCGCTGGCTCTCGACCATAAGCGTCTCTGCTGCTTTATTTTTCTTTCTGCCACAAACTCGTCAGGTTCGTGCCTTCAGGCCTCAGCTCATTAATGAGACAGGACAACCCATCCATCAGCAGCCGCAGATGAGAAGGAAGTCAGTGAAAATCTGTGGTTAATAACATCCAGAAGTTAATGTAGAGGACCATACACACAATTCTGATTTGTCTCGGTGGGATTTTCCGTCTGCACAGACTCGTCTGAGGAAACTCAACAGAACCTCAGCGGCCGTCAGCGCTGTCACTTGTGCTCGTGTTTAATATTGGTCATCGCAGTAAAACAGATTTCTGACGGTTTGATAATAGGTCGCCCTAAACAAATAAAAAGTTCCAGACAGTTAAAGGTTAACCACGTCAACCTGTCCCATGTTTTGTCTGGTATCCACGTGCAGCAGTTTACACCATGGTTTTTATTGTTCCATAATAATAAATAAAGATCTATTCTGGTGATCACATTACCATAAATGTCCCCACAAGCTTCCTGTAAGTATCGCCACTAACAAACAGTGCTTTAGCTGCCTTATCACTATAGCAGCAAAAATACGTACCAAACGGTATCTCCAAATTATTATCCCATTAGGTACATATTTTAGATGTACATCCATTTGCTGTAACATATGTCATATATGCACATAATATAATGTATTATATATGCAAAGTTACATTTAAAATGAAATTTTCCACAAAAATCTTCCACTCTAACCTCACAATTGAGACTCCAGCACAAATAGGTGGAGATGGAATAGTTACTGTACCTACCTTCACCTAATTTGAAGCACATTAAATAACACACAGAGACAGACACAAACACACACAGAGGCACAACACACAGCAAACTTGGGATTTTTTGAACACACACCAGGCCTTCCTTTTTAGAGCAACGGTACTTCCAGAGCCAAACCTGTCTCTTATATATCATCTGTGCATCACTGACAAACGCTAATCCAGCTCCAGCTTTCTCAGCTGCAGGAATGTGAAAGGAGGATTTGGAGAACCTCCTGTTCCATCCCGCACGTGCGAGTCCTGATAAGGACGGAGCCGATGCCCGCTAGACGAGGTTAATGCTACATGTCCAAACATCTTAACCAGAGGTTGGCGCTGCTTCCTGGTGACGTGCTGCTGTGCCAGTGATCCAGCCTCTTCTGGACAGCTGCTTTATTGTCAGCGTGCCTCCAGGGTCAACGTTAATACATTAAAAGAAATTATACAGCAACAAAAAATGAATCAATACCCACAAAGCTCTGTGAGAAAACCCAATCCACAAAGACCAAAAGTTACTCTGTGTTTGCACAGTATATCTGTGTTTTCTTTACTCATTCCTATAGAACTATTAAAAGTTCCCATCCGACACCATAAATTAAATCTGGACTCCTGGGGCAGATGAGGAGGATCCCACCAAGGGCTGAGAATGGGAACAGACAGTCCAATGTGCTCACCTCTGACCTCAAAGGGAAAGAAAAAAAAAACCTGATAAACAAATGTCCGGAAGCTCCCTCCACTCTGTCTGGACGATATTATAATCCCACAGTCAGACCCAAACCAGCACTGGCTAAGCTCGGATAAATCACCTTACGTTAAACCAGGGATCTTAAAAACTTGACTTAAATGCAGAATACAAGTGCATGGTGTGCCATCGTCTATAGGTTGGGACTGTTGCCATGGAGATCAGTTCTACTCAGTAGTGGAAGACATTCCTCTCCTCATCTTTAAGTGGTAGATAGTTTAGTTTTAACAATTTTACTAAAAAAACCCAACCTATTTTAAGCACCTATCACTTCAGCTGGAACCTCAAGTCAGACAAAACCATGAAAAACAAACCTTGACAATCAGCCCAGTGAGAAAAGTGCAGGAAAAAGGACAGAAGAAAAATTAAAAACAGAAAATGACAAAGGAGGGAAAGTCTGGAATCACAGCATGTAAAGAGCAAACGTGCTCTCTCCCAGACTCCCACACTCAGGCCCAGACTCTGGTGGATTTGCTCCCACTGCTCTTCGAAACCAGCTCACATGTTTTTCTTGGATATGTTTTTTTTTGTTGGACTCATTTCCTGGAGATCCACATCTCATCTACGTGATGCCCACAGGAGAAATGGAGCTTAGATCCCCCCGGACTGATAGAGGAAGCTGGGGGTTAGAGAGGGCTGTGCTTGGAAGAGTGGAAGGGTCCTCTGTAGGATACCCCAAGGAGAAGTCAGGCAGAACAAATAAACATCTGCGGATGATGTTTAGATCTCTATTGGAGTGTTTAGATCTTCCCGTTGATGTTGGGAGGTCAGCTTTCCACATTTCTCTCTGTTAGGAAGTGTATCTAAACACCTTGTCTGACTGTGGTGGAGCAGAAGCAGATATTTAATATATTGATTAAAAGGTTATATGTGCTAAACCAACTAAAGATTTAAAGCTGTTTTGTTGCCATGACGATAAACCTTTGGTTATGTATCACTAAAACATCTGACTCGTTTGGAATTTGCCCCGCAAGACGGAGACAGGGACGAGGGACGTATACGAGGGGTTTTTCGGGCTCCTCGTTCGGCCCTTCAGCACCTGCGAGTTCACGCTGAAGCTAACCTGTTTAGATCTCACTCACTGCGCGGAGGTGTGTCGTTTCCCTCGCCACGCACGTGCCCGTGCACGTGTCAGAGGCCTGGCGGAGAAAGAGGACTGCTAATGACGGGTGGTTCCGGTCATACGTCCGCGTCTGGGATGGGGGGTGGAGAGGTGTGTGTGTGTGTGTGTGTGTGTGTGTGTGTGTGGGGGGGTCCCAGGTGGAGAAAAGACGAGATTGGACCTCCAGCCTCCCCAGAGGTCACTGGGATCTGACACCTGCACGATTGCCTCATGGCGGAGGAACGACGTGTCTCAGTTCTGTACTCCAGTTGCGTATCGTGCAGGACACAGCTGTGGCCTGCAGACCAGTGCATGTGTGTGTGTGTGTGTGTGTGTGTGTGTGTGTGTGTATGAGAAAGTGCAAACATGGCACTCAGTCTCAAACGAGGTGTGAGCCGCAGCTCTGGCCACCTGTGTGCTTGGATGGAGTGTCTGCGTGTCTTGAGGAGCTCAGTGCTGCATTCATCAATGCCATCATAAAATGATAGAAACACCTTCTCTTGCTGTTTTTAGTTACTGCGCTTGTGAGCTGACGAACTAATAATCAGCAGGAAATCTAAGGTATTAGCATGCTGCCCGAACTCCATCTCTGATGCGCCGACAGCCTTTAAAAGAGCTCAGAACACCAGAAGAATGCCTGGATCTGGATCTCTCCATCATCACAGCTGAGGATTCACATGTAATCCTCATCATGTCTCTCTGGACACCCAGAACACACAGCTGCACGCTGCCCAGTTCTGCCAGCTTCAAATGGTGCTTTTCCACTTTCCCACCAGCGGATGCAGCATTCAGGTCCCCAGCAGCTGCTGTGGAGGCTGCAAGTGGGAACGCGTGCAGGAGCTGAATGTGACCCTAATCCTGTTTATCCTAACACTGCGATGGGGTGTGATTAAAAAAAAAAGAAAAAAAAAAGAAAGAGAAAAATCGTGTTGACATGTTGTCCCACACAATACAGAAAGTACAAATTTCTCAAAAAAGAGAACTAACAGATGCTTTGGAGGTGATCTAAATGTTTCCTCTGCAGCTCGACCCAATGAAGGTTTCACAACAAGGCCTGATGGGGAACACATGCTGTTACCGTGGTGACCCAGAACTGTAGTCACATTCTTCCTACAGCCGACCATAACGCTTCCTGGATGTAGAGTATTTACACACTTTCTCATAATAAACCTCAACTGTGAAAACACAGAAGTAACAGATGTTACCGACCCTGAACCTGCAGAAGGTGGATTTCTGTGTTTATTTTAAATCAACGACATAAAGATTACATGAATTCCAAACAGAGGGTTGAAGGTTCTATAAATCAATGATGTTATGGGACATTTAGGAACTTATTTCCATATTTCTGAAGGTGCCAGGCTAAATATAAGCCCCATTTAGACTAGTCCACACAATTAAACATCCTGTCCTTGAAACATGTCCTCCAAATGATGACAACACAAGGCCACTCTCTGCTGCACAAAGGTTGCACACGCAGCCTCGTGTGCCGCCACGGCTGACGCCTAATCTCTGAATATAAACTAGAGATGCTTAAACTGATTTATTCACCTCGGACAACAATGATTGGGAATAAATATCAACCCATTCCAGCCTGTATAATATCAGTTTCGTTTATGCCAATGCACCCTTTCATGAAGCATAAAACTTGCAGTAGTAAATAGTATATCCGCTTGTAATAAAGTGCTCCTTTGGTTTGTGTCTATATAGATAAAAACCTGTGCACTTTTTAAAGAGATGCTTCCTTGTTCATGCCAATGGCACCGTGATTGCTCTCCAGCAACACTTTCTAAAATGCACCACAAACTTCTGTAGTTGTTGAATCGGTCACGGTGAGCATCTTTCTGTCAGCACTTCGCTGTGTATCGTCTATGGAAATGTAAAAGCATACTTAAAAGTACCCTTTTCTAATAAACAGCAGCTCTGTTGATACCAGTGTTGAGAAAACACTGGAACTAACGTCCAGCTATTGCCAAACACACATTGTTTTACCAGATAAAATGTCAGTCATGATAAAGTGTGTGCAAACGTGCACAAACACCCAACAGACAAGGTCGCAGAAGCCAATGATCCGGGTATATTTGACAGTTTTTAGGCAAAAAACAGAAAGATCCAGACTCCAGCATAACAGAAAATACATTTTTGCTGACTGCTTTATGGTGTATGGAAAAATGGAACTGGAATGCAGTCGGGATGTATGTTAGTCCTGTTTACCCTTCTGCCTCTTTCCTGTGGTTGGAGATTTACCTCCTTTATTACCGTCCATCGGTAAAGCAACTTTGTTAGGTTAGATCTGACTGCTTACTTCTGCGCCTACACTCATAACATCTCAGCATTAGCTCCTTAGTCATGGATTTAATTTGCATTCTTTCATTTGAGGTTCTAGTTTTAAAGAATTCCACATTAGGCATTAAGTGGGGTCCAGAAGGGGAAAACAACCAAAGTGGGCAGGGAAAGTGTGAGGTGTGGAGGCTTAACAGCCTTGTTAGGAGTTTCTGTTTCTGCTGTAAATAGTAGCGGAGGCCTTTAACAGGATGGATGTGTAGCAGCAGCTAACTGCAGCGCGTCTTACCCACTTTCACATGGCACATTAACAAGCAGCTGTCCGCAGTATGTTTGCCTGGGCTTCTCTCCAAACGTGTCTCTCTGTGGCTCAGATTTCATTTTCACATAAGAAAAAAGCATGTTTGTAGACTTTAGGACTTTTAGTGACAACAGCAGGTTTTTGGGTCACTTCCAACGCGTTCACGTGCACTCCTTTATCAATGCCAAAGGCGACGCGGTCGCAGGAAAGGATGAGGATTCCAAGCACAGTAAATAAGAAAAGCCGTCCCTGCACGTTGAAACAGTAACAAATGACGTGCTGTCATTCTGATTTATCTTTCAACCTCTACTGATAGATCACTGGATGGAAATCAGAGAGCAATTTGAGTGTATTAAAAGCTGCCAAACTCAAAATATCACTTGCAGACAAAATCCCGCTGCCAGGAACAAAAGAGCTTCCAGAGACCGTTTTATGTGCTTAGCTGTTGTAAAATAACCTCATTGTTATCATTAAAAACAGGACCTCGAAAAGATCCTAACAAGACGTTTAGGGGAAAACATATTTATCACATTTCAAAACTGCCCTTGATCCTTCCTGCCTCAGTGTCCCCGTGTCCTGATTCTGTGTGGCAAGCAGACAGAAAACCGTGCTGAGGTTTATGCTGTAGGTATGGAGCTGTTGTCATGGAAGGCGGAAATCTGCACCATTTTTAGCTGTATCCTGATACACAAAACAGGTTCCCACAAGAACAGAGAAGGTCCAGGTCTATAAACGAGACCAGTGGGCTGTCATTGTGCTCAGCTTCCTGTCAGTCCCTGCCCCACGTCAGCTGTGGCAGCTTTTCCCATGACAGCATCGCTCTGTCCATCCTTTCTGATGTTGCTCTCCGCTAAATCGGCTAAACTGTTACGAGGCCCAGTGCAGTTGGATGCTGGGATTACATTTTCTTCTGTGCTTTTTGATTCCAGGAACAGGAAAGAAGTAAAATAACCCTTCAGAGCAAGCACTGTGTGCTCTCTGGTTTGGTTTTTTTTATTGCTACCCTCAGCTGTTAAATCAACTAATAATGCATAACAACAACAAGGACATTTGGAAGAGTGCTGTGGAAAGCTTGATAGTCTTCTGTACGCCTGCACCGCGCTCTCTGCCAGGGGAGTGGGCGGTAACGCTGGAAAGCGCCAAACTGCTTTCTGCTCTCAAGCAAAGCCGAAAAGACATAAACGCTGAAACACATAGCCCCCACCAAACAATCTGGTTCATTCATTCACCCTCTCAGACATTGTCCCCCATCCCAGCCTGGATTCATGTCTTTGTCTCTTTTGAGAAAAAGAATTAAATTCTTTTCTTGTATGACCTTTTCACTAAACCATCTTTAAAATTATATGAAAAACATTTGAAAATTGTATTTGTTTAAAACTGTGCAGAGTGTGCATACCCTACTTATTGTTATTTACAACAATTACTTTACCAGGCAGTGACAGAAAGTGTCGTCTCCTGTTTCTTTTGCCTGCAGAATCTAGAATCTGACTTGTTTAGTTCCTACTCAAAAAGCTTAGGAGAAGTGTATTCCTATAACAGGTGTCCTTTAACTTAGACTAGTCCAAAGTGCCCTGTGACAGCGTCCGTTCAGGACAATGGACACGTAGAAGATTGGCACCGATGTAAAAGATCAACAAAGGCTGTGATGGAGCTGCTAGCAAACTTAGAAAGTCCTGCGAACATGATGGCAGCCGCTCAGAGATCCTGACACGCAGCCACCATCACACGTTAACATCCTGTTCTTGATCGGCTCAGCAGCATCAGGTCACAGCCAATCCAGACAGCTGCATCCATCAGAGAAGCAGCCATCACTATGACTCTCCTCTGGGGAGGGATTATCTGGACAGTGAATGTAATAACAAATTAAAAATGGATGGAGACTTGTTTTTGAAAAAGTGCAGGTAATGCGGAGGGCCGAGTGCCTCATGGTGTCTCTTGGCACCAGCACTATCACACCTCGGAATGTTTGACATCCTTTCCTGCAACTGACAAGGAGCAACAGCAATGAGAGGAGGGAGAGGAAGGTAATCTGCTGAGCCTGTCATCAGGCGTTTGCATCTTTCAGATGTGGAATGTGGAACTTCCTCTCTCGCTGCCTCCTTACAGGGTTTTCCTGTATCCGCAGAGGAGCCTGCAGGTCAAAGGTCACTCCTACTGTAAGACGAAATCACAGCGTTGTGGCAAATTCTTTCCCAATGCCACATATATATACAGCTGTGAGGGAATTTTCACTTTTGTCTCAGCATTTCTTAAGAATGTGTCCCACAGGAGAAGCTCCGATAAGTAAACAGGGACTTTTGGGGAGTTGATTCCAGGGCAGAAATGACCGCAGCTAACGTGAGACATTTACAGTTCCTGTGAGCACTTTTACTAAATCTGCAAACTAGAGGAAATAGGTCCCTTTATGATCTGGGAAATCTCCTTGAGAAATCAGTTTATTGCACTTTTGGTATTAAAGGAACTCTCCCCTGTTCTGTTCTACTGAATAATGGTACAGTGATATATTTTAGCTCTCTTTTCTGAGCTCAGGTTGTTTCTGAGTAATCTGAGAATAGACAAACAGCCGGCAGGTGTTTGAGAGTTCACACCCATGAAGCCTTCTGCAGGCTAACGGGGATACTGGGCAAAATGCACATTATTGTTCTGTCCTGTTATTCATAGTAATCATTCACTAAAAGTGTTTTTAAAAGCTCATTTCTATTGAGCTGCTGTCAATGAGCAGTTGGGACCAGCACAACGATAATGTCACAACATCATTTAGCACTTCTTTGTGGTCAACTCCAATCAGCAAGTGTGTGTTCGTGCCAAGAAAATAATTACTTGCTACTTTTTTTCAAGCAATTTGAAAGGGTTACCATTCACAGAGTGTTGAAAGGCCTTTTCTCGTATTAACTAGAGATACAGCCGCTATCGCCACCTATTGGCCCAGCGTTCTGACAGGGTCCTACTTTACACTGTTTCCTATTGTCTTTACTTTGAATGTGGGATCTGTCATTCCTCCTACAAACCAGTAAAAGAGGACCTTAGCTAAAAAAAAGCACTGATGACATTTAAAAACTATTCAATGATCTTGTATATTTTGGGGAGAAAAAAAGGAAAACCAGTCATGCAGAGCAACGCTCACTCACTGAGCTTGTTATCATCACATGTTTAGTCTAGGTCTGTCTCTGGACTTCAAACCCGCCAGCGCTCTTGTGTCGTCAGCCTTTCATTCCATCCCCTAATGGTCTCCCACCAGTTCCTCTCTGACGTCTCTCACTGAGGTTAATGATGTCAATTTCATCACTCTGATTGTACGGAAGTATGATAAGTATTTCTAACATTGAATATGAGTAAATATTCTCATGGCGTGATGGGACAACTTTAAGGAGGCCACGGTGACCAGTTTTAGTCAAAGTCACATCTCTGATGGTGAGTTTGCTTGTTGTACAGCACCAATGGAAACGGTTTACTTCACGGTTCCACTGAGGGACGGCTCAGACTTACCCTCGCACCCTTCTCTGGGAAACATTTGCAGCCCCCGCTGCAGTCTCTTCCTCCACAGGGGCCGCTGTGCTTCTTCCCACCCTGTGGGACACAAAAACAGACATGATAGTTAGATCTAGATGAGCAGAGGTCAGCACCAAACGCCACATAAACACAAAACTCCAGCGTTTTATAACGTCCGCTCAGCTTGTCCAAACACAGATATGCGCTGGATGCGTGTGCTTGTCTTGCGGTGGATGCTGGGACAGCGTGGGTGGTGAACTGCTGTGTACTGTAAGTGTGTGTCACCAACTGTGTTTTTGCATAGTGCGGTCCACTTGTATCCACCTGTTTATGCAACAGGCTGTGGCGCACGAGTGTGGAACATAGTGACACTCCTGAGTACACGGCTGCGGGAAGCAGGATGGAAGCCTCGCATGTGGCTGCCCTGAGTCACAGCGGATAAATCTGAAGACCCCATTGTTTAGAAGAGACTGGGACCCCCCGCTGATGAGGACAATTTTCCTTTAGATGTCTACATGCCAGCAAAACCACCAGCATAACTAGCCGATCTGTGCTGGACAGCACACGCAGTCAGCCAGGGATCAGTGTCGACGGGACGGGATCAAAAGGAGCAGCCGGAAAATTAGAGGTTCCCATTCCGAAGGTCAAAGGTGATGGACCCCTGAGGGAGCTGAGATAGCTGGAGACGCTAATAGGGACAAATCCAGATAATTCTGCCCAGATCTTTCATTGTTTTTGTTTAGTTATTAACTTATAGAGTACTTTTTTGATTTTAGGATAAGCAACACATTTTGTGCGTGTAAGTCTAGCCCTTTTGAGTTTAGAGATTTAGGTAAAAATAACTTTTAGCATTTTTTAACTTGCAAGCCTGACTCATAGTTTGACTGCAAACAAGTAGAGAGGCTGCAAGTAGATGATAATTATGTTTCTCCTCCGCCTCCGCCTACACCCTCCACCTACACAGCCATACCATAGCCTGCTTAGACAGCAAATGCCTCTTTAACCTCCCTGTCCCCCCTTCTTAGAAAAAAAAAAATCTAAACTGCCACTTTATACCAACAAAGGCAACAAAATGGCAGACCAAGAATAGGAATTACTCTCCCTCCTCACTTTGTCTGCAGATTCTGGACTTCCACAATGGTCACATTCAGACTCATTTCATACACAAAGACCTTCTTTTTCTATACAGAAGCTGTCCTTTAATGATCCCATATCTCCACAACACAAAAGACCCTCTTCCCCGCGCCTATGGAATGCACAAGGCTCTCAGTAGATCTGAGAGCCAATTGATGGCTAAAACATCCTCTGATGGGTTAAACTGCAGTGGGAACGTCAGCCAGTCACAAGAAGCATTCTTTTTTTTTTTTACAGAGGACATCTCCTATTCTAAACAGCTTTTTGCTATTAGCAAGGGGCGAGACAGAAACAGAAGGTTACATCAAAAAGAAGGATGTATAAGAGTCACGGAATGACCTTTTCCACACAAATGTGGAAGTCTAAAACAAAGATAACAGACTGCGTCATCTCCGGAGGAGCACACAAAGGAATGACTCCCATAAAGTCAATTCCACATTCTGCAGCACTGCACCATCCATTTTAAGAGGCTTGAAATAACCGAAGTCTGTTGCAGGAGAGGACAATAGGAGCAGTATCCTGTTTTTGACATGTACTGTCACAATGACTCAAGGTTTTACTGCTCAGCACATCGCAGAAACAAGCTGGACGGTCTCAGACAGCCCTCCACAAAATGTTAGCTCCACAAAAGAACTTTAATCCAATTGCACTTGTTTGGACTTACAAATATTCAAAACTTGTGCTCTTGCTGGAACGAGTCCTAAACCTAGCTGGTTCTAATCACGTACAAACACGGTTAGAACCAGCTAAACAGAACCAGACACCAGTGTTGACACAGAGAAGCGAAATGGCTCTGCAGCGTAGAGGTCCTTCGGACTGAACCACAAACCTGACTGGGATGTGTAGTCGCAAGACCACCTCCCAGTCTTAACACACCAATCTGAATATAGACCAGACTCAACACTCATCTGGGAGACACAGAAACAGGAAGGAGATGTATTCTCAGCTGTCGTTTAGTGAATGTTCAGTTCTGTCGGGGATACACAAATGAGCTCATCGCTTTTCTATACAGAGGAAATTAATTTCATTCAGTCTGAAAGGGTTTGAGGCATTTCAGTGAGAATGTGAAGCTATTCTAATAACTTTGTTACTAGAGCTGTCAGAGTGGAGCTTAAATGATATGAAAAATAGCCACAGAGCCCGACGGTTGCTCAAAGTCCTGGTGCTGAGATTCTTCATCTGTGGCTGCAGGTTTACAGTCCAGCTCCACAGTGTTGATCATCTTTGATGTGCTGTGAGCCACCTACAGCGATCTGGGGGAGAGGAAAGAAGGGAGATTCCTGCCTGGGCTTCTGCTTTACATCAAAATTCCAATTAAAAAAAAACCTCACTCACTCACACACACACACACCTTTGTGCTTCTACATTTGTGAGGACTTTCTTTGATGTAATACATTCTTCAGTGCCTTACCCTGATGCTAACCATCAACACTACATGCCTAACCCTAACCCTTGCCCTTACCTTAACCTACGCCCGTTTCACCCATCAAACAGCTGTTTAGAAAAGACGTGAGGACCAGCAAAAATGCCCTCACTCCAAAAAAACCATCCTGTAAGATTCCACTCCCGTTTCTGTAGCATGAACCACTGTTGTTTGACAGTATGAGAGGCTTATTTTTTCCCCATCAAAGGTAAAGCAATGTTTCATCAAGAGGAAATCTGCTATGTCACTTGGGGGAATCAGTTTCTTGTCCACACCCTGTTTATGTGAAGAGGCGTCTGCTGTGCGAGCTAGCCATTATTGTCATTTGTTTTCCCTTTTCCGTTTCCTTTTTTTCCAACGCTGCAGCGTTGACACTGTTTCCATTAGTAAGAGATTGATGTGTTGTGTGACGATAACCTTCGCGTCTGAGGCCTCAGAAGTGCTCGGATTAACATCCTTCCCCCTGATATACGTTGTTTTTTTGTCTCTACCCTCTATTTTTACGGTCGCTCTGGAGCCTTTCCCTCTATTTGTCAAACTTATTTAATACACAGCAGAAATAAACCAGCTGCACCAATAATACTCTTTAACAGCGTCTCCTAATCTTCAGTGTCCCAATTTCCCTTTTCATCCATGTGATTATAAAACATGTACAATTTATGTGCCTTCGCTTCAGTGTGGTGCTATTGTGCAGTAACCCAGAGAGAGGTGCACTTTCCGTTTATTACCATATTAAAATGGCACATCCAATCCATGTTATGAACACTGGTGGTTGACCACAGACACCACCGCATCCTCACGCCTCCTGTCAGCATCAAAAAGAGCCAACCTCAACAGGTCGTCTGAGCCAAGAGGACAGGATGCGGATAAAACAGGACAAAAACAGTCCTTACATTATAAATTCAGAGGAATAGCCAGGAAGGTAACTGCAGCTGCAGGGCACAGTTCAGGGGAGGATTAAAAAATAAGCATTAAAATGATTCAGTAGGCTTCTGCACATCAGTACTTCATCATGTTTGGAATTCAGAAATTCCACAGTGAGTTTCTCCTTCAAACTGAACAGAAAACAACCAAAAAAGAGCCATATGGGAGCCCACGATGGAGCCTCGCAGCTGGACATTCCACACGGCTCCCAGTCGAAGTTCTTGAAACATTTCCGTATTTGCATCAATGAAGAACATAGCAAACAGATGTTTTTGTTGTGTCATCTTCTGTGCATGCCTGTGTGATTCTCAATGAATCAATTCAAATCAGCAAGACAAATATTTGTACAGGCAGAGGTGGAGGTTGGTTGTCGTTTCACCATCCAGGAGCTGACAGAAGAAGCATGGTGCCAGGCAGCGGTGGTAACAGTCTTCACTCCCTCCAACCTCGGGTGACGGAAACAAGCTGGTTTCTCAGTTTTCACACATGAAAAGACTCAGACAACCGTCCACAGCGCTTGTTTGAGCCCCTCCTGTGTTTGAGGTATCAAATGAATCCAGACAATTACAGGTCAAGGGGAGGATCCGATCTGAAGACTGGTGGTGATGAGGTTATAATTCACACTACAGGGAGGACAACCCAGATGAGGGGCATAAAGTGAAGCACTGTGGGAGAAGTGCTGAAGAGGACAAACAAACCACATCCTGCTACCAGCAAACCTGGGAGCAGTGGGCTGCTGCTCATTCTTAATAATGGATCTGACCTGCAGCCCTCCAACTCTGAACCTGGTAGAGAATAAGACCAGAGCGCCTGGGACAGCAACCGCCTGTCCTCATGCTAATGATGTCAAAAGTACTGACATGTGAATTTTACTGGACACTTTCAACATGTGATGGAAACATGCTGTGCAGTCTGTCTCTGGTCACACGTGTAGTCGAGTACCCAGCTTGTCAGTGTCAGGGTGTGTGTACCGAGTGTATTATACTCCCTTCACGGGCTAGGAGCCATGCCACAGAAAGGTCACCTGTTAGCCTGCTGGAACGAGTTAGCATTAGGATCATTTCACTTGACATTCATGGGCCCCTGAAGACTCCTAAGAATTTCAGCGTTCCTCTGACTCAGTGGGACTATAGCAGACTTACATTTTCTACTGAAATATCAGGCAATTATGAACTGGTCTGCCCCTGTAACTTAGACTTTCATGGGCCCCAGAAGATGAGGGGTCTTTCTATTATGTGGAGCACTTTGCTTTCTGACAAAAACTAATGAAACAAACGAATGCATTGAAACAAAAGTGGTGTCCCTCCACAGCTAGCACAGGAAATAAATCACCTACTAAGTCGTTGTTGTGGGAGAACAGAGCCTTCGCTGTAGCTGAACCCAAAACTTGGGAACGATCTGTTCCTGTCTTTCTCCCTCCATGTTCAAATCATAATTATTGACTAAATCATTCCCATGTTCATTCACAGACCATGAATGAAAGTCTTCTATGTTGAGCTCTTCTGC
>CAAE01014781.1:975122-1009254 GCA_000180735.1 Tetraodon nigroviridis
ATAATATTTTTTTTTTTTTACCCATTTCCAGCTTGTATTGTTTTACTTCCAAATTCCAAGCTTAATGTCAGACAGATGCTTTTAAAAACTGGATTCAAAAAATCAGGTGAATCTTAGATACAAACTTGCCCACAAAACAGCCAGATAAAAAACACTTTCGCAGTGTTTTTTACATGTGCAGAAAAGCGAAACATCAAACATCAACATGTTTGTGTTGGCGCAGTTTCTGTTACTGAAGCATGGCCAAATGTAACACCAGATGTCTCAAGAGCCTTCATTATGAAGATAAGGGGAATTCTCCGACCAGCCATAATAGATCTGACAGATCAAGAGTGGTATTTTGCTGTTTGTCACATTTATGTCAGTCTCTGGAAAATTATTGCTACTACATCTGTAGGATGTTTATAACAACAAGAATGAGTTTGTAGAGTACTTCATTAATTAATAGATCTGTTTGTTATCCTGCAACGGGGAAACTGCACTACTGCAGCCTACCAACAGAGGGAGAGGAAGAACTTTACTGAAATATAAGATCACAAGGCAAGTTTAGAAGACTCATTGCAGTAAAATAGATATATCTTTGTTCAGATTTACAGTAAAATAAATAAATGAATAAAATATAATTGATCAATTGGAGTATTCTTTTTGATTAAAGGGAATACCAAGGAAAAAAAACC
Organism: Tetraodon nigroviridis; assembly: GCA_000180735.1. NCBI lineage: Eukaryota > Metazoa > Chordata > Actinopteri > Tetraodontiformes > Tetraodontidae > Tetraodon > Tetraodon nigroviridis. Next base: position 975,800 of record CAAE01014781.1, read on the forward strand.
TTAGCACTTACAACTATTTCATCACTACATTTTTTTTTTTTTCAAATGGACACAGACAAGAGAGACACCAAAGTGTGCAGGTATGTGGTCACATGACCCTGGCTAAGAACATTAACTAGATGCAAAGGAACCCTAAAGAGACAGGACGAATGTGCTCCGCTGGCAGGGCTCCAGGATAAACACACACTGGTTTCTGTCCAAAGCCGAAACTTCCCCTTCCCTGGGTTGAACAGTCTCAACCCTGCTTCCCAAAGGGCCACATTTTTAATCAATGCTTCCTGTGGCAGTCTGAGCTAAATTGGTCCGGTTAGTGTGAAACCTCCAACGTATCAGCTCTGGTTTGGATGACAGATCTGCCGCTCATGCCTCTAATCAAATGATCAATGGCATCCAGATGGGAGGATCTGTTCAGTAAGACCACAACCCTCCGAGAGTTCTGGAGGGCCCAATTTTTTTTTAGGTTCCCCTCGGATGGTGGGAATAATGTCAGTAGGTAGGTTACCATCATCCTTGTTTAGTCCACATTTTGAGATATCACATCAGAAACAGAAGGCAGAATTTTTTTAAAAAAGCATTTTTACTTTCTTGATTTGACCGTAACAAAAAGAGTTTACTGCTGAGTTTTCTGCTAAGTAGCTCTTTAAAGAGCAATGAAACAATTTCTAATTTTAAAAAAGGGGGTTGGAGGGAGTGGGGGAAATTGGAAACAGATTTTTTTTTTTTTATCACAAAGTTGACTTTAAACTTTAATAATAATGTTCCCATGACGTGAGATAAAGCAGTCTAATCAATTAGACCATAGCTGGAGTTGGAACACATGGTCTGTGTCTCCTACTCAGACAAAATATGGAAAGATACACGGTGAGATCACGTCTGTGATCCCACTTGATGGGTGATCACAGTTGCAGCATTAATGGATATGATGTAGCGCATCAGCTGAAATTCAAACCTTATGTGGGCACCTGTTGTACCAAACGGCACATCATCGAACCAGGCCAATTCTGTGAGAACGGGAGGTCTCTGTGTAAACACAGCTGAAACAATCTTTCCATCTGAGCTCACTGAGAAAACTCACCTCTGCTGACGAGGGACAGACGACCAGAGATGCACGTGTAGGAAGATGACAGATGGGGTGGGAGGAAGGGGGGTGGGGGGGTAGGTTTGGGAAGGGAGCTAAAGAAAAGAGAGGGACTGTCTGCAAAGTGTCCCTTTCAGAGAGAAATGAAGAGAGAGCAAGGGGACAGAATACAGGACGAGAAACAAGTGGCAAGAACGAGTCTATAAAAGGAAGTGGAGTCTGGTGCTGTACAGTGGGGCTTGAGACTGGGAGGACTGGAAAGCTCTGGAATTCTCTCAGCCCAGTCTGATGGGACTGCTCTGTCCAACTATTAATCATGCTGGGATGCAAAGAACAAGGTCTGCAAGCATCCACAAGGAGTTACGCTGAGCTTTGTTCCACATCAACTCTTGGAGGCGATTAACAGTAACTACTTCACCTCACATCAGATTCGTTGAGCGAGTTAAAATACTGAGAAAATAAAAAGATGGTGAGTACGCAGACCAGAACTGGGAATGAAAATGAACCACGACCAATAATTACCCACAATCATCCCACTGGTCTCCATGTCCATATCTCTCCTCTTTGAGCATTCTCTTTTACATACTTTCATCTTATCTTCTTCAATTACATGGATTCAGGTCAGCGAGCAGTAATTTCAGTGGGGAAGGGCAGACTGTCCTCTCCACAGCTCCCTCCACCAGCTTCTCATAAACACACTGACGCACTTTAGAACTGCCTGGGAAAATCCTTCCAGTGGGTCCATAACAAGAGCTGCTCTGACCAGATGCCCCCAACAACCCCAGCTGGGTTCTCTTGATGAAGAGGAACGGCACCCTCCTCCTCCTCCTCCTAGTTTTAAAGCTGAGTCCAACCACTCTGAGAAAGAAATCCATCCATCCCTCCAGTCTTTCTTCTAAAAAGACCAGAAGACACTTGACCTTGTGATTTAAAAGAAACAACATACTCTTTTCTGATCGCAAGGCCTCAGAATTCACTTCCAGCTTCAAATGACCCTAGAACCAGCTGGAGGTCACAGCTTTATTAGAACAATAGGATTATGCCACCAACAGGTAGGAAGGGCGGATGCCTGAGACCACAGATGCCACCCTGGTGGAGTCCAAGCCTAACTGGGAATGTGTCTGACTTCCTCCTGTCAGTGTAGCATCAGATCATCGCGCCAACGCCGTCTACAGGACACCTTAGAGCATATGAACATCTAAGCTTTTTATTTTCCTCTCCTCTATAGAGCAGCTACAGCTAAAACTCTGAAGATACACTGAATAAAAATATAAACACATAATAAAAACATTTGGTTTTGCTCTGCAGAAGAAAGTGCACCAACACAGATTTCAAAAGATTTGTAAACAGTGTTTGAAAGAAATAGGCCTGTTGTGTACATAGAAAAAGTCTTATATTGCTGTCCAGTGTACAACAGCGTAAACTCTCTCTGGGGCTGTTGAAATATGAAGGGGTCAGTCAGGTTGTAAAGTAACACATCTGACACATTTTTTTGCTCCAGCCCTTTTCCTTTTCCTGTTTAGAGAGCCTCTCTGGATAATCTATTTTCACTTCCCACTCTTCCACTTTCAGAATGTTTGCCATAAAACCAATCTCGCCAAACCCCAAGATAAGCAAAGAACACTCTCCGTGCACGTGAAAGACACAAAAGTAAAAGTCAAGCAGCCAGCTCCTGCCACATGACACCAAAACATACGTAGTAGACCAAAGAAATGCTATTCAAAGCTCCAAGAGACCGACTGATATTTTACTTCACTCTCACAGCAGTTTCTGCAGCGCTCTCAAATGTATGTCGCTTGTTTAAGCAGGCTGACTGTACCAATAGAGGCAGCCAGCCAAGCATCACCAGGCCTTTCCTCGGCTTCACAAAAAGTCAAACGGCCTGGACTAATCAAATAATCGCTATCACAATGTCACATTTGGGACAGAAAAACCCAATTCCTGGGTTAACAATACTCGCACAAACAAAAGTCTTGCACACTGTACGTCCATTCACATGTGAGCTCAGCTCACATGCCCAGCAGTGGCTGCTCTGGTATGAATGCAGAAGGGTCAAAAAGGGCAACACTTCCTCCAAACACACACACACACACACACACACACACACACACACACACCAAATTGCAGGGAAGCCCCACACATGGGCTTCTCATCTGAGGCTGTGGCTTCCTGGACCTCTGTACAATGGGCTCTTCCCCTGATTGTTGCAACCAAGCACTCTCTATATCACGTCCACTATTTTTGCAAGGGATGTGCTGACCATTTTTCTAATCTTATCAGACGCAGACATCTTCCCGCTGCCCCGCAGCCAATAAAGGTATCACAGCTGAGAGCTCGATCACGTGTCTGCTTTCCTCTTGTACTTTTGCGCTTTCTACCATAATTGGCACGAATGGGTTTTTTATTCTCTCGTGGATATTCTACACTTCTGAAGTGGCTAAACCGGCCTGTCTCAGAAGGGAGCATGTTGGAAAAGCAGTTATAATAATCCTCCATGTGAGGATGCTGATTGCCAAAGCAGATGTTGCTGCTGTGCTCATAGGCCCTGAAATATGGAATATGGAGTCAAAAACATCCCATATCCAATTCTCACGAGTGAGATTCTTCTCTGCCAGTATCATCCCCCTCATTCCATCGTGCTGAAATACATCTTGTAACGTGTTCTCGAATGCACCATAACCAGTCTCTCACGGCAACATCCTGTTAACATTACCATCTCTGGGGCCTTTCCTTCCTTCTCCATCAGATACTGACAAATGGCATGTTTCTATATGTTGAGGAGACAGGCTGCAGATGAAAACATGCATAGCGTCATGCTTTTGCTTTCGGGCTTCACCGCCGGAGTCTGGCATCGTCATGCAGAACGCCAAGGAGGAATTCTAGAAGATTCGATCAGGTGGTGGAGCAGAGGGACCATCTTTGAGGCTCAATAATGCCTTAAATAAGTGCCAGCGTCATCACTCACGACCCACTGAGGACTGAGAAATGAGTAATAATACAACTTACTTAGAAATGCCAATTGTCAAGCATATCTCCCCAAGTAACAACTTTTACCAACAGCTTTCATATTCCCCTAAAAGGAAAGTCTCTAATCTTTAGTTCACTAAAAGTCTGTGACAGCTTTTTTATGGGCTGTTTCACATCAAGCCTCTCCAAATCCGACTTGTTAACAAAAAACTGTTCAAATATCGGATGTAAAGTTTCAGTTTTTGGAGATTCTAAATGTGAAACATCATGTGCAGACAGACGGTGGGAAACAGCTGCGTGGGACCGAGGCTGCTTCAAAAGAACTCCAACAGCCTCATGGGTCAGATCTGATATTCAACAGAAACATCTTGAGAAATTCGGCTGGACAGGAAATGTTAACGTTAAGTGATCGCAGATTTTTCAAGGTTTCCCTGCATCAAACATGCTGAATGACTGGCTCATTACCCACAATTTCATTCCTGTACAACAAACCTTTTACTGTAAACGGGACACATGGAGACGCTTTAGCAGCAACCAACGTCGAGCGTCCTTGCAGCTAGTTGTACAAGGGTTGCTTGTTTCTTCCCTCAGCTTCAGAGAACATAGATTGTGCTCCACTAAAATTAGAGTCCTGCCTTTTCGTATCAGTGCCTTTGAGCAAAGCTGCACAATACACAAAGGACCTGGGCAGCGTCCCTGAGCTCAGTCACATGCTTTGATTCCAGGCCTGCCTTAATTTAATAAAGGCAAATATAACAGGGTCTTTTTTATCACTGAAGAAAAAACAGCTTTTCATTTGAAGGCCTTGTGTATATTAAATCTGCGAGGAGATGTTTGGTGTAAACAGCGACAAAGAGGAAAGCAGAACACGAAGAGACGTCCTTCCACCGCCAGGCACATATTTGAAAAGCAAATTAGTCAGTCTGTAAAAGGTCGAACCATGAAGACGCACATGCGGGATCCGTCCATACCCGAGGGATCAACACAATGACTAATGTGAACATTTTCATTTACAACGGCCTCTTCTTCCATTCTGGCTTCTATTTGTTCAGTTCAGAAGTGACGAAAGTTGAAGGTTCTTCACTGATCAGCTAGATTTACAACGGCCTTGGATAACGGACCTTCACTAAAAGGTTTACAGGTCATGGTTCATATATTTTCAACTGGGAGATAAAATAATAAGCAAAATCAGAAATAAGAACAGAGCTGCACATAAAAAAAGTTCATCTAATGAAAAAGAAGAGGAAAAAATTTAGTGTGGAATGTCTAAATGGAGGCTTTGTGCTTCTGGCCAGCACCTGCAGCAGTAGCTGTTCTTGAACCACATCAAAATGCACATGAAAACACGTCTAAGGCGGTAAACAACAGCCAAGAGGATCGTTGTCCTGTATAAACCGACTGTATCGGAGGGATGGCTCTGGGATCGTGGTGATCAGTTGATCCTCTGTATCTTGCCAGGCAGATGAGCTGCTGGGCAGATCAGATGAAAAACAGCACAGCTGACTGGTAATTTCTTGAATTTGATGAGGTATTTATAAGATCTTTGAAGCCCTTTTATAAGTCTGGTGGTCTTTTTGTGTTTGGGACTGAGTCAACAAGCCTCCTACAGAAGCCAATCAGGATAATTGAAGACATGCAGTCATGATTTACCGCTGTAGTCTCTGACTGCTGGACCTTTACTGGCTAAATGATGACAAGAGGCAAGTTACCTCCAGAAGCCTGTGACGCCTAACCACATTTCACAGAAAGGAATCTGCCTTTTTCCTGGTCCAGCCAGGAGAGTTTAGGACCTCCTACAGGAGGAAACATCCAGCAGACACCCCCCCCCCCCCTGCCTCCATGTGTTAGAGGGCTTTGGAAAACAAGAAACTGAGCATATGTACACTTTCTGGTTTTTAACCAATAAGCAGCAATTTAAATGGAATTAAGTAAATCCGTGTGTGTGTGTGTGTGTGTGTGTGTGTGTGTGTGTGTGTGTGTGTGTGTGTGTGTGTGTGTAGGGGGGAGGGGTACTCACTGCTTGCACTTGCGAGGCGAGGATGGCAATGAAGACGCATAGAAGCAACAGCCTGAAATCATGAAAAAAGCATTAGAGATGTCGGCGTGCATGAGCCATGTTCGTACACAGAATCATCTTACTTCATGCTGTGGAGCCCCCGGCCGTGCTGCCCTCGCATTGTCCCGCACACTTCGGTTCAGCTCCTCTCCTTCAGTCACTTCTAGTGCATGACTGGCTGACCTGAAGCCCGAGAGGCACGCTGTTCACTGCGGGTCGTTTCCAAAGCGCACAAAACTTTCCGTATTTTGTCTTTCAAACACATCATCAACAATGATCTCAAAAGGGTAAAACGACGTTTTGACGCTTTCCATGACATTAACTTGCGGACACTTGTGTAAAAGCGTACTTACAGCGGGTTTGCGTCTGCGCGTCCTGCGGAGACGCGCCTTTTCCAGAGCACAGTCGTGTCGGTGAAGGTGCCTGAAGTAACAGGTTCCTACGCAGATATTGGAATAAAAAACAGAAACTTTGGCAGAGTATTCGCACTCCTTACCGAGAAAAGTCAAAATGTTTGTAGCAGAAGGGTTGAGTCCGTTTGGATGGGCGAGGGTGGTCGTTTCGGGAGGGGGTGTGGTGCAGCCAAAAGCAAGACCAAGTGGCATTGATCAGACCCTCATATCGTGTTGGACAAAGATGCAGCCCAACGTGCTGCCGGCGCTCCACTGATAAAACTTAAATTAGGAGGAGAAAGCAGGACAAGGAGCGATCTACAGGTGTTTCTGCTCCGTTACGCACGCTGCGCCCGCGCCACCATGCTGTTGCCGTCCTGCACGCTGTTTCTGCTGGCGGCTCTCTACGGCGCAGACCTGACTGCGGCTGAGGTAAACCCACGATGGGACATCTGCAGCTTTGTGGGGGGAATAATCACGCGTTTGTGTAGGAAGCTATTGTGAGAAATGCGCGCAGGTTTGCTGTAGTTTGCTGTAGTTTTAAATGGTTTCAGATTTTGGACAACCGGAGGGGAGTTTACACGCAGCTCATAGTTCATAACAGATGTTTTATTTCATGGGTCGAACCTCTTTTCTTTGCTCCTGTAGAATGGTTCGGATTTACTTTCTGTTTAACCTTCAGAACTGGGTTCTTGTGTTTCTCGTGTTTTCTTTGGAAGGTTGGTGTCGTCAGACAGTTCTGAAAACTTAGAACTGTCAGTCCAGCCTCCAGAGCTGAGAGAGGGAGAGGAGGGTGGGGCAGAGCACCCACGGTAGCTCGTGTGTGTGTGTGTGTGTGTGTGTGTGTGTGTGTGTGTGTGTGTGTGTGTGTGAGAGAGAGAGAGAGAGAGAGAGAGCGAGAGAGAGAAAGAGGGAGAGAGAACGAGGAAAGAGTGAGAATTGACTTTTTATAAAATGTTTTTTCCATAAGGAAATATTTTACTGCTGTTGTCCTGGTAACACAAACAAATCCATTTTTAAACAGTGTTTCTTCTGAAAAACATCCTTTTATCTGTTAGTTTGTGCTAACCACCATGTTTAATCTGCATACTTCTTTAGTTTTTACCCAAAGCACATGCTTTTACAGGAAAAACAATGTTCTGTTTAGCTTGTAGGACCATTATTTTAATTATCTTCAAAAATAGATTCTTTTGGATAGTTTTCTAAATCCAGTTTCAACACTTGATAACTCGTGAAAGAGTTTAATGGGAAACAGACGAGCAGAAATGGCAGCTTCATGTTTTCCCAGAGACACAGAGATAAGCTTGAAAAGCTTCTTTTCCCATTTGTTTCTATGTGTGAAGATCATGTCTTTTCATTAGTATAGATAATTCCAACATGCACATCTTGCTGGGAGGCCTGCCAGATGTGGTGGCTACTGGAGACACAGTTGAGGTTCGTCGTGCAGCGAAGGAACCGGTCAAGTTTCTGGCTCAAAAAGTAGCCTATCGTGAAAACCACTTTTCTGGATGTTTAGATGTATGTGTTTTTAGTCAGAGTGGGTCTTTCGATGTAGTTAGATCCTGTTGTGGCAAAACTCAGAGGCAAGGGTTCTTTTTTCAAAATTTCACAGTCATACAAGAGGTTTGGTAATTTCAGATCAGTGTGTTCTGCAGGTTCCCATATGTGTTGTTGGTTACATCTACTGTGACTAAAGAACACAGAGCTGCAGAGTTTTAATTGTTTTCTATACAGACCTGAAAAAGGTTTAGGCTTGAAAACGATTTGTGGAATAAATCCAGGTTTGACACACAGGAAGTGATTTAGAGGTAGTGATTTTAAGGATCAGGTTTAATCCCACATGTAAACAAGAGACACAGCTCTCCTTGGGAAGAGCTTTAGTTGTTTCCCAACATAGAATCAGTGGCAACAATGGAGCTCGTCAAGGTGTCCGTCTGTGGAGGTCCTGACCCCATCGCTCAGTCCCCGCAGGGTCAAGAGTCAAACAAAGCTCAACAGTAACTCTTCACCCAACCCAGCTCGTGTTTATTGACTTTACTAAAGCAAAACAGTCACTATATTAAGTTTCAACCATTCTGACCTGTAAATTTATAGCATCATTTGACCTTGAAAAGTTGATCTGTGGTTGCATTTTCCCACTGAAGGAATCCAACACAGTGGATTTATTGCAGGAGTGATCATTCATGGTGACGGCTTCTAACCACGCACATGTCACAACCCTAAGCATAAAGCTACCACGAGCCTGCATGAGTCTGATTTTAGCCTGAGATCAATATAACCAGCTGTTCTATCTTGTTGCCATTTGAGCGTCGGTGACTTTTAGAATGTGCAGCCTTTTAATGCTGCTGCATCATCTGAGCCAAAGTGAAATTGTCCTGTGTTTTTGAAATGAAACAGGGTAAGTTTCAGCTCCCTTGGCAGCCTTTTAATCTGGTCAGAATGAGTCATACACTGGTGGGATAGAAGAGCAGATTAGCAGATTCCTGGAGTGGTTGTGTGTGGGAGAACATGCAGGAGAGGTAACCAGTTGGAAAGACCAGCTATCCTGTTCTGCCCTGATGTTCCTGGTCGGGGTCTTCCCTGGGGAGGGTGGGAAGCCAGTTAATCCCAGTGAAGCCTGGGGAATGTGTCCGCTGAAAGCGAAGAATCTATCAGGAGTTGATCTGTTGCTCACGCTGCCCAAAGTGTCGACAAACCGTCTTCCGCCGTCGACCCCCAGCAGAGACGACAGCTGACCCCACTTCTGCGACTGACCACCAACAAAGTGTGGCGGCCTGGGAAGACACAAGCTCTCTGACCCCCGGTACACACCAGCCTCACCCCACAGCTCCCAGAGCTGTAAAAATGCCTACATTTGGAAGAGTTGTGGTTGTGTGTGTGTCGCCGTTTTGACAGGCGTCCCTGAGCGACAGAGATTATTCTCCTCTGACCTTGATAGTCACCAAGTGTGGCAGGTACGGCCCAGATTTCTGTGTGTTCCTCTGTGTGTGTGTGTGTGTGTATGTGTGTGTTCTGTACTAATGGAGAGACCTAACCAGCCATTGTTCACAGTGAAACCCTTTTTCTTTTCCCTGTGGTCCCATCACAGAGATGCCATTCGTCTCAGCTACGGTTGACTTTCTTCACACCCTGTGGACTCAAACACATCTGCACAGGAATGAAGTGAAGCTGTTGCTTTTTGGCGTATGTTTGTGTGGCAACTTTGCATTTTGTGGCAGTTACTTTGGTCTAATTTAGGGGGGTGAACATGATGCAGAGGAAGATGAGAAGATTTGGGATTAACTGTGGACTCCTTAACATTGATATAGATCTCTGTGACATCTGTTTTTCACACAGACAGTTGTTGATCTAAATCATTGGTGTATCACTTACGGTTTCATAATGTGAGCTGCAGAGGTGTGTAAACTGAGTTTTAGCATTAAGTAGTAACTGGATCACATGCCTGGGAGGCTTTGTACCTGTTTTAGTTGAAGACAGAGAAAAACCCCCCAACAGAGAACCTCTTTTGGTCGAGCTACTTGTGCCCCATACTTGTGCTCCAAACACCAGGTCAAACATAGAAAAAGAGGAAAGAGTGCAGAGGCGGGAAACAGTCTTAGAGGAAGCACAAAGACAATTGACAGATCATATGACAAGGCGAATCCACAGGCCGTCTCTTTATCACCCAGACACCTCTTTTCCTCAAAAAGTTGAGTTACAGTAAAAACCATTCAACTGGTTTCCTGTTTTTCTGCTCATGACTCAGTTTTTCCAGTCTGGTCAAGAAAACCATTTTAATTTTTAATGAATGAAGCAAAACCTATCTTTTTTCTGTAATTCATTTTCAGCACATGGGCAATAAGTGATACAATCTTTGACTGCTGTTTAAACGGTGTTTGAACCATCAGTGGTTAAAAAGTGGGATTGGGTTACCGGATTTATTCCACTTCAGTCTGTATCTGGGCTCTTAATCCAAGATTGATGTAATCTGCTTTTGTCCCTTTTTTCTGTCTTGAACGTAACTTTGCCCACGCTGATCTTGAGTTACTGTGTTTTTTACCAGACGTTTTCTCTGTAGACTCTCATTGCTCCAGAATAAGAATGATAAAAATAACAGATTGTGCGTCAGGTTTTAGTGTGATCTAGATGACCTAGAGAGAAGCTGCCATCCACGACTGCAAATCCGCAGCTCTTTTTTGGAAAAAACACATGTCTAAACAACAATGACCACTGCTTAATGCCATAGAAACTCAAACTTGCTACTCTGTTAATGCTTGGTCAAGTCTAGCTGTGTTCAAGTGAGACAACAGCCAATGTGTTGTCTGGGCTCTTCACATCTTTTCATGTAGGGCAAATATTTCCAAATGCCAGTGACGCTATGATGTAGAAGAAAAGATGTTAGAACAATAGAACAATACAAACAGCCCATAGTAATCCACTGATCGTGGCATCGGGGTTAAAGAGCTCCATTTTTGTTGCCTTCTTGGCCCAGTACAAGAATGAAAGCTGTCTTTCTTGAGTGATCTGGACTGGCCTTCCTTCCTCACACTTATCAGTCTCATAGATCCTCCCAGCCACAAACCCTGCACTCTCACTGGTGTCGCTGATAATCATACGAAGGGGCAAATTTCCTATTCGGCAAAAATCATCAGCAAATGAGCAGATTATAAGATGGAAACGTTAGTTTAAAGGAATGAATGGAAGATCTCACGCTGTGTTGGCCCCACATGCTGGTCAAATATAGAATAATCAATGCTCCTCTTGTGTGGTTTTTAGGTTCAGTGTGCTTGAAATGGACTAACATGTGTTAGCATCTTAAAAATAACAGCTGGGAATTCTTTAAATGCTATCCTGCTTCTTTGACTGAACGTGAGAATGTTCCGGTTTGGAATGGGTTTGTTGGTGCAGAGTCACACAGGCTGTTCTTTGCCCTCACATGCTGACTTCCCCGATAGCCGACCACTCCTGAGACAGACTTGAGCCAGAATCAGCCTCTTCTCATCTTTCTGAGCAAGAAAAGTGGGAACGAGGCCTTCGCCTGGGATGGCTTCCTAAACCCTGCGTCCTGTGGAACAGAGCTGCGCAGTCAGAGCCGGAGACACTCTCATGAACCGAGCTGCCCTTTCTCAGAGAAAGCCAACATCTTTGCACTGTCGTCACCACGACTGTGTTTCCCCTCTCAGAACCATCTGTCCAGAGACTAACTCAGTCCCATGATTGTTGTGGTCGTGGGTGGTTACTTCTCAGGGTACAAAAATGTTCACACTATTACATTCACATCTTTTGTTTTCTGCTGCATTACAAAGACAAACACTTTTTACCTTTTACTGCGGTCAGCTGCTCCTGGGTGGAGCGCTGGACCACGTGTTTGTTCAGACATGTGAGTCCCCAAGAAGACTGAAAGATTAGGGGAGGTCTTGCCTAATTTGTTAACGAGGTAACCTCTGGCTCACACGCACATCCTTAAACACAAACACGTGCACATAGACACTGATCGAAAGCTCCTCTCTCCTCGCTCTAATGGCCTGTTCATGGGCTACAGGTCAAGAGGATGGGTCCCTGAGGGTCATGTGATTGCTCAAGATGCAGCATAGATAGACTGATCAATGGAGGAGAGGGCTCTATGAGATCTAATTCTGGAATATTAGATATAGCTTTGAATTCTTTGGAGTTTGCTGCTCAACTTGGAGTAAAATTTGTAGAATCATTTTAGTAGCAATACAGGTGTGACACTTTGAACTAACCAGTAAAACAACCAATATTTTAGGTTACCCTGCTCCTTTTAGAGGTCTGGGAATTCCTCCAAAACAATTTTCCCATTTGCTAGGTTAATTTTGCACATGAGAATGGCCGCTGACAGGGTTGATGCTGCTCCGCTGCGGTACCACCCTGCAGCGTTGTCAGTTATGTCTCCACTGACAAGCTCAGCGATGTCTGCGACCCAACAGGCCGACAACGTTTGCATTTCTCTCTACGGTCCTTTCCCTTTAGTAACACTGACAGAAAGTAGTTCCAATCTGACATCAGACCAACTGGATTAATGCAAAAAGCTGCCTCTAAGCATATTCTGAGCTTTAAATAGCAGAAGTTGACAGGCGATATTAACTGATCATGCATGAGTAAACAGCGACTAAGTGGTCTATTTATCAGCCCTTTCATTAAAGCATGTGGGAGAGAGAGAGGGGGGAGAGAAAGAGAGTGTATGCGTGTGTGTGTGTGTGTGTGTGTGTTCAAGTTCCTTCTCATACTATTTTGCAGAGACGATATTGACTGTGTCCGTGTGTGAAAATAACTGATTCATCTGTGTTCAGTTACAGGAGCCTTTATGTAAATTCTTTCGGCCGTGTAGATGAAAAGCTGCTGTTTGCAGCCAGAACAGAACTTTTGCATCCAGCTGCTCTCAGCAGGAACCGTCTGCTCCGCAGGACCTGTTGAATGAAAGACACAAACGTCCGAACCGTCTCAAACTATCAGAGCTTTGAGCTCCCTGCTGGTGCGAATCACTGCTTGTAATGGTAAAATATTTAAATCTTTTACCAAATAACCTTTTTTCAGAGGAAGATTGTGTGTGTGTGTGTGTGTGTGTGTGTGTGTGTGTGTGTGTGTTTTTAATGCCAAATGACATGACATACAGGCTGTATTAATTTCCTCGGGGAATGTTTAGTGAGAAAGGAGCTTTGTGGTGGTTATTGTTACCTAGTAGGCGGAGCTTGCTTCTACAACAAATGGCGCTGTTTAGATTTTGGCTCATGGGCACATTTCAAGTTGTTTGCAAAAAGGTCTTGAAATATTTATTTTCTGAAAAAGAAAAAGTTCTCAACAGAAAGAAATCTTAGACTTAGACTTAGACTTGACTCTGACCCTGAGCCTGAGCCTAACCCTAAACCTAACTTAACCCTAACCCTAACCTTAATCCTGACCCTGAGCAACTCATTACCACTTTTTTTTGGAGAATACAGATTTTGGAACTCAGTATGGAGCAATTACAAGAACACAGACACACACACACACACACACACACACACACCAGAAGCTGTGTCTTCCAAGTATGGCTCTTGTTCTCTCACCATCACCCCCCAGTACCAGAGAAGGTCAGGAATGTCAGATCAGTACAGTTTAACCCAGCCAAAGCTAAAAAAAAAAACCCTTTCCCCCTTTACTCTGCTTTTATTAATTTATGCTTCTCCTTTGTCTGTCTGACTCCCTCTCCTGCTCTGGCGTGCGCTGACTGCACGTGGCCAAGCTGTGGTTGGATTCACCTGTGATCTGTGACCACGAGGAAAAACCACAAATAAACGCTCCAAACCACAGACCAGCTGGGGCAACGCTGCTGTCCTTTTCTGTTTGACAGTGAAGTAGTGTAGATCTGCCCCAACCTACTCTCCTTCCCGCACATTAGTGTGTGTGTGTTTGTGTGTTATTGGCGAATGAATGGCATCACCTTGTTGATTAACAGTGTAATTTTGGCAGGTCGTGTGAGCACAAGTAACTTAAAAATCAACAAACCTCCTGACAGGTTCGGGTTAGGATTCCTGGGCTGTTTCAGCGTTTGGCTTTTTAATTGTAACTTCAGTATCTAACTAAAAAACAAGGCTTGATTACTTCATGCGCACATGGTGAAACACTCCTCCCACGCTCTACACCCCCAGAATTCTCCAGGGGTTTGTGGGATTCTGCAACAGGAGTGGGAAGATACAGCAGGAATGCCATGTCTTTTTAGTGTCTGTAAATGACATTTCCCAGATGTTTGTATGACTTATTTTTCTGTACCATAACAGGAAAGACGTTGACGTCCGACACGGTGCAGGCAGATGCTAACGGTGCTGCCCCGTGTGGGCACCAACAGTAATGTCGGGATGCGACCGTCTCCCCAGGTTGAGGCCTCAGAGGTTGCAGCTGCCTCGGGTTTGCTATTCATTTGAGCTCCGGCTCCAGTCAGAAGCTGGAGTTTTTTTTCACATCCCATCAGCTGATTGAGTCTTGTTCCCATGGTTTATTTCCATGTTGAATATACTCAAACTGCAGGAAGCATAGCTTTGAGGTTTGTAATAGTGCTAAATACTTTTAACTCCTCTTATTTGTCTTCTCTACCTCAGTCACCAGTGAAGAGTATTTATGTTCCTGCTGGGATTGGTCAGTTTCTGAGACCTGTAATCACCCGTGTAAGCGTTGCTCATTACTTCCCGTCTCCTGGGCTAGGGTTCGGGTTAGGGTTCGGGTTAGGGAGTGACCCTGTGGCAGATGATGTCACACATGTCAGTTGGTGCTGGTGATATGTCACACTCTCAGGCCAGAGCCTTAAAAGGATGTAACCTCTGACACCAAACATTCTTCAGGCCTGTGAACATCACTTATCGCAACAATTTATCTTCCTCCTGCGTTACCATCTTATGCTGGGCTGCTCAAAGCAAACTTTCACATACTTTCCTGCTGGCTGAGCCTCGGTAAACAATCCCAAAAGGGCTGTCACACACACACATAAATTCTGATAAGGTTTTGCACGGTGCCCGGTGCACATCAACACACTGCCTGAATATTGAATCTCACAGTTTGGAGAGATCCAGACATGCCAGGCAGGGTAGAAGCGCCTGTCCACGCACGTGAGCCCATCTGCTGCCCGTCCCTCTGCAGACGCCAGTGAGTCACCAGCATTTGCTTGTTTCCAGTGGACGAGAACACTCGTCGCTGGAACCACTCTGAAAAATGGTGCTGGGCAGAGAAACTCCAGCTTCAGGGCTGGTTGAATCACATGCGTTCCCTGTTCAAAATGATCAAACTCAGTCTATGTAAGTAGTATTTTAGTCTAACTTTGGAGAATTCTAGAGAATGTAAAACTGATTATGTTGAGGTTTATTAAATAGGATGGTAAAACAAATAATTAATATTGTCATGAGGAACCCTCTGCTGCCCCCAAGAGCGTCAGTGTTGTTTTTCAAGTTGTTCTTCTGGCACATAAACGCGTTATACTCTACTAACACCCTTTATCATGGTAAATTGGTCAAATCTTATCCATTCATTTCCCTTTTATGATGCATCAAGATGGTAGCATTCCATCTCTGTGAACCTTGAATGTTGGCCCTGTTTTTAATACATTTTTACAGTTCGTGCATGCACTGGAGATGCTTTATTTGTTTGAAGCATGACAGTTAGGTGTCCTGAGTTTCCCATTTATTTCAGCAAACACATCTCTGGCGGTGGGCTCTTTAGATCTTTGGGTAAGGCCTTCATCAGCTCTACACTGCTGGCCTATAGACACTGCCTGGTAAGCCCCCGTTAGCATCCAGTTGACCCTGTATCTGTGTGATAACGTCCTCTTCAGATCTCGTCGGTGCGACGCCCAGCTGCTGCTCAATGGCTGCAAGGCTCAGGTTTTGTGTGAATGACAGACAAGTCTTTGTGTGGCTTCTCTCTGCCATCTGGTGTTTGGGTTTATGATGATGCGTGACGGATGTAAGAAGGATAACAAACTGGAAAAATCAGCGCCCACTTTGATCTGGCTGCAGATTACTGCCTGGTGTTTGGAGATGCAGCAGAACACATCAGAGGGAGGGGGTCTTTGTCGTCATGCGTGTCCGTTTGAGCCTCCCCCGGTCATGCCATCCAGCACGCAGGAATGCTGCTCAGCCTCGTGGCACTTAGGCGTCCAAAAACCTGAGTGCAGCAAGTAATGGGGGATACTTTTACCAGGACCTGACTGGTGTTGACGCGATGCAAGCACGTTCTGTTATTAGTGTCCCTGACTGAAGTCGGAAAAAAAAACCAACAATGATTCTGCACCAGCAGCTGCTGCAGCAAATCAGCAGATTTTCTATAATGTATCACACATGCTGGCCTTCAGCGTCAGTATTCCTCAAGTTCTAACACTAAACTGATGTGAAGCAGGTGGTCTGGAGGTGTTCACAGGCCAGGATGGGGGGGCGACACCTTAAGGAACCGGAGGAGAGAGGTGAGAGGGTAAAAATGGAGTGAGTTATGTGTCTGGGCAAGCAGGGATGGAATTGAATTTGACCACACACGTGTTACGTACTGCAAGTATAGGAGAAAAAGAATGCATTTAGACGGGGTGGGGTCAACGCAGCTGACGGGCCTGGGAGAAAGCTGTTTCCTATGGTTTCCCATGCTAACAGCCTCACCTTGACTCACTTATCAGGTATGGTTTGCAGCGATGGGGTGTTTTTCACCTTAGTGAGGATGTTAAACGAAAGATGATGTGGATTTAAACAAGCACGGCCAGTCGGGCTTAGACTGGTGGGAACTGCCTGAGAAAGGCTTTGTATTTGTTGTGTGTGAGAACAAGAAATATCTGTGGGTAGCGGAGCTATTCCCTGGCCAGTCTGCGGAGACCATCCAAACCCCCGACAGGCTTTTGGCTGCGCTCCTTGCACGTGAGTGGAGCAACAGCTGGATGATGGAGGGGAGAAAAAGAGGGAAAAGTCAGACGATAGAGCCAATGCAGCGCAGGCCAGTTCCGGAGCAGGAGAGGGGGTGGGAGGACAGAAAACAGCTGCCTGGACGTCTTTCTGTCTAAATGCAGCGTTCCAACCTGCTTTGTGAAAAAATAACTAGATTACTGTTAAGTGAGCGGTTAATCTTTGTATCATAGATGAAAAGTTACTGTAGTGGGTTTTTTTTTTTTTTATCAACATCAGCACCTTTTCTTATTGAAATGAGGGAAAACTTGAAATGTTGGTTCAGAAGCAGCACGTACTCTGCAAATTCTGAGATTATTATAGCAACAGATTATAGCACATATTTATGTTGGAATATTCTCTATATTTCCAGTCAAAAAATGACCTTTTCCTCATTTTTTTGCAATTGTAAGACAAGTGACTTAAACAACTGAATGTCTGTTGATATCTGGAATAGCCGTGCAGCTAGTTCACCTCTCTGCGATGATTGACAGTATCAGAGGAGAACGCGTCTGCACGCGATCACGCTGTAACGGATCCTTCTGATGACCGACCCTGTGACCTTCTGCAGGTGCCTGTTAGGCGGCCCAGCTGGAAAACATGATCTCTTTTGTTGCTAATAGTCATGTATTTTTCTTTTCAGGGTTGTGGGCCAGCTTGTGGAAAATGTGACTGCAGTGGCGTGAAAGGAGCAAAGGTGAGAATTATCACTGCTTTTTAATCTGTCAATTCCCCCGTCTGTCTAAAAACTGAGAGGGCATGTTTCAAAGCAAGTTAGATAAATTTGACCAGTTAGACACCTCTTAAATGCAAAACTAGGATTAAATTCTGGTCAGAAAAAGGTGGATTCTGCAGTTTGTGCTCTGTGACCTCTGCTGTTTGGATCACTGACGTCAGGTGACTGTGAAGTACTCTTGTCATGTCAGGGCAACACTTTTAGGGCTCTTTTCCATAGCCACAGTAGCCAAATATTCAACAACACTGACAACAACAACAACAACGACAACAACAGCAGATGTGTAACTGCAGCCAGTTCAGTACACAGAGGTGTTCTGAAAGGCTTTGAGCAGCCATTCTTAAATCTCTACTGAGCTGTAGTCGGAATGTTATCGCTTCCTGACATTGTCATGGTAACCTGTAACGGTTCCCACGACTCACCACTGACTGACGGGCCTGTTGATAAAAATCGCGCGGCCACCGCTCTTTAATGGAGACACCCGGATGGTTGCCATTCTGGAGCCTTCATTTGGAATGCATTTCTGCCGCCTAGCGGCGAACGCTGGTATGACACCTGTTGCTTGTAACGCCGGTGGGATTTGTTTGTTGGTTAAGTTTATTTTATGTGCATTTTAAAACGTTAAAATATAAATTTAAAAAATGTATAAATAAAAAAACTGTATAAAAAGCAAGCTTGTCTTTTCTTTTTGGAAGAGACATTTTGGTCATCTTTTCTTAATTACCGTAACTTCGTCGCTGTACTTCGCAGGGTGAACGTGGATATCCTGGACTTCAAGGTAATATGGGATTCCCAGGCATGCAGGGACCAGAAGGGCCTCCAGGACCAATGGGCACGAAGGTCTGTGTGAAAAGTAATGATTCACATCAACAAATATCTGGTCTTATAAAGCGGGTCGTGTATTTCTCCTAGGGAGATTTGGGTGAAGCTGGAGCTCCTGGACTAAAAGGAGTGAGGGTTAGTAGCCACCCGCCACACCGTCATGATGCAAGACGCGTCGTACACCATCTTATTGTGACAAAGTTATGCTGACGTGGTTGTGACCTTGCAGGGTCCTCCTGGTCTCCCAGGATTTCCAGGAAATCCAGGACTGCCAGTAAGTTCTTTTGATCCACTCTATATTTGCTGCAGGGCAGGAAATGTTTATAGTTTTTATTTTTAAACTTTTTTAATGATAATTTAGGTTTTAAATGTTCCTGTGGAGGAGTTAGGTAGTGCAGAGAATGCATCTTGGTGCCTTACTAGTCTCGTCTCCCTTTTAGGGTATCAATGGAAATGATGGCCCAGCTGGTCCGCCAGGTATCCCAGGATGCAATGGGACTAAAGTAAATCTTTTCCCTCTTAAAGCCTCCTGAATTTCAAAGTAAATTTATTCGTTGTCGGAACTTCTGACCATGGAGTAGTGTGTGTGTGTGTGTGTGTGTGTTCATTTTCAGGGAGCACGTGGAATCGACGGCTTTCCTGGTGTTCCTGGTCATCTAGGACCTCCTGTAAGCAAACATTCACGGGAATCATCTAACGAGATTAACAGCTGGATGTTTCTGATGCACATTTGTCTTAAACGGTGTTTATTATAATCTGTTTTCTTTAGGGCACCCCAGGAGTTGCTGGTCTGAAGGTCAGCTAATTTTTTTCCATCATCACCTGACAGAACAGAGAAACCCTAACTGCTGGTGGGATTGACGCCCATCTGCAACTATAATACTCACTTGTTTTCCTTTTTCCCACAGGGTGATGCTGGTGGTGTGATTGGAATTATTCCCCTGAAAGGCAGAGAAAGGCGCTCCTGGAGTGCCTGGGTTCTACGTAGGTTGTCTGTATACTTGTTCAGGAGCATTCACGCCAGTTTAACTGTGTCAAAGCAAAAATGTGGAATTCTCATCTCAAATCCAGATTTTGCCCTTACATGTCTTTATGTTCTAGGGGGCAAGTGGGCCAGTAGGACCTATAGGGCCAACAGGACCTCGTGGTTATCCAGGACCCAAAGTAAGTTTGTTCAACCGGGGCGGGATAATTTATTAATGGAAATCAATACTGAATATAAGTTTGAAAAGTTGTTAATAAAGACAAAGTGTCCTCACTGAATAACTCTTTTTCAGGGAGATACAGGCCCCCCGGGTCCTCCCGGAGAGAAGGTTAGCCTTGCTCGTATATTTTTAGATTTGACCTCCAGCCTCTGATGAAACGTCCTGGGTCAACTGTCACTGACCTTCTGTCTGTTTCCTGCTGCAGGCTGAGAAACTGAGCTTTCAGGGAGAGAAAGGAGAGAAGGTGAGTTCATTCAAACGCAGATTGTAAGAAAAAAAATGTATTTTATCATCTCAGTGACTGATGGTTTCATTAAAAACTAAAAACTCATTATCTGCTCACCACTATGCCGCAAACACTGGTGAACTTCCAGAGCAAAGCAGCTTAAAGGTTCCCCTCTTCCTGCAGGGTGATCGAGGTTTCCGTGGCCCACCTGGGCCTCCTGGTCCTCCATCACAGGGAGTGGAAGGACAGACGACCGTGCATATTCCAGGCCCTCCTGTAAGCTCCGAACAGCCCTGCTGCCAATGCTGTTATACTGTTAAATGTCACTGAAGAGGTCATTGACCTCTGACCATATCCTTGTATTTCTTACTCAAGGGAGAGAAAGGATTACCAGGTGACAAAGGGGATAAAGTAAGAATCTTGTTTTGAAATCTTGTTTGGGGTTAAATTTACTAAGCACACACTTTCTTTTTGCTCAAAACCTGATTTTGCCTGCAGGGTTACTGCAGTCCATATGAAAGTGGTGTTAAAGGTGAACTGGGCCCACCGGGCCCAAGAGTAAGTGATAAAACGATCCATCTTTAAAAAACAAAAACAACAGCTCTAAACTTATTTCTCATTTCTCTAATTTCAGGGTAAACCTGGCAAAGATGGAGATGCAGGGCCCAAGGTAACGATACAATTATATACACATCTGTTGCAACTAACAACAGCACTTATTTGCCTAATTTCAACTTTATTTTGCTAAAGTAAATGCTGCCCTTCTTTGAGGGAGAGAAGGGATTCCAGGGACCTCCTGGATATACCGGTTTCCAGGTAGCTAACCTTATATAATTTGTCCACATTGTATGAGTGAGAACTTTGAGGAGTTGTGTTCAATTAACGTCTGTTTTGTTTCAGGGGGAGAAGGGAGACCGAGGACCACCAGGTTTTGTAAGTGTTCCCTAGTCATCATCTACCAATATCACAACTACTTAAAACGTACTCATCTAATCTGCTCCTGTGGGACTAGACAAATACAATAACCTCCGTTTGGTCCAAATGAAGAAGGACATTAATTTTCTATCTAATAATTATTGCTTTATTATCGTAAAAGCTAATTAAGTCTTAAGTACAAGGAGGAGAAGGAATATGTGGCTGCAGACCACCATGACTCAGTCTGCAAAAAAGAGAAATTGTTTTTTCCAATTAAATCTTCTAGCCCTAAGGAGGCTTTTTCTTTCATAAACATCTGACATCACCTCCTTAAATTTAGCAGCAACCGCTGTTGTTTGCTCATCTGTGATATTTATGTATAAATTTACGTGGATAAACAAATAAAATATCAGTAATGCATAAATAACCTATATAAATAATTGTAAAAACCCCGGTGATCTAGCCTCAGTGGGACAGTAATGCTTTCAATGATGGTGGGAAGTGCTGAATAGATCAGGGGAGCGATATCAGCCCAACCTTCACCTGTTGCCTGTTCATTTTAGGGATCTGCAGCTCCCGGTCCCGCAGGTCCTCGCGGGCCCCCAGGATTACAAGGAGAAAGAGGTGATTTGAGACAGTTTATTCTATCCAATGGCCATATGGAAGAATGCAAAGACCACATTTGTCTTTTTAATGTTGAATTTCTTCTTCATTCACAGGTTTTCCTGGCCCACAGGGAGAGGCAGGGCTACCAGGTAAACTCCCACACGTTTAAAAGCTGTCTGTACCGTCAGAAACAGGCCGAACCAGGACTAGACTCGGTGGCCTCTTGTGCCTCGTGTTTTAGGTCTGAATATCGAAGGGCCACGTGGAGAGAAAGGTCTGAAGGGAGACAGAGGGGAGAAAGGAGACATGGGTGTAGAAGGGGAGTCTCTTTTTGGACCACCTGGACAACCTGGAATACCCGGCCTTCCTGGACCACCAGGAGAACCGAGTATGCCTTATTTTTTAATCATTTTAGAGAACGCCACTATTTTTCCTGCCTTAATGATGCACAGATTAATGTATTAACACTTGTTCCTTATTTGTATGCTATGGCTTGACATCACAGTTAACCCTAACGAGTGTGATATTGAGAGAGGAGCCCCTGGCCCACCTGGACCTCCTGGGTTACAAGGAGAGCTGGGACAGAAAGGTAACATCATACACACACACACACACACACACACACACACACATCAGTGAATGATAAAATTGTGTGGTATCTTATCAATGCTTGGGTGGTGCATACATTTTAGGTGACAAGGGAGATACCTGTGTTCAGTGTGAAAGTTCTGGTCCACCTGGGTTACCTGGCCCCCAGGGTTCTAAAGGAGAGCACGGTAGGTTTTTTTTCTTCTTTTTTTTCCACTCATTTTTTGGATGAGCATGTACACTTATAGCTATACGTACCTGTAGGACCTCCTGGATCAGTAGGCGTTAAGGGAGAGAAGGGTGACCCTGGTGCTGCTGGGCAACCCGGAAGACCTGTAAGTAGGCCAACATCACAGACTTTAATTAAAAAAAAAAAAAAAAAGTTCCCACAATTTATTTAAGCAATTGTGTGTCTGTCACTTTTGAACACATATACAGGGTTCTCCAGGTATTCCAGGGTTAATGGGAGCTCCTGGTGCAGTGGGAGAGCCTGGAGATATTTATTTAGCCCCTGGTCTAAAAGGAGAAAGAGGTCTTCCTGGTGTTCCTGGATCCCCAGGGAGACCAGGACAAGATGGAGAGCCAGGGAGAGCTGGAATACCGGGAATACCTGGCCCTAAAGGAGAACCTGTAAGTATGTGAGCGTATGGGTGAGTATTAAAATGGAAATGCGTGATTCTACAGATATTAATGGCTTGTGTAAAGTGAATTTTTTTATTGTATAATAAAGTATAACGGGTGTGGTTTTATCCTTTCCACTAAATTGAATCAGGTGACAGCCATTTGGTATCTCACCAAGAGTTAAAAGATATCTAAATCAGAAATGGTTACACAAATAATCATGCAGTGTGCTAATGGAAAGCTAAACAAGAGTTGGTTTGTTGTGGTTGATCTTATTCTTAGGCTAAAGAGGGCATCAAGGGTGAGCGTGGCCCAAGTGGGGATCCTGGTTTTCTTGGCCCTCCAGGAGAACGAGGTCCACCTGGTGTGCCAGGATTTGGCCGCCCTGGAGAGCCTGGAGAGAAGGGTAGCCAGGGGCAGCCAGGTTTTCCTGGAACACCTGGACCACCCGGTAGGCAATGCCTACTTAGTAAACTGTGTGCACACTTAAACACCTTTTGTGGATTCGTCTACTCTTAACATGACTTGCTTCCAAAAGGTGCCAAGGGTGAGCCAGGTTCAGGTGTGGGCTCTCCTGGGCCTCAGGGAGTACCTGGAAGACAAGGAGAAAGAGGCATACCTGGTCTTCAAGGTAAGTAACACCATCACCTATAACCCACATCAGAAAGCCCTGATTTAACTCCTCATCATTAAAATGTCAGTTGTATTACCTCGTTTGAGTTTTAATGGACAAACCGGGCATGTTTAAGAATATGCTGTGTTGTGAATCTAGAAAACACAAGAAAAATATCAAATACTACAATAGGTTTGGGCAGAACAGAGGTGACAAATGAAAGAGATGAAAATATGTTGGTTTTCTTTTGTCGGCTGCAGAGGAAGCAGAAAATACTGGCAGGTCAGAATAAAGAATATTTAATACTCTTCCATTTGAAAAACATTAGCTTATCCATCAGATGTTGGTAGTTTTGTTAGAGATTGTTGATAAGTCCATCTGACATTGCTATCCCAACAGGTGAGAGAGGCCTACCAGGAGATGAAGGATTTCCAGGTTTCCCAGGACAAAAGGGTGAACTTGGACCCCCAGGAATTGGACTTCCAGGCCCGACTGGTTCTAAAGGTAATTTTTTTATGATTTGATCAGAAGTGTAATTAGTATTTACTTTTTTATAATAAAAAAGCAAATGATAGTAATAAAAACAAAACATTTTTCCTTTATGTAGGAATCAGTGGAGTTCCAGGAAGTGCAGGATCACCAGGAGAACCAGGAAAACAAGGAAAAGATGGATTACCAGGACCACCTGGTTTACATGGACAGAAAGTTTGTATTTCCTGTGTTTCGTTTAATAAGTAACTGAAAGGGGTGGTTTGTTATGAAGCTATATCATTTATTGACAGATTTAAATGTAAAAAAGGCATAAATTAAAAATCATAAAAACTGTACATATACTCTACTTTCCAGGGTGAACCAGGACAGGGCCTGCCAGGACCAAAGGGTTCTCAGGGTATCCCAGGAATTACTGGGTACCCAGGAGAAAAGGGTAACATTGGATTGCCTGGCATTCCTGGACAAGATGGTAAAATGGGACCACTAGGACCTCAGGGGGTAAAAGGTACCACAAATATTTGGAAACTTGTCTGAGCTACTCAATGCCCATCTGTCTGCATGTACAACATTTTCTGATCATTCACAACAGGTGAGGTGGGACCGCCAGGACCTCCTGGTCTGACTGGTTTACAAGGTTCTCCAGGAAAAGGCACACCTGGTCTTCCTGGACCCCAAGGTCCACCTGGGGAGCCAGGACCATTTGGTAAGAATACATTCTGCTTACAAATACAATGGGAACTCTATTTTTTCTATTACTAATGATAAAAAGACCATGAACGACTTTTTGATTTATTTTCAAATTCCAAACACTTGTGTATGTGTCCTTGTGAAAAAAAGGTGAGGATGGTGTGAAGGGGGAAAAAGGCTACCCAGGTCCTCCTGGCCTAGACATGCCGGGGCCCAAAGGTGAAAAGGGAACACCAGGTTTTCCAGGATCCCCAGGGTCTAAAGGACAGCAGGGAGTAGTGGGATTGCAAGGCAGAGACGGCCTAATTGGAGCCCAAGGTGAGATAAAGAACGTAATGTTCTTACCTACTATAAATTTTGGGTTTTTGTTTGTTTGTTTTTTTGGGTTTTTTTTTTTTGCCTGTTCCTTTTAAACAAAGTGTCATTAAGATCCAACCATCAGGGTTCATCCTAACAGAAAATTCATATTGTAGATGGAGAAATGTGCAGATGGGGAAATGTCATGGGATCACCATGATAAATATTGGCTGTGTGTTTAGACTCTGAACTTTTAGTTTTTATAATGCATATGTTTTTCTGCATGGGTTTATAGTCGATTTTCTAATATATTTGGGCTGCTCTGTGTCTCCTAGGTCAAAAGGGTGAGATGGGAATTATGGGAACACCAGGAATACCGGGCTTTCCTGGACCACCTGGTCAACCAGGATCACCTGGTCACAGAGGTAAGGAAGTGTGTCTCCCGTTATATGCAGTTTATTGTCTTATTTAACATGTAATAGTCTTTAGTTATATCGGTTTCTCCTATTTTCCATATCTTTTAGGTGATCCTGGTGTTACTGGACCAAGAGGTGCTATTGGAGAAAATGGAACTAAAGGAGACAGAGGGGATGCAGGTCTACCAGGACCTCCTGGAAACATAAGTTCTTTTGAAATGGAGCATATGAAAGGACAGAAAGGAGATATTGGTATTAAAGGTATAAAACATCATGCTGGCTGGCAACATGGGCCTGCTTATTAGTACATATTGACAGATTTATGGTATTAAGTTCATTACTTTATCAGGTAACCCTGGATCCACTGGACAGAAAGGTGCTGTTGGAATACCTGGAGAGCCTGGGCTGCGAGGCAGGGATGGAGAACCTGGGCTGCCAGGACAACCAGGTGATTTACTAACCAACATTCTAAACTTTGAAGTATGTTTGCTGATGTTTTAAAGGGGACATCTAGGTCCCATCTAGGCACCCATCATTTAGTATCTGGTTCTTCTTTGACTTCTACTCAAAATACATAATGACTTCCCACAGGTGAAAAAGGAGACTCCGGTTTTCCTGGAGAGCCTGGAGTCATGGGACCACCTGGACAGAAAGGCAGTCTCGGAGAAATGGGATTACCTGGTATGATCACTCAACTAATGCACACATTATGTTTTGGAAAATGCTTTATTAAAATGCTAATATTGGTCTACCTTTGTACAGGTGGGATGGGTCCAAAGGGTACTAAAGGCGATTTTGGCACACCAGGACATCCTGGGTCTAAAGGTACAGATGGGCCCAAAGGAGAAAAGGGAATAGCTGGTCAGCCAGGTATTGGAATTCCAGGACCTCCAGGAGAAAGGGTAATCATATAGCTCAAATCCCTGTTCAACATTAGTTCCTCTATGAAATGACAAATTAATTAACAAATAAAATTTAGTCTCTAACTCAACTGATCTCTTCAAAGTGGAAGTTGTCACAAAGTTGAACTCTTTAAAGTTGTATTTGACACAAGTAGAAGCCTTTGAAGCATTTTAAAATAACAATTATAAAGCTGTGGTAAAGATTTGCCAGTCTCTCTTTTGTACACTTTATTACTAATTTGTGACTTAAAATAAGGACCTGTAGTTTTCATTTATTTGCTCACCTTTGTATTACTCTACTTTAAAAGGGTGAGAAAGGTCAACCAGGTTTTCAAGGATTGCCCGGAGAAAAGGGTGTGAGGGGCTTTGAGGGCATGCCTGGTAAACCAGGACTGGAGGGAATAAAGGGGGACAAAGGAAGCATAGGGCGTACAGGTGAAAATTTAACCTTCTCCATGTCATTTGTGCCACTCTGTTAACCAAGTTTGCTGGATTTCCAAGTAAATTCCTATTCTGGGGTTTCTTGCACAGGTCAGCCAGGCAGACCAGGTGAAAAAGGAGTATCTGGACTCCCAGGGCCTGAAGGGAAACGTGGCTTTGACGGTCGGCCTGGTAAGTGTGGTCAGGGGAATTGTGTAAATCTTCCTGCCACTGAAAACACAATGTTTCACTCTGCATATATGTAAATGAGCTCCGCTGAGGTGGGTTTGTGCTTGTCTTTCAGGCGAAGGTGGCATGCAGGGACCTCCTGGTACTCCTGGACAAAAGGGAGAGGCTGGAGTTGATGGCATTCCAGGATCCTCAGGAGACAGGGGAGATCCAGGTTTGTGTGGAAATAATCTATTAGTTTTAAAGGCAACTGGATATTTTATCATCTTAACCTCAAAAATTGCTCGGGCTTATTCAAACAGTCCTTACACTACACTTACCTCTATTTACAATTTTTGCAGGTGTACCTGGTCGAGGTCTTCCCGGACAACCTGGCGTGAATGGCACCAAAGGTTAGTGTCTATTCATCAGAAACTGGGTAGGTAAAGTCCAAGAATCACGTCATCTATTATATTATTAATAGCATTTTAATCTCAGGTGAAAAGGGTAGTCCAGGCTTTCCCGGTACTCCAGGTCACCCTGGTGTACCTGGTACCAAAGGTGACAAAGGAATTCCAGGTACAGCAGGTCCCCAGGGTGAAACAGGAGAAAGAGGACTCCCAGGTATCTCTTTAGAGGGGCCAAAGGGAGAAAGAGGACAACCAGGACAACCGGGAGAACCAGGTATGCTATACAAAGCTTTCACTTCCTGTGCTCAGTCTGCTGTGCACTTCAAGCACCATTAGGTAATATATTACTATATGTGATTAACACAAACAGGATCCCAA
The DNA here is from genome assembly GCA_000180735.1 of Tetraodon nigroviridis. Lineage (NCBI taxonomy): Eukaryota > Metazoa > Chordata > Actinopteri > Tetraodontiformes > Tetraodontidae > Tetraodon > Tetraodon nigroviridis. The sequence goes on from CAAE01014781.1 coordinate 1,003,183, forward strand.
GGACTTCCAGGACCCCCTGGTGTACAAGGCAGACATGGCCCCAAAGGAGAAACAGGAGAGCAGGGTATCCCAGGTTTCCCAGGAGAATCAGGGCAAAAGGGTGAAACTGGAGTTCCTGGATTTCCTGTAAGCAATGAAGTTGAAAATGCCCTGATCGGAAATTGAGCTTTGAGCCATTACTGGGAAATATATTTATATGCTTCAAGTTCCACATCACATCTGTATTTCAAATGTGTGTATTTGTGTTACAGGGACCCTCTGGCCTCCCAGGAATCGATGGACAGAAGGGAGAACAGGGACAACAGGGTGTTCCCGGATTTCCAGGTAAGCTTAATAAGTAGAAAAGCAGGGTTGTGGTTCATTTATGAAGGGAAAAGATGCAGCGTTTTGTTCATTTAACTGACTGAATGATTTATTTCTGAACAAAAAAAAAGGTGCCAAAGGTATTCCTGGAAATGTTGGATTCAAGGGAGAAGTGGGTGATAGAGGATTCCCTGGAGTGAAGGGTAATAAAAGAGGGGCAATCCTTGCAATTCTTTTTTTCAGAATCAGTTGTGTTTCTGGTAAACCTATACCATCTTACAAAATATTCCTGTCTTTCAGGCAATGATGGCCCCCCTGGTCCACTTGGTCCTCATACTTTTATTAAAGGAGAGGCTGGGAGTCCTGGAAATCCAGGTTTACCTGGACCCCAGGGACCAGCTGGGTTTCCTGGACCAAAGGGACTACAAGGTGACCTCGTCTTTTTTTTTTTTTTAATTGAGAAACAATTTTATTTTACGTTGCCCGGATCGCATTTGCAATCACATATTTGGTACTTTTTTCCAGGTGTGACAGGTGTTTCAGGGCCCAAAGGTGAAGAAGGATTTCCTGGAATTGATGGTCAGCCTGGAGGCAAAGGAGAGCCTGGCCTTCCTGGTCCCCAGGGTCAGTGTCAGAGTCATGGAAGAAGCTTTGTACAGTAGTGATTTTTCTTTTAAAACACATTCTTTTATCATGTCTCCAGGACCGAGAGGACATCCAGGTCCACCAGGACCTGATGGTGTTCCAGGTCAAGTAGGCCCACCCGGGCCCTCCTCAATGTACCATGGGTTCCTGGTAACCCGCCATAGTCAAACAGTGGACGTGCCACAATGTCCTGAGGGAACCTCATTAATATACGACGGCTACTCCTTGCTCTATGTGCAGGGCAATGAGCGTTCGCACGGGCAAGATTTAGGTAAGAAGACTAAGAGGAGTGAAATATGAAAAGAAATCAAATACACAAACATTACTTCAATGCTGTAGTTCTATGGCCTTTCTATTTTCTACTTTCATTTTTTTCTTTTTACTTTAACTCCACTACACTGATTTGATAAGTTTTTTTTTTATTATTTATATAGAAAAGTAACGAAAGGCTTTTGTAAGTCATAAAAAAAGCATTGTTATTAAAAAAAAATTGCAGGGTCATATGTGAACCACACCTTCAAAGTACCGTATTTTCACGACCATAGGGCGCACCGGGTTATAAGGCGCAGTCTCAGTTACGGGTGTATTTCTGTACTTGAGCCACACATAAGGCGCACCGCATTATTAGGCGCATGCTAAAACATACGGTATAAAACGACAACGGAAGTAAAACAGTGAGTTTCGACACATTTATTGAACAAAATATTCATTCTTCCGCCACAAAACCATCAAAGTTTTCATCTTCTGTATCTGAATTAAACAGCGGCGCTATTTCAGTGTCCAACATCCCGAGTTCCTCATCTTCATCATCTGAATCAGACTCGCCGACCGGTTCCGCTTCAACGTTAATGGCGGCTTTTGCGAAAGATCTCACAATACATGAAGACGGTATCGTAGCCCATGCGTCCACGAGAATACATGAAGACGGTATCGTAGCCCATGCGTCCACGATCCACCCGCACATGGTGGCCTAAAGTGAGCCTCATACGCGTGTCACTTGACCGGTGCCATTTTAGGGGGTCCTGACGCAAGTACCGGTACATAGTGCTCAGCGGCTCACCTCTGCACACCGCTGATCGATGGGCGGAGCGTTTACCGTAGTGCACCCACCAAAGGCACACAGCAGATTTTGGAACTCGGTCCACACACAAGGCGCACCTTGTTATAAGGCGCACCGTCGATTTTGGAGAAAATCTCAGTGTTTTAGGTGCGCCTTATGGTCGTGAAAATACGGTACACATTTTTTGAATCCTATTAATTTGATTAAATTTCATTCATTCATTTTGGTTACTTTTGTACAACGGTGTTTACACATGTTGGTGGGTGCTTTAGGTACAGCAGGCAGTTGTCTGAGGAAGTTCAGTCCCATGCCCTTCCTCTTCTGTGATATCAACAACGTGTGCAACTTTGCATCCCGTAATGACTACTCCTACTGGCTCACTTCCCCTGAGCCTATGCCCATGAGCATGGCACCAATCACTGGACAAAGCATCAAGCCCTTCATCAGCAGGTGCGTTGCCATTTCTTACGTTTCTTTAAGCAAAGTGTGAAGGTGAAAATAAGATAACATGAACATTGTGTGTGTGTGTGTGTGTGTGTGTGTGTGTGTGTGTGTGTGTGTGTGTGTGTGTGCATGTATGTGTGTGTGTGCGTATGTGCACACACGCAGGTGTGCTGTGTGTGAAGCTCCAGCCATGGTGATAGCAGTTCACAGTCAGACCATCGTGATCCCACAGTGCCCCTACGGCTGGGACTCTCTCTGGATTGGCTACTCCTTTGTGATGGTGAGTCCAAACAGGATTTATCCACAGTTTAAACAGACCTTTTTGACTTTGTCATGACTAGATAACAATAAAATAGCTAAAAAGCTAGGGTTTTTTCATTATTATAGTTTTTTGAATTACTGGTACCTCAGTTCATGGTATTAGCTATAAAGGGGTTCTTGGGAACTGTGTAAACCTTCAGTCTCTCAACAGTGATGAAGGTCTTTGTGGTTCTAGTTCATTTAACCCCGAATACCAGGTAATTGGTGTTTAATTAAAGGAAAATATCTCGGATCCAGAGTATATTTAATCAAATTGTTTCAAAAAAACCTTTATTGACTCAGGATTCTGGATTTGGCTCTGCTGTTGCTGCTGTCTACGTCAACCCACATTCCAGTCCCCAAATGGGTCCCACATGAAAGAACAGATAGAAATCAGCAGTCACGTGGTCCCTGACCTGCTTCCACTGCTTGTGTTTGTGCAGCACACTAGCGCTGGTGCTGAGGGCTCAGGACAGGCTCTGGCCTCCCCTGGCTCCTGTCTGGAAGAATTCCGCAGTGCTCCGTTCATCGAGTGCCACGGTCGCGGAACCTGCAACTACTACGCCAACTCCTACAGCTTCTGGCTTGCTACCATTGAAGATAGCGACATGTTTACGTGAGAGAAACTCACACTGCTTTTATTGATTCCCAGCATAACATAACGAAAGAAGCCCCTGTGGCTACCAAGAGCATCATTATCACCTTTCCTCTGTATTCTCATGTTGCATCTGCTGCTATACGTGCTCATCCTCAATCTCCTCATTTCCAGGAAACCTGTCCCAACAACATTAAAGGCAGGGGACCTCCGAACCCACATAAGCCGCTGCCAGGTGTGCATGAAGAGGACATAAACCTCAGTTCTTCTTCCTCATCTATGACCGATCCCATAATGCGCTGCCATCGTCGGCTTGCCTTCACTTCCTCCTACCAAAGGATGGTGCTATTTCCCTGCATGTGTGAGCTGACGAGCAGAGATGTGTTTTTGGAGAAACAGCCGGATGCTGAACTTAGAAACACAGAAGATCAAATGACCATTTTCGCTCCATGCAGAACATTTAACCAATATGATCATAGTGTATCTCCAAAGAATGGCACCTAGTTTACTACTGCACTGAGTTCATGGCCCTTAAACTGGTAAACTGGTGTACATTTTTAAAAGGTTGTGTGTGTAAGTCAGGTGCTATTCTTACCTATTTGCCTTATTCCTTATGTTTTTTTGTCTCTTCTAGACACACCACAGCATTCGAAGATATAGCCACATATAACTATAGATGATCACACTTATCCTGTTTAAACATACTAATATAAATAATGGGACTTACCACTGGTTACATTTACTAAATCCCCCTGATGCCATTGACACAGATGTGCTTATAACGTTCACTCTTTTGTAAATATAATGCATTCCTGTCTAACTCAGTTCAGCATGCTCTCCTCAGGTTATTATTGAATTACTTTGTGTGTTATTCCGTCCATTTTATTTATGAAACTTCTGAGAATATGTTGAACTTGAGTAGCGTATCAAAAAGATTTCCAAAACAGTGTTTGACCATCAGCGCCTTGAAATAGCCTTTTCTAATATGCGTGTGTAGGTTTGTGTCTGCCCATTGGCGTGTCTGTGTGTGTACATATGAACAGATTTGATGTCTTTTTAAATATCTCATGTCAGCTTGTTGCACATCGGCAAATAAAGACAAAGCTCCTTCTTCCCTACATTTACACCAACCCTGAAGAGCTGTGTCGGACTCACTCGTCTCACCTTACATGAATCAAATGCTTTTTGACCGTCTGATCCAAAGAAATGCACATGTATATATTTACATTATAAGCTGTGCTTGCTTTTTTTGCTAATGAATTTGACCACTACCGAAGCACTGTTATCGGCTCTGCTCATTTAGCACCACATAGAATTATTACTCACCACATGGACGGATGAAGGATGTTTCTTACAGTTTGTCCGTTAAGATCCAGCATTTGAATTGAGACCTCCTTTTGTCAAAACCCCAGTTCTCAAAATACCTTTGAGCAAATCCAAAAATCAAGGTATAGCAATCACTCAGTACTGACAGTAACCTCTTTTGTGTATGTGTTGTGATATACTGCTCCATTAGGTGTGTGTTATCACTATCAGCAATCATGAAACAAACGTTATAACAGTGGGATTATAGCTAAGCTAATTAACAAACAGAAAGCTGACAGTTTGACATTTCCGCATATCATGCTGTGTAATTCATGCAATAAAAAGATTTGCAGAATAATACCCGTTTTTATTTGATGTGCTACTTTTACAGTACTAAAAGTGTACACACGGGGGCAGCACCAGCACAAACGTCCTGACGGAATGTTCTTTTATTCCATTCCATTCATTCTGTGTTTGTTGTTGTTGTTTGCTTGTTTTGGGGGTTTTTTTAGGCGTTTATGTTGTCAGTTACTCCAACAGCAGTCTGCCAAAACTAACCTCAAATCCGTGTTGGATTCTGATAAGTGCACTCACTCTGCCAACACTTCCACTGTGCCATGCAGCCAATACCTCAGCACTTCTGCTGGGATGGCAGCCAGCAGACCTGTTCACCCTGTGAAAACACAAACAGATCGATAAGCTCCACGGAGGAGCAGAGAACCCCTCCTTTCATCTCCACTGTCCTCTTTCATCTGTGACCGGAATCCTGTGCCCTGTTTCCTCTCTTGTCACCAGATGGACAAACAGAAGCCTTGACCCACTCCTGCCAGTTATCATGGTAAACATGCGTCACGAGGCCTCGACCTCTGACCGGCAGGTGTAAGGTCACAAAGGCTGCCATCATGCCGAATGGCCACAGCACACCCAAAGGCCAAAAGGTTGAATAATAGGTCCGAACGAGAGATAGAGTCAAACAACACTCCAAATCTAATTAAAATGTACCTGTCCAGAGTCTATTCACCCAGTGATCCCAGTTTAAATTGGACTTATTTTTGATGTGTGTGCAGGGGGTGCTGGAGCACCCCCTTGTGGTGATATTCAGGGATACACCCTGGTTCTAAAATACATTTTAAAACTTTTTTTTAAAAACATATATTCCATAATGGTTAATAAATGCATATATGTTCTGATTTTTATATGGAATATTTGTGAGGACCATGCCATATAGAAAACTCTGTACAAATACTAATTGTCCCGGTGGTTGAGAAATCACAACATCTTTGTACTGATTTTTAGGGTTTACAGGTTCCCCCATCCTCAACAGCTTCAGTCCTGTTGGTTGGTTGCAAACACTGTTGAGACTCTACCTGAGTTACAATCACATTATGCTGGCAAAATCTGAAGTCAAAAAGCTGTTTAC